>CM053512.1:8171101-8339128 GCA_028627145.1 Eidolon dupreanum | reverse complement strand
AAATCATCCTTGCTTAGCGATTTCTACTGTGGATATCACTAATGAATTTAACTACCTGGTAGATTATGGGGGTGCAAAGTAGTTTGGGTGGGTCGAAGAGGTTGCGGGAGAAGAGTTTAATGGTGAACACAGAGTAAACTTGTGAAGTTTCACTCTGAAAAGAAGGTGAGATTCAAGGAGATTACTAACTGGGAAAGTGAGCTGGAGAGCTATGTTATGTTTTAAGGTTGTCAATATGTTTGTTTGTTTGTTTGTTTGTTTTAACTTTTTTATGGTGACATTGGTTAATGAAATCCAGTAAGTTTTAGCTAGCTGTACACTTTAATAGTAAGTCATACATATATTTACACTGTGTGTTCACCGCCCATAGTTAGATTTCTTTCTGTCACCACATATTTGACCCCTTTACCCCATCTAGCACCCCATTTACCCCCTCTCATCTGGTAACCACTAGTCTACTGTCCATGTCTATGAGTCTCTGTTTCTCATGTTTGTTGCTTTTAGGTTTATATCCCACATGTAAGTGATATCACATGATTTTCAACTTTTTCTGTCTGGCTTATTTCACTTAGCATGATTATCTCGAGGTCCATCCACATTGTCACAAAGGGCAGTATTTCATCTCTTCTTATGGCTGAGTAATATTCCGTTATATATATGTATCACAGCTTCTTTATCCAATCATCTGTCGTAGGACACCTCAAATATGAAAAGATGCTCACCATCACTAGATATTAGGGAAATATGTTCTTTTTTAAACACAAGTGAGTTGGGGATTTTTAAAGATTCCTTAGAGACTTAACTGAGTAGTGAATGAGGAAGAGTGAGGTGATCCCCACAATAGCTTCACCTTCGTGTTGAATGTCTTATTCAATCTAATATTGTCAGTGCTTACTCAATTAACTATAAACTTCTGAGAATAAAATTTAAAAATACAAAATAAACTTCTGTTTATTTCTCTTTTAGAAAAGTGCATTATTTGTATAGTTTTGCTTTTTATATGCGTATAGGAATAGGATTTTGTTTAAGGATCTACCATGATGAATTAACTTTTTAATCTGTGTGTGTAGCTATTTATAATTAATGATATCACTAAATGTTGCATTGCCCTGTGTCCAGGCTGCCTTAAAATATATATTTTAGAAATTCAAATATTTTAATCAGTATATGACACATTTTTTTTTCTCTCAGCTGTTTGTGACTTTGCTTCAGGTAAGGCACTTTTCCTTTATCAATTATTTACCTTTCGAAATAGAAATGCATAGAATATAATTCTGAAGGAATTTATCACATTTTCAGTAATAAACATTTAGACATTAGTAGCATGACAAAGTGATAACCTGTATGTTAAGGGTTATTTAAGGCTTTGTGAGGTTAGAGTACATTTTACACTGAACCCCCAGGCTTCAAATACTTTAACTCCACACATATTGAGACATGTATATTGAACCTTCGAGGATATTTTTCCCTCTGGTAATTATTTCTATAAAAATAATCATTTGCATGGACGGAATTTTTGTAGCCTGTAATAAGTAGTGATTTGTAATAGTTCAGGAAATTATGATAATCATGAGTACAAATAAAGACATTTGATATTTTCATGAAATCGAGACTTATGTTAATATAAAGAGAATTAAAAGGAGAAAGACAATTTCTTTACATTTGTGCTATCAAAGAAGTAATAGAGGGAAGAATGGGAATGATCTTTATGAATATGTTCTAATACACATGCACATAAAATAACTAGAGAAAACTTCATGAAATAATTGTTATTTGGAATGCAAAAGCTAAAACCTGAAAAACATGTAGAGCTGATGTGTGAGCTTACAAGATACTGGGCTAGAATGTTCAATGACTATTGCTCTGGTGTCTTTTTTCATTAAAAATATAACCCTCATATAATGTCACTAAAAATGTGACATGTCCCTTCTGCCTAATTAATTGTTAGATGTCATATAGCTTGCTTATTAAGATTTTTAGTTTTCCATATCAGCAGAATATGAAAATAGTTATGCTTCACTGCACTGCTTAATGTTATGTGCCAAAAACGATGAAAAGATAGTTAAAATACACCCTTACTATGATATTTGTTCAAGTAGGAAATGCTATCAAATCAGATCCACCAAAGGACGTGTCACAGTTTGATGTTATTAATATTTGGACAAATGTAAGCAGGAGTGTTCTTGGAAGTGAGTGAAATGCTTGCTCCGGACAGATGGCATAGCTTACTTCAGCATTTGGGACTTCCAAAGATAGACTACTAAGATTTTTTTTTTTTAATAAAATGATGCTGAAGGGTACCTCAAGGTCTGGGAGATCTAGAATCAAACTGACCTATGTGTTACTATTAATACTATTGTAATGCGCGTGTGTGCGCGCACACACACACACACACACACACACACACACACACTCTTCCATTGGTTGTGCTGGTTTCTGAGAAATGGACTTTGCTAATATTAGGCTTCAGTATGAGGGTTAAAGTTAATTTACTGTGACCCCTAGAAATACAGAATATTTTAAAATCCATGAGTGACAACAGAGCTACCACTAGAAACATAGAAAATGTTTTTTTTAAATTTTAGAACTGTTTATAGCAAAACTGTAGTTATTAGTAATAAAATACAATTATTACAGATATGTAATTTGTTAATTGCTTTCATGAATTTTTATTTGTCAATATAAGTACCAGGTGCTCTATTGTGTTTAGTTTGTATATTTACTTTTAGCGTTTGGAGTTATTTTTTTTTAATATATTTAACTCATCATTTTATAACTTAATGGGGTGAGTATGGATTCTTAGCCAAGCATCTTGGGCTTGAGTCACCACTCACCAGCTGATAACTTTGAACTGGATACTCAAAATCCCAGTGTCTCAGTTCCACAAGTGTTAAATCAGAGATAATAATAGCATGCACCTCACAGGGTTGTTGCAAAGATTTAGTACTTTAATATATATGATATACTTAGAACTGTGATTGGTAGATACTAAGTGCTTTATAGATATTAGTTCTAAATATTGGGCCTAATGAAAACACTTATGCCCTTCCTTAGGCAATATATCTTCTGGAATGCTTTATCCATACTCTGATCATCTAAATATTTTTTATGTTATGGTTATAGATGCATAAGTCAAAAATATTTAATAAGTACTCATTCTATACCAGATTCAGATATGAGCAGTGAATGATTTTATCAAATCTATTAATGTGTTTGGACCTATGAATCATGATCTTCTTGTATCTACTCAATATTTATTATGTGGAGATTTATTTCACAGGAAAGTTTTAACATTTACTGGGTATTTTAGAAGTACAGATTTTTCTAACTTTTAAGTATATGAATGTTATTTAAAAGCAATTGAAAAATAACTAGCCAAACTTAATAAAATATTAAATATGGTAATATATTCAATTTTAAAAGAATATAGATTGGCCAATATTAGTCAAACTAAATTAAACTGCACCTCATTTGTGCAATTTCATTTTGCTTCAAGTACAGGCTTTTCAGTAGAGGTTCTCATGGACCATTTCTAAAACCTATCATTGAACTGCATTCATATTACTTAAGTTTAAAAGGACTTATGCTCAAAAGTCTGAACAGAAAGAGTAAGAATTGGAAGAAGAAGAAAATGCAATAGGTATCAAATTAAAAGTGTGCCAGAATTGTGGACTTCTAAAGCCATGAACTAACAGGAGTTGTAAGTAGAAATTTAAAGTTAGATCTCTAACTGAATAAAATAAGTCACCTATAGTAAGTTGGTAGAATCCCGCTAATGTAGATTAGAAATTATATTAAATGTATTTGGGAGAGAAGGTCAGTGCAGTGAAATCACCAGACATATTCATCTACCATCCCACCTAGTATAGAGATGTGTAGATTACAAATGTTTTTATTTCTTTACCTCTAGTTATGCTCTTGTGGTTGAGTTATTATAGAAACATAGATTTTCTAAATGTGGAAAATAAGAATGAATTTATGGATCAAGTCTAGAAGTTTGCTTACTACTGTGTGTGCAATCTTTATTTCAAAGAAGAGAACCAAAATTGCACATGCAAGCTAGTATAATGATATCTTGAAGCAAAGAGCTATTTTCATAGCACATTACATAATAGACTAGGTGTGAAATTAGTTTTATGGTGAATGCATACCCTGAAGGTTGTTAGCTTTTTATTATGTACAGCTTTTGTACACTGATACATTAGCATTTCTTCCTATAGATAACAAAATTAATATGTTTAAATGAATGACTAATTCTTAAAGTGCACTCACCATTTCTTGTGTACCCAAATACTAATTTGACTTTCATCTTGCAACAATACCCCAAAAGAGTTTTGCTCTGATTTCAGCCACACATATACTTGCATAAATTTAAAGAATGAAAAAAAAAATAGGAAAGACTACATTTTTATTTATTATAGAAAAGCAAATAAACATATATAAGACTGTATAGTTATGAATACCTGGTGGCTTGAACCTAGTTCCGTTTTCAAAGAATCTAAAAATGTGAATAAAATTGTGACCAACTCTAAATTGGAATGACAAAAAATGAACTAGGAACATCTATATGAACTAATTTAGCAGCAAACAACAGAGGGCTGTGTATGTGTTTCTTTTTATTCCAAACTGAGCTGTTAGTGCATGACAATGGTAATCAAAAAGAGAAAAGAGAAGCATAGTTTAAAAAACGTACTTCTTTTATTTGTGGATCTTTTTAGGCCATCGAATTTAATTTGTTTGTTTTTTAATCAGAGATAATGATAAACTAGATAGCATGTAAGATTTTTGTTTCTCTTACAATATCATATATGTCAAAGAATTAATGAATTGTCTTTAAAATTATAACTATAACCAATCCCAATATTTCATATTTGTGGGTTTTATAAACACTTACCAAATAAGAATAAGAATTAGATATTTTAAATTCTGTAATTGCCTTTATACTGGAAGATGCTATTATATTCCTAAATTTTATCTTTAAAGCGATCCATTTATATAGGGAAAAAAATCAAATTCTGATTGGAAAGAAATGGATCTGAAAAGAGATAACAGGTGTGTACCATCATGAGCATACACGATATTGAAAAATATGGCATAAAATTAAATTCAGCTAGCTCTTGTTTCTCCTGAATGTCATTCAGGTGAAATTTTCTATAAATAAATCACATATATGGTCAGGAAAAACATTTTTTTCCTAAGATAGTTTTTCCAATATAATGCAAAATCTTTGCTATCTTTTCAATTATCTTACTGGGAGATTTTAAAAGTTTGGGGCACTCAGAATATATTTTATCTCATACCAGGTAACCAGAGAATTATTCTAATCCATTCCCAGATATCTCTGTTTTTATTCATTGGAAAACATCACTCAGGCAAAGACGGACATGGTTCTGGGCAGAGACAAGTGCAGGGAGCAATGCCGGGCATTGCTGCCTCTCTTCTGCATCCGGGTCATCATGAAGCGCTCCCCTGAGATGCCCAACATCAACCAGGTGGCGCTGATGTTCATGGCTAAGGCTACCTTGGTCTTCGTTCAATATCTAGCCACTTATTCCTATAGACAGGGCAGTGGAAGAGAAAAGAAAGCTCTGGCTTACAATGATTTATCAAATACAGCAGAGGAGTAAGAAATTTCTCAGTTTCTTGCAGATATATTACCAAAGAAGGTATTAGCTAGTAAATACCTGGAAATACTTAAGGAGAAGAGGGAAGAGGAGGAGGAGAATGACAGCGATGAAAGCGATGATGATGAAGTGGAATCCTAAACGAAAAAAGAACTGCTTTCAAAGTCAGCCTGGTAAACCCCCGTGGGTCAGCACCGAATGCTTTGAAGTGGGCACAGCTCTGGGAGACATTAGACTCCTCTCTTTTCAGAGACTTCAAGTACATTGTGTTCTGTCCCGGCTGGGAGAGAGCGTCCAATTCAGCTACACTACACCGTAAATGGCCAAAAGGCAAGTAACCCAGACAACGGCCTTTTATTGGCATGCCCACAGGCCAATGGGAGGGTACCAAGATGTCTTCTGTCTCTCTTGTTTTTAAAATTTATTTTAAAATTTAAAATTTAAAATTAAAAAAAAAATCACTCATTGTATTGGTTGCCATCAACTAAGATAGCTACATGGAAGGCATAACTAAAGTTTATTGAGTTCATAATTTTATCTGTCACTGGGATAAACACTTTAGGTGAATTGTCTATTTTTGTCATCAAAAATTAGAAGTAAATACGATAAGTATTTTTATTTTATATACAAGGCAACTGATGATTAGCGAAGTTAAGTAACTTGCCAAAATTTACATGACCAGTGTGTGGTAGAAAAATATATGAAAGCTCTTACAGACCGTATTACCCAGATATGAGTGTAAACTCAAGGTAGGAAGCCCAATAGAAAAGAGAGTGGTAAAGTAGTAAGAACTTGGCAAGTTTCTGCTTTGAGGGGCTCTGATAAAATCGATACTCTCCAGGGAGAGACAGAAGACAGGGATTTTGATTAAAGTTTCAGTAACACTGAACACCATAAGGAAGAAGTGTTTTGCCAAATGAGAATCAGGGTCATATTAAGAAAGGAAAGGCTAGTTTATGAGGTACCTGTATATAAGTTAGTCAGTACATCTATTCATTCAATACTAATTGTTTTTTCAAAATACTTTTCGTACTTAAAATTAGCATAGCTGCACTATGATTAGGCATTTCTTGTTCATTGTACATTTGCAAGGAGAAAAGCATCTTTAAAATGAATAGTTATGAGGAATGTGAAAATATCTTCTCACTTAAATAATTATATCTGTATATTTGTTTCTGTATAATTTCAGTGCATACTGAGATTTCTGACAATCTCTAATATAAATATAGTATCCAATACATTTCATTTTAGAGCCATAAACCTTAAGATCTAGCATTATTTTCCATAAATTTGTTACCACATATTTCTCTGTCACATCCAGGAGCACACACTGGGTACACACTGCGTTTTACTTTTTGTTCTCTAACATGTCCTTATTTTCCTCCCCGGTAAAACATGTTTTGATCATTATATATATATACACATGTATATAATGTTCCATATTTATACACACACATATAATGTACATGCAATATATACCTATAGATATTCAGTCAACTCACTAATAAAAGAGATATCAATTTATGTCATATTTAATAAATTTGTTATAAATTAAATATAATGGCCAAAATGAGCTTCTAGATTTTACTTAGAATACATTCTTAGGAATGTCAAATGAGCATATCAATATAAAAATTAATTATCTTTTTAAAAATTACAAAACATATAGGTTGCAATTACTGTGAATTTTATTTCACTTCTAGAGACTAGTCGTTTTTTAAAAAAATAATGATTTAACAAATTTTTTTAGATTTCTGTTTTGAAAAAAAAACAAAAAACAAAAAACAACTAAACTTGAAATTATGGATCATTTCTAGCCAAAGTCTTAGCAGTAATGAATGTTCAGGTTACAGTACATTTCAAAACTATATAAATACTAAATATTCATTTGGAAGTTATCATCTCTGGGATGAAATATTTTAAATAATGTGAAATTCAGTATTTATTTTATTTGTTTAGTCATAGATAACTTAAGGTGACAATTTTCATATTATTACCTTATTTTAGCTTCCATTTTTATAAGAGAAATAGTGTGAACAAACTGTAAAGCTTTAAGGCTGAAAGAGAAGAGGTAGAACAACTATAAACTTTCTTTTATTAAGTTGAGAATGTTTACCTGAAATTAATACAATAATTCTGCTTCATTTACCTGGCATCATTGGTGAATAAGCTATTTCACAAACATGAATTATACAAATGACTGAAATTTTCCCAGTTACTAACTGAAACTTTCATTATAACTGTTCTATTAGAAATCTTTCAATAACTTATGACACACTTTTCTGACTCATTTTATAGTACAGTGAATATAATTTAGACTTCTCTTGTTGATTCAATCAATCATTTTAAATGTTATTCATTTATTCATCAAACATTTACAGAATGCCCACTAATTCAAAATCCACAAAGCACTGAGACTACAAAGGATGGATCTCAAACATGAGTCGCCTACTGATAGAAGACATTGGGGTCTTAGGTAGCGGAAATGATTTCGTTTTCTCCTGTAAGTGACCCTCGCTGACAGGGAGGGGTTGGATTTTTCCTTCTGATTCCCTTCAGGATCTGAGTGAATATTTATTCCTAAATCTTATCATAAACCAAAACACTACCTTTTAAAATCTATGTCGCAATGCCTTATTTCCAAGAACTGGAGCCCCATCTTGACTCCACACCTAAGACTCTCTTCCGGTTTCTATGATCTCTTTGATTATGGAAACATTATTTTATCAACATTGCCATAAAAAGAAAATACTAAGAATTAGTATGATGTATGGATTTAGTTTCCCTTTTTTTTAGATTTCCCATTAACTTTTAATTTAGGGTTTTCATGTTAGTAAGGAATCTTCTCTCACATTACTTAAAGTCATTATCCTTTATCTTCTGCCAAATCATATGAGTAATCTTCATTTTGTACATTGTGTAGGCAGGGTAATTAAGCACTGGCATTCTGTCACGTCTTCTCATGAGCCTTTCTGTAATGGACAGACCCAAAGGCTCAACAATTCCAAGACCTCTTCACAGCCAGTGCTCTGGGTAAGGGTCAGGTTCCAACAATTGCATGCGCCAGACCAAACTGTTTTTGTTTTGTTTTGTTTTGTTTTGTTTTGTTTTGTTTTGTTTTTACCCTGAAATCAACATTCAGCATCTGATCTCTGACTTTATTGAAAGCTGAAGGCTGGGATTTGTTGAGAAATATAATGATGGAATGAGGGCCTGAGTTCTTCTTGAGAACGTTCTTGAACTTTTAACACTAAGTCACCAAAGTATTAGGAATACTTACAGAGGTTTTGCTCTGTTTGATTTTGGTATGAGTCTTGTATTTTGTTTGCTTTTGGTCCAATTTAAGTTCCTCTTTAGCAGTTGAAAGGAAAGAGTTAGTTTAAGATCTTTTGTTTCTTTTAATTATACCTTTATACAATTAACAATAAAATTCATAGGAAAATGTACTCTGTGGTACAAAGCGTAAATATGCACACAGATGGCTAAATATATACCTCTTTTGAAATTTGATTTCATATCAAATAATCTCTGTTTTTATCATTTTAGTTCTCTACTGAAAGGGGTGTGCTTGTTTATTCTGATTTAATTTTTTGCCATAGAAAGCTGTTTATTTTTAATGTGCACAACTTGAAGAGTTTAGGGATAAGTATACACCTGTGGAAATGTTACCACTATTTAGGCCATAACATAGCCTCTCAAAGTTTCCTCCTACCCCCTTTATTATGGTGGTGATTATGATAATAAATGGTAAAAACATTCAACATAAGACCTACCTTCTCAGTGAATTTTAAGTACACAGTGCTTAACTGGGGTTTAATATGCAGTTCTTCAATTAATAAATTTATCTTATAATGTTCTTGTCAGAGACCCTTCCCTCGCTAACTTCTTTTCCATAAGACTTTCAGTTAAATGGCATAAATGAAGAAATGCTCCATACAGTTCACTCTTGAGAATATTATCTCATATGAGACTTTGAACACTGTACTTCGTAGTTTGCCCTGATTCATTGCTTTGGCTTAAAATTCTTGTAAGCATCATTTGACTGAGGTAGAGACTAAGTTTGAATTCAGGCAGATTGCATTGAAAATGTATGCCTGGAAATAAAAGCGCAGAGTTTAATTAAACTCATGGATTAGGGATGAGGATGAGGTTATTAAACAAATGTGAATGTGTCACCGAGTGTCTCTTTGAATTTGGCTCAATCAGTGAGCTTGTTTCCTAAGATATTTTTTATAATTGGTCATAGAGACTTCACGGAAACAATGTTAAAGTAGAGATATAAATGAGAAACCATCCAAAAAGGCTCAGAAAAAGACTCAGAGGCCAATAGCCAATAATGCAGTTCAAAATAAAAGAAAAAAAAAAAAGTACCTGCAGAAAATTAAATAAAAAAATTGTGCTATTTTGCCTGTTTAGGGAAAATAACATTTTTATTTTGCTCTAATCTATCTATTAGTATGCAAAGAAGCTGGGGGTAAAAACCTCATCTCAATGTCTTGGGATTTACCCATAGATGGGGTATTGCCAGAAATTAAAGCAATATGAAAGGATCTACATATAAAGCAGATATTCAAGTGTGGGTTATGACTGACTCTGATGAGGTTGGCAAGAGAAAATGAAGGATACAGCAAAGTCACAGACAAGGTGTATACAATTATAACTGTACTCAGATACTTTGGATATAAGATTATCTTTTTTTGATAGCTACCTTTCTATAAGGAAGCATTTTTAAAAGCTTTTGTAAATATTTGAAAATATATTTGAATCTACATTAAAAACATTTAAAATTAAATTCTAAACATTTTGTGAAAGCTCTACCTGCTACATATGCATTTTGTAAAAGTACCACACTCACACATTATCCAACATTTTCTTATTAATCTGATAAATTTTATAAGTTGTATTTCGGCAGAGAACATAAGGACCCATTTTAGGGATAACCAATGACTAGCTTTTGAAAACTGAACAAGTTATTTTTTGTATGTTCTAGAGAGCTACAAATATTCTGAATTTC
This sequence comes from Eidolon dupreanum, assembly GCA_028627145.1. Taxonomy (NCBI): domain Eukaryota; kingdom Metazoa; phylum Chordata; class Mammalia; order Chiroptera; family Pteropodidae; genus Eidolon; species Eidolon dupreanum. The sequence goes on along the minus strand of CM053512.1, from coordinate 8,328,490 downwards.
CATATAATTTATATACTGATATTATCTAGGCTCAGATGAATTTAGATCATGAATAAAATAAACCTATATCTAGTGACATATATACAATGATGCAAGGGTCGACTCTTGGGACAACTAGAGCCTTAAATTAGACTATATATGGGTACATTTGCCATGGATACTTTTGATCATTTTCATGTCAGTGAAATGCAGACCAGAGGGAGTTAATTTAAGTTTAGGATACAGTATGCTAACTTTGATGACATGGGAATCCTAAACATGATTATATTACTTTTAACTAAAAATAAATTAATGTCTTTTAATCTATTAGATAAAAGTTTTCCAAATGGAGTTACATTTTCTAGGGAATCTTCTGTTTATGTATTTTTTTTTAAATGGTGAATTTCCTTGCACTCATCTTTATTTATTGGATTGGTATCTTACTATGGATAGGAAAGATAAAAACTCCTCAGTCATTAAAGCATGTATGTCAAATATGTATTGACCTGGACTTAAAAAGAATTCCATAATTTAAATCCAATTTTTATTTTTATGCATCTCTGACAAACGGATAGAAAATGCTGTCAACTCGTATCTGGATAGACAAAATTTTACATATATTCACATAAACTTTAAGCTATATAATATTATGTAAGTCAATAATATTGTGTAGTAAATAGGTGATTTAACAGACAAAATCTATTCTTTGTCATCAGCTAAGTTAAGCAGCATGCGTGTGAGTGTGTGTGTGTGTGTGTGTGTGTGTGTGTGTGTGTGTATCCATTAAACATGCATTAATTGCATGGTTCTTCTATGCTAAATACAATCTCTTATGCTGAGGGGCTTAGGATTTAGTAAGTATGATGATAAATAAGCAGGCAATTATATGGGAGTGACATAAAGGCTATGATGAGGGGAAATGTAGGAAATATTAAAAAGGTTATGGGCAGGAAATTTGGAGCAATAACAGCTATGTTGAACACTCAAGGATAAGTAGCCAGGTGAAGGCTGCTGGAGAGGGGTTTTCGAAAAGCAATGGCTTTAGAAAACCTTGACAAATAACATTTTTAATAAAGACAAACTAATAGCAGCTTTGTTCAATCAAAAGCTGAAAAACACACTTTTAATATACCAGTAAGCTATTAATTGTTTACATCTCAATTTTTTTTACATTTATCGATGATGTATTCTTTTTTATTTCTACCATTGACATGGTAGAGTATTTAAGCTCCTTACTTTGTTAGCAGTGCATTTTCAAGTCGTGTTTTGTGTTTTGTAGCCTTGGTGGATCAGTACAATAACAAGAAGTATATTGTTCTGAAAGTCCTATTTTTTCTGTTTCTTTCATATTGATGGGTCCAATAATAACTAGATTTAAGCTCTATTATAGTTACTGTTTTGCTAATGTTATTGTTCATACATATTATTTATTCTATTTGAGTTAGATTTAGCACTGCAGTTAGATGTTTTCCATTTTATCCTTTGGTGTAAGCACTTTTGATTTCTTGATTTTTTTTTTTCGTTTGTTGCACATATTTATATTTGCAGATAATTAGGGAGATTCTATAATTTACCAATCAATCCATACACTGTGGAGGAAAATAGAGCAGTATTAATTTGGCTCTAGTGAGAGGTATCATCTTAGACTGTCCCAGGAAAACAATACTGTGGTACATCCCAACTTTAAGTAATACTTGGATTGTTTAACCCTTGCTTTATAGAGAATTTAAATAATCTTTAAAAAAAAGAGTCTTGTTAAACTATTACATAAGTGAATGTTTTCAAATTCCTATTGCTCAAAGTAGATTTCATTTTTAATTCTGTAAAAGGAGCTCTTAAGTCAGACGGTATTTGTACAGTTAAATATACTTACCATGGTCTCTTATATGTATGTGTGTGTGTGTGTGTGTGTGTGTGTGTGTGTGTGTGTGTATATATATATATATATATATATATATATATATATATATATATATGCAGACATAAATATACAGGGCCGGAGATGGAATTTCCTAGAAACTAGAAGGCTGGTCCTTCAGTTAGGTCTCATTCTTGATGGGGAAAGCTGAGATGCTTTAAGATATATGATGATCTAAGAATGTTGAAGTGGTGACAGATTTATGACAATGTTTCCATGTGAGGAGGGGAATTAATCTGGAGAGAAAGAAGTTTGGAAAATTTCCTATATGACTGCAGACTAAGTAGGATTTTGCAGATCACAAAATTAAATAGTCCATATGCTTTCACACTCATAGAGAAGCCAAAAACTTGGCAGGATCTCCGCAGGGAATGGCTATTATATGAGCATAGGGAAGCCAGGCAACGTATCCGGTCCCTCAACATGGGCAAGTATTCTCATATGTAAGTCTGGTTTTAAACTCAAAAGCATCCACCATCGATGAGGCAAGAAGGGCTGGACACAGAACTAGTTTCATGAGTGTATAATCTGAATGGTTGCACAGAACCCAGCTCTCAGAACGGCTCCATACTTGGTATAATGCTATGGTGCTGCCATCTTGAACTTTGTTTTGTTTTGTTTTTCAAAGCTTTGAAGGAATTTATTAAGAGCAGATTTCCATTACCAAACTGGTGTTGATCTTTTCTCCATCATAGACATGTGTCATGACGGGATCTCTCTTTCATTTTTATGCTGAAAAACAATAGGTTCACTTTGTCTAACCAGACTGCAATGAACACAATATTGAACAAGATGATGAATTTCTTTCTACCATATTTACTTGCCTGGTTAAGTGCAAAATTTCCCATCTGTATTCTTCACCAAGTTGGCAAGTTCATCAATTATCTCATTTTGTCCATCCAGCTCTTATTCAACTCTCTGCCCCATTTGTTTTTGGTGACTTGTGATTATGAAGGTGAAGGGTAGAATATTTTAGGTAGCAGGAGTAGGGTAGAGAAGATACAGAGTATGGAGCCTGATTGGGGAAAGACAAAGCTTCGTGTGGCTTCAATGTCAAAGACCGGTAGGATAATACAGGAAGGAGAGCCATCTTGATTTCTTAATAATTTTATTTTGAACTAGTTCTGTGTAACTGAAGTCTAATGGGACAATAGAGCATGGTCCTTGCCATTCTGTTCACACAGAGTGTTAGCAACGCCTCGTGAGCACAGACTTCCAGTGGACCTATAGCGTGTGGGAGTTCAAACAAGTCTCAGAGCAAGTATGAGGCAAGCAAGTTAAGTCGATGACTGAGCGAAAGGATTACTGACAGGCCCTAGAGACTAAACTTTACATTTTAACCAGAAAAATTTCTTTCAACACAGAAAGAAGTCAGTGGTGTTCTATAAAACAAGCAAAAAACCGTACTGTTTTATTTTCTTAGCTGTGTAACTTTCCTCCATTAGCTGACCTCTTAAGTCGAAAATAAAGAGAATAAGAAAGATAGACCTACTCACAGTTCCTCTGACTTTCAGTCATTCCTTTTTCTTCAGTAGCACTGTGTGGAGAGTGTAGATAGAATATGCATATATCAAGAAGTGAAATGTAAACATTTCAGTTAATTTTGTGCAGTGTTTCCACTCTCCTGGTAAGAACAAAATAAATATGCATGCACTGGCTACAAAACATGAATTGTGTAATTTAAGTGATTCCGCTTATGAGTTAAATGCTCTATTTGCATTTAAAACTGGCATTTTACTATGTAAGGATGAACAGCAAAATCATGATGAAAATTTTAAATTAAAATTTTTCTTTTCTTAGAACACTAAATAACAAATGAAAAAAACCACCATGGCAAGTCAAGAGAGAGATGGTAGAAAAAAAGAAAAAAAAAAACATGCTTTATATGTTAGTACTTGCCCAGGATAGCTTCCTGCTTTTTAAACAGAGGTCTCCGCTCTAGTATTTGGATGGGGTCCAGCAAATGAAGTAGCTCATCCTGCCTGGACAGTAAACATATCACTGGTCACTGAGGAGTACACATCAGGCCCGTTCTTATGAATTCAGAAATGTCTAAGTTCCTCTGAAACATTTGTAAGGAGCTGGGCGAGAAGGGATTCACAGTAATGCTAAAATTTAATTTCTTTCCAACTACATGTGTGTGACCGGATCTCAAGGTGGGTGTTATTCAGGGCTGTGGAGAAATATTTGTTCCACTTACCTGCAGTTTTATGTACTTTTCCCAGGAGCTTTTAAGCTCAAATACTAAAATGATAATTCTCTCATCTTAACACGTACGTCAGATCTGGTTAGTGCCCCAGAAATATGCCCTCAGAGCTCCTGGTCCTTTGTGCTGTTCTCAGTAGTTACTATCATCTTGCTATTCCTTCCCTGTACATTCTCAGTTGTGCTTTGTCTGTGCTTGTGAATAAGTGGAGTGCCCAGAAGGAGGCCTCTCCTCCCCCATGGATAGAATCTGACCAATGGCTGGTAGGTGGTGGGCTGTTAGCACACTAACTGCTTTGCAACTGATGGAGGTATTCCAGTGTCGGCCCACATTGCCTTCAGGGATTCCCTGTGAAACTGAGCCAGTTTTGATCACTTTGTCATGTTGTTTGATCTCAACATAGTTGTTTGGCTGTTTTCTTTTCCCTGACTCACTGTCCTATTTACTGGTTGCTTCTGAAAAACAACCTACTAAATTTCTTGTATACAAATCCTTGTCTCAGAGTTCACTTAAGAGAAAACTCATTTTAAGACTCTCAGAGAAATTAAAATATTTGACAAGAATAATAGACAACTAATAAATGTTCATTGAATTTAATTGAAAATGATGTGTGTATAGATGAATAGAATTCTCTATGTATTTAAGTAATCTATCACTATAGATTTTCCTTCTGAACATCCAGGAATAGTCTGGAATCTAAGTGAGTGGCTCATTTTATGGCTGGTTTCATTGTGACTGCACTGGCTGAATTAACAAAATAAATAGATCTCATTTTTAGTTATCCCACATCCTGTACATATAGCCTTACTTTTTATGTTGTGAATGAGTATGAATGAGTTCTTTGTATAATTCTGAAGAATATGTAGGCTTTTATTGATTCTGAGGCTTCATATATTTAGTCACATTTAACCATAAATAGAATAATTTAATATTCATCTTCCATTTTAAAAAGCTCACTCTGTACAACATGAGGGTATCATATCTTTGAAGAGATGAGACAGGTTTCAAGGTTGCTAACTTTATGAACATCTTATGACAGAAAATGTTTGGTCATAAAGAAGGAAATAAAACAAGAACAATCAATTGAAATTAGTTCAAAAATTCATAGAATCACTTGACTCGAGATTTATTAATTTTAAGTAGCTCAATTTTGAGAAATTCTCTAGCACTTAACAACTAGATATCAGTCAAATAATCAAAATATTTCTCAGAAATTCAGATTATGAACACCTAAGCAATCTATATTCAATTTTAAGTATATTTTGTTATTGTCATATGCCATTTTAAAACTCTAAAAGTGAGATGTTTTGCCACCTTTACATAGCATATGTCTTTTTCTTATTTTTCTCCTATGAAATAACAGTCACTATTGGGTATTTTTTTTTATGAGTGTTCATTCATATCTGTAAGTGGAGGGAAAGAGAAGAATTGAGAGAGCACATGCAGGGGATATATTTTTAAGTCACCCAGAACCTCTAGTTTTCTATGTAAGGGTCTACATGTTGTTCTAACTCAAAAGAGACAAACATGCAGTGTGGCCACATAAAAACTTTTCATAATCCATTTTCAGGTTAAAATATTTTGAAATACAATCATTCCACCAATACGTCTACTCTAATATGTATATGTTAGATAAATAATATATGATATATAAATATATAATATATTTTATTTATAACATATTTATAATTATATATAATTATATACAATTGCATATTATATATAAATATATTACATATATTCATAGTTTTTTAGCAACATGAGGTTATAGATCGTTCCTCTTTCTTTTTTCTACTTTAGAGTTTAGTCTAGGATCTATGAAATTGGTTTAATTAAGAGCTATTTGAGGTCTGAAATGTTTTGTTTGGCTTTTGAAGTCATCCCACTGATATGTGAAACAATAATAACATTTTCACTCACTAACTTATTTAACAAATTTTTATTAAACATCTAATATGTTCCAGCAATTGCTCTAGTGGATAGTGAATAATTACCCTAAAAAACAAGAAGTAAAAGAAAGGGTTTCAAAAATGGTATGAGTGTTGAGGGGCCATACAAATCATCCTAATTCCCAAAGTTTTATTATTAACCCTTAATGAGAACTAAAATTTTATTCCCTTGTTTCTAAGTCTTCCCAGTGTTTAGTAGTTACTTAAAATACTATACATCTTTAAAGACTAAAATGTAAACCATATGTCAGTGAATATAATGCAGTATTCATTTAAGACTAGAAGTGGAAAAGACTACCAGAAGATAGGTAAGATTAAAAAGGGAGACAGTGAGTACCACAGGTAAACTTTGGTCAATTTGCCATTTGGCCTGTGAGCAGCCAGCCCTTGCTTTTTCAAAGTGATAATGTGTTTCTCTGTGTGCATTTGTATAGAGTGAGATAACTTTATCTATTCAAATCTAACTTGAAATATATACGTATTACAAATGTAAATCTTGTTGATGCCAATTCTATTTATTTGATAATATACTGATGTACAAATTAGAAGCTAGAAATATTGAATAATAATTTTAATGTTAACACATTATCTTTCCCATATAGATCTTAATGCTTTCACCAATCTGTGAAGCATGAGATCAGATCATCTAGTTCTCTAAGTAATATGGTTAGTAAACAAGTAAAACCATATGGAAAGATGACCTTTAAGAGCTTTCAACAGTTTCAATTCAGTGGCAGTACAATTTATTTAACCTTTTAGAAAGTATTCATTTTTGTCACTGACTTGATGTTACTTTTCAAAATTATATAATCAGTATGTAAAAAAAAAATGTACTTTATATTTATTCATAAGCTTACCTATATAATGCAAGTCTTTAGGTTATAGTTTATTTAAAATTCAGAAATGAACTACAGTTTATATACATAGCATTCATGTAAATTATATATATATATATATATACATTTGTATTATATGCTTAATTATTAGATTACTGCTATGCATGTGTATACATAGACAAAGTATGCACATTACTTATATATTTTTTTCTCATGGTACTATACAAACATGTACAATAAGAAAATATTATCTAGAAGTACATAAATATGTAATATATATCATATGTAAGTATATATACAATAATAAAATATATAATACATAGAAATACCAATACCTATTCATTTACATGTATTGTATATTTTCATATTGAAAAATACATATATTTTCTTCCTCAGACTGTGAACTCAAGGCTAAAGACCCTGTCTTATTCTTAGGTTGATTTCCACAACCTAGCAAATACCTAGCTTAAATTGGGAACTCAGTAAATGCTCATAGAATGAATAAAATTTGAAACAGGCCACATCAAATGCCTTATGTATTCTTATGTAAAAAAAAAAAAAATGAGAGGAGCAGTGATTTGAAGTGGCTTAGATGAAAATGACAAAGGTTTAAAATATCCACAGCAAAAAATTTTGAGGGCAATGAACATCAGGATTTAAAACATAATGATGCATTTGCAATATCACCCAGGTATATTTAGAACATATCATACATCAGAGAAGCAATTTGCATTTAAAATGTATATATGCACTTTTATCATTATATAGTCTAAACTAAGCTTTCATATTTAGATTTAGACAGGATATATGATACACCTATATGAGTGGCAATTTTATAGATATTTAAAATATTTTTAAATTTAGATAGTAATTTTTAAAGCCATCAGGGTATTACAGAAATTTCTGTAGATGCTTTGTCTATATCTTTTAACAGTTGTTTTGATGTGCTTGGATGACCTATATCTATTGTTCCCACTATGTAAACATGTTTCTCCGATATTAAAATAATTTTTAAAAATATTGCAGAGATAGGGTAAATGTGGTAGGAGGTATCTTCTCCTTAACTCCCCTCATAATTGTAATATAAATCTTAAATTATTCTGATTTACCATAAGTATCCTGGTTAAAGTATTTGCATTTTACTTTATTTTTTTTTCACATTCCAGAATTATTGCATGTAATAATGATGACTGAACTTTTCAGGCTTAGGATGGCTTTTATTTCTATATCTGTCTCAGGTTGTACTGTAAGCTTATCATTAATTGGATCTGGATTAATTGGCTATTGATTTTTTTAATCCAGAAAATCGATATTGCATCCATAGGAAGGGTAAGAGAGAAGATGGATCTAAAACCTATAGACTTTATATGCTCTGATTTTTCTTCAGATCGCATAAATCTTTCATCTTTTACAAAACCTATAGGCTCTAACCAAAAATACCGCTTGATTGCTCCTCCATATTACAATTTTCCATTTTCTTTCTTTATTACCCTAATGGAAATAATTATTAAACAAAAAAAAACTATTATCAACTTTTAAAGTTATTCCAAAATATTCAGAACAAATCCTCCTATGAATACTATTCTTACTATTTCGAATATCATTATTTGAAATATTCAAATAATTATCAATGGATCACTTATTTTATTATTTTACTACTTCTTAAAATATACATTTAATAAGAGTGTGTAATTTGAAAACAACCAGATTGGAAATTATTGGAAAATACCACAGTAGAGAAGTAAAATATTTTAAAATGCAGATAGCACACATTCTCTTCTCCATTCTGAGAAGTGGACTGTTCTAGTTTAACCTTTGCTTTAACATCACGCAATGCTTACCCGATATCTGAGCTATTAATAAGACCCAATTAGAACTAGTCACTATCTGCCTAGATGTCAGATAGTTAAACAATATCCATTTGGTTTTAGATTTGCTAGGTCTAAACAACGTCTGTGTACATTTGTAAGATTTTGTTTAAGAATAATAACCATCATGTTTAAAATTTTCATTGACTTTTCTCACAGGATAGCTACCACTTTCTCACTGAATTAACTTATCTCTCAAAGTTATATAGTCTACATTATTATAAATTGAGAAGGGGCTCTTGAAATCCTGCAGAAGAAACTCAAGGAGCTTGCCTCTTTCCATAAGGTCTTGCTATTTCACTCATTTTTATGAGGGAGAGTCTGGAAAAATTGAAGAGGCAGGCACTGATGATGGGTGTGACTATACAATGAGAGATGAGAAACTAAAGTTGATCAGATTTATGGAAGGGTCAAAAGAAATTGATACAGTACATATAAATACACAAACAACTGGCAAGTTCAAAGAGTTGACACATATGCGAATATGTTTTGAGGATGAATTTCCCATCAGAATTTCCAGTTAGAAAACCAGGGATTAAAATCTGAATATTAATTCCAAATTTCTTTTATTTTAAACCATCAATGATGCATATCAACAAAATTACTTCATCTTCATTTTTTAAATATAAAACAATGTATTAAAAAAAATCTGTTTTGTTAATCATACGTTACCCTCTCAGTAAAGATTTAACCAGAATCACTGAAATAATTGTAGAGGTAACTTTAAGTATTTTAACAGATTATTAAACAATGTTAAAATACAATTATTTCTGATTACACTTTGTCTTCATTCAATCCTCATTTCTTTAATCATAAATTTGTATTCTAAACAATTATTGATTGCGAGCTATAGTGTATCAAGAAGTGCATGCTAACTATAGTGCTTGCAGTAACAGAAAAGACAATCTTTCTTATAGTCTAGTAGAGATACACACATATATGTACACACAAAGAGAAGGGGACATGCATATAAAATAAAAAATGCAACACATGCATAAATATACTTAGGTATGTATATATAAATGAATTTAGGTGGAATTCATCTTGGAACTCAAGAAAGACCACTTTGAAGAAATGATATTTAAGTTGAGAATCAAAAAATGAGTAGAATTCAGCCCCACACAGATTTAAGAGTTGGGGAGAAAGCTAGTCTACTTGTTATCTCAAAGAGTAAAATTATCATACTCACATGTTTCAAGTGTTGGAAACCATTTCAGACAACTATACTGATCTCTTTCCAAATGAATAGAGACATTAAAAGAATATAGTGCTCATAAATGCTGTCAGAATAATATTAGAAACCTTAGCTTTATGTCAAGTATAAATCAATCTTTTCAACACTTATATCTTCCCCAAATCTCCAAGGCAACGGAAATCCATCAAAAGTAATAGTGCCAGTGAATGCCTGGAGGGCAGCCATTTTATTTTGTAGCTCCAAAGAGGCAACTGCAACTGTGTAAGAGAAGTCTGACTTACTCAGCATTGACAAAATGAGACCAATAAAAGTGGCGCATCTTCATGCTCTATTTCGGATGACTAAATTCTTCTGGCTTCAAGCTCATAGTAGGTTTAACCAGATGTGTCACTGCTCTCATCGCCTGCTGTTCCTGGCAGACATTTTATTGCTGCTCCAGATGTTCAGTTCTGCTGGCTGTGTCCGTCAAGAACACCATGCGTCTCTAAATTCTGAATTATTTCACACTAATGACTGATTTATTTGTTCATTTGAATCTCAGGCACTTAATTCATTGGCTTAAATAGTGTCTAAACTTTATTCGTGAATAAATGGCAGCTTGGGAAGTTGCAAATGACAGATTATACAAATAAGTAGTAAGAAATAAATATTAGTTCACGATTATAAAATAGTGATAGCGAATTTAGAAACATTCTAATGTTAGTATTATTATTTAACCATAAGGAAGTGTCTCATACCAAAGTATCCTAGATGTTAGATAATTGAGACAAGATTAACCAACTTTTGATTTAATTTGATCAGTTTTGGGGAATTTGCACCACACTGCAACAATTGTCTGGCTCAAGGGTTAACAAACAAACTATAGTCCATGGACTAAACCCAGTCTCCTGCCTGCATTTGTATATACAGTTTTATTGGAGCATGTTCATGCCTATTTTTGTCCATTTTTAAACCTGTTTTCTAAGATTCCTTTCCATCGACAGTTCGAATTGTTGTGACAAAGACTGTATGACCTGCAAAGCTTAAAATATTTGCTAATAGTTCTTTCCAGAAAAAGTTAGCTGACCCTGACTTAAGTTACAATTTTATGTAAATAATCGTTCTTAATTTCAGCTTTCCCAAAGATAGTTTTAAATGTGTTGTGGTCAGAGTAATTATTTTGGATTTTGATGATTATCATAAAATCACAAGCTGTTATGATTAGAAAAGGCAACATAGGACATTTAGTTCAAATCTCACTCAGTGAAAAATGTCTTTTATTCCATATCTGACAGATGCTCATTGAGGCTTTGCTTGAATAACTCTACTGAAGGGAATTAGAGCACCTCCTGGAGCAGTATGTTATATGGATGGAAACCATTAGTTGCAATAAACCTTCATGTTTTGAATCAGAGCTGATATTTGTAAACTTTATTATCTGTAGTCCAGCCTGCACAGATATCGGAGAGCAAATACACATGCTCTATTCATCAGTTTTTCAAGCGATTTAACTTTTTACATGGCAAGTAACATTAATTCCATTCCCTGAAGAAGAAAAAAAAAATTCATTCATTCTCACTGTCAGACCACTCAACATCCTGGCCATGTTCCCTGGTTGCTAACTTAATTGGTGAGATTTGTTTTAAATGTAGCACACAGAATTGGAAAAATCCCAGCCCTGTACAATGTATACCCTTTCAGTTAGATTGGACAAATTACATAGTATCTGAGTACTATGGTAATAACAACACATCTCACATGGTAGTATTGTAAAAATGATGTGAGTTCACATGTCTTCTGGGCTCAGTATACTGGCATATACATAGTAGGCATTCAGCCAGTGCTAGTTCTCACTATAGCCTTTCCCCTTCTATTTAGGAATTGGTTTGCATATGAAAAAATAATTAGGGCATTTGCTTTGTTCCACAGTAGTTCATATTCTATTAAGGAAGATTAGTATCTAACGAAATAATTATGCTGCAACAAAATAAATTCTCTATTAAGAGGTAACACATAGGATTTAAGTTTTAAATGCATGCAGATTAGTTTTATGGAATGTTTTAGTTCTAGTAATCTATTATCCTTTTTTAAGTTCCCGAACTAGGTAGCTTTAAAAGGTATTTTGTAAAATATTTCTGAAGGGGAAAAATAAGACTTTTATGTCTTATTCAGTAAATATTGTGTTGCCTCTGGGGTCTAAAGAAAATGGTATGTTATAATCATTTGTTTGATGACAGCGTAAGCACAGCTTAAGACATGGAATGGCTTTTTGATGTGGCTTCCAGCAGTTTGTGAACTCATTCTTGAAATAATTAAATACCTTTTAAAGTGATAATAGCTCTTTCGGATTATAGTTATTCTTTAGACAAGTGAGTTATTTGCTTAGTATCCAGTATCTTCAAAAAGCTAATGAATTTTTCAAATATATTAAACATATTCCAAGAGCTCTGTTTTGCAGTGAAAAAGATGGCCCAGTGACAAATCACTTTCTCATTATTTAACAATAACCATTTCTTCAGTTCGGTTTAGTTTTTTTTTTTTTTAACCTTTTGAATAATTAAACAAATATACTAAAAAGTACATTTGTATGTGATAACTAATCTATTTACAAAGGAAAATCCTATGAGGCTTACTGAGTGCTTTTATTTGTATATGCTATGTTCAAGGAATGGGAAAAAGTGTTTAGGATGCCAGGAGAGGGGGATCATATGGGAAAATATCAAATTTATTTTTTTAAAAAACTGTTCGTTATTTGTGCATTTGCAATACCTGACCAAATAACTTTTTTTATTTATCTTTAGAGTTTTTAACATTTTTTACTATGCTATAGAAACTCCTTCAAACAGTAATACTGGTTGTGTGTAGGAGGAAAAAAATATAAAACACTGTTTAATTATAATTATGTCATAGAGAGGAGTGTATCTAGTAAAAAAAAAAAACAATTATAGAATTGTATTTTATTGGAAAAATCCTACTTTTATTTCAAAAGTTATAGTGTTATATATTATTCCAAGAAAGAAATTAAACTGAAAAAATTGGAGAAATTTTAAATTTTATTAATGTTAGGTCAAGCGAGACACCATAAGAGTAAGACCGTGGCTGTCTTCCACTGGGCTCAAAAGTGTACATTCTGATGAGTACTTATTTAAAATAGAGACATGTTGATATTTTTTTACTCTAACTTTTTAAAAAATGTTTCCACTTTTATTTTCCTTTAATTATCAGTTTTAAAAAAGGGGACATTATTAGCAAAGATCGAATCTGTCACTTTTTTTTTGTTTGTTTGTTTTGCCTATAATGTATAGCTATTTGATCATAAAATCTTCTCCTGCCCAACCATTTTAAGCTCACATCTTGTAACATCTCACTAGACAAGTTGGCTTCAACCAAATTATCTAGTTTCTCTATCATGTCCAGCATCAGTAGATCAAATGAATAATACAAGTGAATTGAGCCTATATATCTATATGTCATACTCGCTGAGAAGTTAATAAATTTTATTGTCTCTCCTAGGGGAAAAAAAGAGAATATATACATTTTATTTTTATTCCTGGACATTTTCTATCCTCTTAAGGTTGGCTGTCTATGCTTCGATATGATGCTCAATAGATTTAACTATCTTTATGGCATGGAAATTGACTAGTCATATTGAATGTGATTTGACCATCAGCCAATCATATTGGATGCTGACAAAAACACCTTTTACAATTAAATGAGCTAAATAAGAGCACTGTCCCTACGTCCAGGAATTCTACTTAAGTACTCTGATTTAGGAGAAAGATGGAAGCCATACAGTCTAATGTTACATGACATATTTTAATTAAAGAAGAAGAGAAAGCTGTGGTAATATTTCCAAATGCTGGAAATAAGGAAATAATACTCTAAATTTGGACCCTTTATGAAGATAACCAACATTGCTACTGAACAAAAACAGATGAGATGACAAAAATAAAAATAAAAAATAAAAAAGGTTTAACAAATAAGAAGCAGACAACACATTCAAAATGTAAACTGGCTGTAGTCTCAAGCCAGATCCTAAACATCTGCCATGAAGCAGACAATAATCCTTTGATGGCCAGCTTATGGGGCTATCTGGAGTACTCTCAAAGGAGTACTCCAGGCAACTGATATGGTTGATGTTCACCTTGGGAACCTAAGAGCAACCACTATTTATAGCTCATGCAGAAGTATTTGCATAGATTAAAAATTAGAATGACTATAACAATATCAGTCCTACCCTCAGCATGTACTAAAACACTTAATTCTCACAGGTAAAGCAAGAGCTAGATAATACTAATGATTTACGCATAAACTATAAATCCTAGCAAAGTTAACTGACTTTGCCACGGCCACACAGTAGTATCAGAGATAGAATTCAATTCCAAATCGTTCCAATTGTAAAATGAGAGGGGAAATTATTTCAAATAATTTTCTAGTTTTAAAGAATGTATTTAATTTCCTACTCATGGAAAATTAAATTTTATATGAGCTTAAAAAATTGGAAATGTATTAACTTATATATTAATAGTGCTTATCTTTGAATCATAAGATCAGTGATGCATTATGTTTATTTTATGTCCTGTATTTTTTCAAGTATTCTAAACGGATGCTATTTTTACTAATCATGAATGTAAATGTACAAAATTTGGAGTTGCTTCAACGGGGAGACAGACCGAGATAAATATTGGTTATATCTCTGTTATCAAGGCCAATAACAATATTTACGACCAAATAAAAAAAGATAGCTCTTCCTTCATTATAACTCATGGTCCTAAATCTTACCCATGCCCACATTAAAATAACTATAATTCTTGTTTATATGAAGAAAATGTTGGACAACTTTAGAACCACTATTACATTATTAAAAAATATTGCATATTGAGTGAATGAATATATCAGCAACATAATTTTTAAAATATATTTTAGGGCCATTTTTTGGTCCTGAACTCCACAAACTTGTTTTGCAGTAAGCGTCTTATCAAAATCAATTGATCATACATATGTGGATCTATTTCTTGACTCTCAATTCTGTAAAAATTGGTGTTTATGGACTACTTTATACTGATACTATATTTATTTTCTGTGAAATTATAGTAATTCTTGAAATCAGGTAGTGTACATTTTTCAACTTTATCCTTATTTAGTATTATTTAGCTATTCGGGTTTTTTATAATTTATATATATTTTAGAATCATCTTGTGATTTTCTATTAAAGTCTTGCTAAGATTTTGGTTGCTATCACATTAAATCTAAAAAACTGGATAAGAATCAACATTTTAACAATATTAATATTTTAACAATATTTTTAAAACCATGATTCAGATAGTCTTTGAATTCTAGCAGGAAAGATTGGTAGTTTTTACTGTATGGGTCTTGGCCACATTTTGATAAATTTCATGTTGATGTGCTTGATTTTGTATATTGACCTTGCTTATATCCTGAAACTTGCAAAAGTTGCTTAATAGTTTTGGTGTCTTTCTGTAGATTCCTTAGGACTTCCCGTCTAGACACAAGTTCCGCCATAGTGACACTGTTGATGTTTTGAATGGAATAAGTCTTTCCTGGGAGGAACTGTCCTGTGCGTTATAGGATGTTCAGTGATATAGCTGGCTTGTACCTAGTAGATGCTTGCTATAAACATCCCCCAGTCGTAACAACAAAACTCATTTTAAGTGTCTCCAGACATTGCCAAAAGTGCCTGGTGGAGGGGCAGGGCAGGGGTTAGCACTAATATAGACTATCACATCTCCAAAAATAAACCACCTGAACAAAAATGTCATATATTTTACTTCTATGCCTGATGTAAACCCAAACAATTCATCATCATTACTACTGTAATCAATACATTAATTATAAATTTTGTTTTAGGCAGTTATTTGGGAAAAAAAGAAAAGAGGGGGAGAGAGATTGAGTGAGAGAAATTCACAATATACTTACCCATCTTTTGATCATGCTGAGAACTTGTAATTTCTTTACATAGATTCGAATTTCCAGAAGGTGTCGTATTCTTTCTGCCTAAAGAACCTGTCAGAAGATAGATTATTTTGGTTCCTGCCCAGTAATGCAGTGTTTCCTGATTGTTTGGTTAGGACTTATGGCAATACTTTGAACAATGAGATAATGTTAGGTAGTAGCGCTTATCTATAGCACAGTTGACCACTACAAATAAGCGCTACCTGGTATATGTGCATTAAGAGAATACTATTTTTTAGAAGGAGTTGGGCACTCAAATTATGTATGTGTTAAAATAAAGAATTAGTATAATAGGGGTGACATTGTTTGTTCTTCTTTTAATAATCAATTTACCTAACAAAACAGGAAAATTACTTTTAGAAAAATCTATCCTTATTGCATATGGTGACTATAGATCGCCAAGCCAGTAGACACAGTCAAATTAGGGTAGTAGTTTCAAAGAAGCTTTTTGAATTTCTGTCCACATTCTAAAATGTATTTCTTCATTCCAACTTATAGTGAGAGAAAATTGGCACTACAACATTAAAATCAGTCTGCTCCTCTGGAATCTCAGGAAAGGGGGAAAAAAAGATGACTTTAAGCAATATGCCAGTGTTGAATCATATGTTAAGAGACTTAAATTTGTGCTACTTACACATTCAGTTGTTCTCTCATTTTTATTAATATATGTTTTCTGGAGTTTATAAATCAAAGAAATATTAGCTATAAATGTGAAACCATTTGCTTCTTCCTAAAATATAATTCACTGTTTCCTTTTCATTTCCTGGTTTTCTGACCTAAGACTCAGCTTAGAATAGACTTTGCAATAGACTATTTTCAATCTACTAGAATTCAGGGACATATCAAGATCAAATTTTGCAAGCAAAGATTTAGTTGCATGTTTCGATAACTCTTGCTGGAGTGATAAGGTATCTACCATAGTAAACCTATGGCTTCTCCAATCAAATGTGGCACCCAAGAACAACAGCATTTTGGTGCAGACATGAGAAGTCTCTGAGGATACTGTGTATTAACTCCTTGCATTTATTTGGCTGCAAAGTATTTCAAAATCAGAGGAGAGAAGAGAAAGTAAAAAAAAAAAAAATTACCGTTATACCTATATATTCTATATGTAATGTATGTCAAGAGATTATATAATAATTACTGCCGATGAATCAAAAATAAATGTTATTAAAGATGATTTTAAATTGATGACTTAAATGTGAAATTAAAATATTGCAAATTTGAACATATTTTTAACCACCACAGAATTTTAAGCTTATACCAAGATGATTAATGTTGCTTTGTGCATCCTTTCAATAGCAGGACATTCCTATGGGCCTCGTAATGTAGATCATGAAAAAAAGAATAGTAGAAGGATCTTACTGAAGATATAACACATGGCAATGGTTTCCTTTTGCTCTATGATTTCCAGCAGATAAAAATATATAAGATTTTAGATAGAAAGAAGAAACTATGGTCTGATGTTTAAAACAGTCCTCAGTTCAGAAAAAAAAAAAAACTGCAAATGCTTGAAAGTCATCTTCTGCTTTTCCATACCCACGTACCTCAAGTTGCATCTTGTATTTGGGTTTCTTTTATTATTAAAGTGTATCAACTAAAAAAAAAACTTCCGCCAGGAATCCTTAACTCCAAAATCTAAGGTTCATAGAGGGCCTTCTATTTTATCTCTCTCAACTCTTCCTTGGAAAAAATATGTCATATGATTGTCCAAGGTGCATGGTCATCTTATAAGGAGAGAGAATTACTAGTTTTTGTATCAGTACATTAGAATTTGAGCCATATAATTGTTCTTGTATTCATCTTTTAATAGAATCTAAGTTTACTATACCATAACTTCTAAGAATTTTCTGTGTTTCCATGGAAGAAATTAGTTTCTGTTTGATATGATACTCTATCCACCTTGCTTTAAATTTGGCCATATGTAAAGGCTAGCATGCATTCTTGAGATTTTTCTCCA
The DNA here is from genome assembly GCA_028627145.1 of Eidolon dupreanum. Taxonomy (NCBI): domain Eukaryota; kingdom Metazoa; phylum Chordata; class Mammalia; order Chiroptera; family Pteropodidae; genus Eidolon; species Eidolon dupreanum. The sequence goes on along the minus strand of CM053512.1, from coordinate 8,310,627 downwards.
TTAATATTTAGAGTTCCAATGCCTTTTTTGCTATGTAATGACTTTAAAGCTTATGTATTCTTCTGTACCCACTTCTAAGCTTTGAGTCATTATCAAAAACCTTTAAAATTAAATTACAAATATAAAAAGACCTCAAAAGAGAAAGTAGCTGGCATTTTGTTATTCTCATAATTAGGCTTTTTTTATTTTATAAAGCAGTAATTTGGGTATGCTCAGAAATGTTCTGAAAAATCTACTATCTATGAAATGGGGAAGCAATTTACAAGGAAAGAAAGTGAAATAAGCTAGCAAATGAATGAAATAAGAAAATTAAAAGAACTCAAAACAGCAAAATGTATTCCTATAAGCATGGTAACCATCTTTTTTTAATTAACAGACATATTTTTTATTTACATAAAGGAAACAGAATCATTCTTCTCCTCTTTAATACCAATATCAGACTCAGAAAATTCCAAAAGATTGTTTGATAGAATATGAACTGACTGAATTATTTAGAGGGTAGACGGAGGACAGGGAGGGCTTTTAAACCAAGTATGCCATGCTGCAGTAATATATGATTCACCTGCAAATACACATATCTATAAATTATTGGCATTATTTACCCATCCTAAATATTTTAATTAACCAAGAATAAAGTTGGAATGTACCCATTAAAAGAACATCTGTAGTGGAAAAGTGTGTCTTCATAATTAGAGAGCAATGCAGAAATAAATATGCACGCTATGCCCACATAACTATAACAATGACCTTGCTAGGTGTTATTATTGGGCAGTAATAAGAAAGGGCACAAGCAGAGTATATCCACTGAGACTACCTGCTCTATTAAAAGAACATCATCTGGGGCTCAGCCAGGCAGAAAAGATGGGATCATTATTACTATTATTGCTATTGTTATATTTTCCTTACTAAAGACAGGCGTTATAATAAGAACACTCTACAAGTTGGTGCCTTGATTTTGTAATATGAAAAGTATGTCATATGTTTTTGCTCAAATTAAAATAGAACTTTCTGAATATTTCGCCCATTATGTGTGGAATGTGTTCTTAACTGTTAAAAATAAGCAAAATACAATTTTTAAAAGTGTTAGGTGGATATTATATAGTTTTAACAACTAAGCATTTCATTGCTCAAAAGTCAAGCTAAACCCCATTAACCAGCGAAGCAAATAATTGTAGTTTTTAGAAAATAGGTTGACATAGGACTCAGGCAGTAGGAGTAGAGCTTCTTTATTGTCTCACATGAGAATCTTTAAATGTAATGAATTAAGGTAAAAAAAATTATTATTATTTTTTACATTCCATCTGTAAGCTATCACAAGTCATTGGGCTTCTTATTCCATTTGAGTTTTGACAGTGATATGACTTGGCAAGCAGGCAAGGAATTATGCTTCTTCGCCCGAAGGCTATTGTCTTTAAACACATGTTATTTCCAAAGGTTCGCAGATATATTTTAATGTGAAATTTTACTAAGTCTTTAATTTAAAAGCTAGTGTTAGATAAACATTAAAATTCTCTCTGTATCCTCTTTACTCAAATCAATAGCTAAGGTCACTGAAAAAAAAAAAAGATTCATACAGAGGTTGAAATAGAGCAGATTTTTGGTGCAGTTGGTGCCCACCTATCAGGTTCTGTCTCATCGCAATTAGTTTATCAAGCATGAAAGAGTTGTGAGTGTAGATTCTATCTTTAGTGTTAAATAGAAAACCACGATCCTTCAAATGATTAAAAATGCTACCTCATATTTTTAAACTTCTGGTAAATCGAATGTTAAAAATAAATTCTAGAGTCTGCCTTAAGAAGCCTTACACATTTCAAGAAGAGCCTCATTTTTCTGTCCCTAATGGATATTGAAATATGCCAGGATTTCATATCCAACTATTTCTAACAGCAGATTATTTAAGAAAGGTGTTTGCCGTACACCAATGATCCGCATTCTGTTACAACTGTTCTATTGCACTACTGCTTGTTGGTCAAGGTCTTGATCATTTTATTTGAATTGCAAATATCTTAGCTATCTAGTTATATTTTTTCAGGACAACCTGAAAACTAATAGTTGACAAATACTTTCAGACAAGGAAAATTTCTTTCCTAAAATCGAAGTGTCACGATAAGGAAGTCTCATCCTGAATGCTGATCTATGAAGCATAGATTTCATCACCTCCTCTGTGTGGCGGTTACATTCTGAGTCTTGACACATAGGAACAGGGTACTAAGGGTACCCCTATTAACCAGTGCCTGCTATCTCCACAGGGTTTAGGGCAATTATTATTTTTAATTCAGATAGGCCTTTGAAGCTTTTTTTTTTTTTAAGCTTGGAAAGACATACTGCTCTCCCTTTTCCCAGAGTATTTTTATTTTTCTCATTACACAAAAGTAAGGACTGAATACGTAACCTAGGTTCCTCTAGGAGAGTACTTCCAAAATGCACTTTGTAATTCTTTAAGTCCTTGCTACATGGGTTTTCCAACCATCAGAGTGTAGAAATCATACTTCTGTTTAATTGAATTAAAAAAGAATAGACTGGATTTTTTAATTAAAAAAACAAATAGATTAGAATACAAAATTAAATATTAGCAGGCATCACCCAAAGTAAGTATGGCTTTATGAATTCTGGGTCATAATATAAAATCTATTCTTAATGTGGACAGTAGAAAAACAGAGTAGGAAGCAAGACCACCAATCTAGAACATGTACTGAAACAATTTGGAATCCGTGCTTAAAAGCGCTGCTCACAACAATCAAGAGTGCACACACACGCATAAACATGAAAAGTTACAAAAAAAACCTTCAAATCTAAATATTCTGTTGAAGGAATGAAATTAAGTTTTATTGAGTATCTAATATGCTGGCGATCATGCTAGCTGCTTTAATATATTTATCCAAAATGTATTCTGCTTCCAGTATTTATGAATGAGGCAGAGAGATTCAGATAGCTTAAGCATAAGCTTCTTAATCCCCCACATGGGAACTTAAACCCAGTTGTGGCCCCTCTGTCCTTACTGCACTAATCTGTCATCTAAAGCATTTATTTCTCTGCCAAGACCTTTATCTTCTTCTGGGTCCCAAGCCCACCCACAGTGTCTGATCACTGCCTAGTAGGTGGCCACTAGGCTCAAGGTCACATGATCCCTTGCCTCTCCCAGCACATCCCTCTGCTTTATGAAATAAGTTTATACTTATATTTTTTTATTTCTGAGAAATCAGATGCGATTTTCAATTAGTGATTAACAGCGTAATTGTTTTAGGAATCCAACTCAACACCACTGAACTGTGAATTAAATAATTACAAAGTACTTAGAAAACTGCCCAGCACCTAATAGGTTAACAATAAAAGCTTACCTATGTATACAATCTTCTATATGTGACAGATTCAGGTAAAAAATTATTTTTTTTCCTTTTAACTACAATCAGTCACAAGTAAGTAAGAGGGCCTATTATGTCTTTCAAATTTTGATAATAATATGATCCAGAGAATAAGCAAATACTTTTTTTTTTTTAGCCCAACAGCTATTATCTTTACATATTTCTCATGTTTTAATTGTTTATCTTGGATATTTCAAATTACAGTTTTACTTAGTCTTAAATTAAGAAAGAAAAACTTTTGAATGTATTCTGAAGCCAATCCCAAAGACAAGTTTTACACTAAACTCAGAATTCCATTCCTCTTACTAGTTGGGGACTTGTTCTTTGACCAAATTTTTACATTATCTCTTATCAACAGGAAAAGCCATATATATACTGGAAGAGGAAATTGTTCCCTTAGGCAGAGACCCCATCTGGATCCAAGAGACATCCCAGGGCGGCCTCATGCTATTGGACATGATAAATGCAAATATGATCAATGTCTATCCTATATAAAATCTTTTACTATTTTCAAAAATCCTTCAAGATAATACATTTAAGTAATCACCGAAGCCCTACTTTCTTACTTCTATGACCTATATTTTGCATTATGTTGAACTGATAGCCATCTGTTAATCTCTCATGATTCTCTCCACCACATGTATAGCCATGCAGTTGTTTCTCATCCTCCACATTCATTTCAGTTGTCACTTCTTTAAGAAAAACATTAAGGACTTTTTCAACACTAAGATTGATAAATAGCCATTTTTAGCCCTAGAGCCCCCACGTTTACCCCTCCCACGGTATCTCTGCCTGAATCTCCATCTAAACTGGAGGCTCCTTGAGGACAGGCACTGTTTCTTATCATCTATATATATTCAAAACCTAGATCATACTTTTAAAGAACTGGTAAATAAACTAGGCAATTATTAATGTCCTTGCTATCACAAACACTTCTTCAATCCTAAACTATATCTCCTGCCAATCCAAATTTTGGGAGATAGCCAGATACAGTAAAATCAATAGAGTATTTTAGATGCATCATTCAAAAAATATCACATGCGTGTCTATACATGTATATACATATACGCATATAATTCTATATGCAATCTGACAATTCTATTGAGACTCAGCTATAATCAGAGTGCAGCTTTCATTTCAATGATCAGAGTCATGACTATAGTTGGGCACATCAGGGTGATTGCACTGGCTCTGTGCTATTAAGGGAAACGACACCTGCTCTACCTAATCTAGAGAAGTATCAGGTAGAAGAGGAAAGGGGGTTCGCCAGGTGGTGGTAATTAGAACCCGAGGAAGCAATCACATAGACTGTCTTCTAACTAGAGACAGTTCAGGGCAAGTGCCCCCCCATCCCAATTTTCTTGATTATTTTTTTCTACTTGCAAGGTGTTTTTATATTCCTTTTAATCAAAGCCCTTATGTATAGAGAGTGCAGGTAAAGGGTAGCTCAGAACATGATTGTTATACAAGAGAAATTCTTGCCAGTTAAACTGAATTTTTAAAATCTTTTCAGTTTGGTCCCCTAAATGTAGCTGTCCTCTTAATTATTCTCTGTATCTCCTACCTGTTAGAAATACATTATTTTTCTCTCTCATCTTCCTTGAAAACTGCAAAGAAGATGTCAGGGAAGATGGCCATCTTGGTAACCGAGCAGATTTTTTTTTTCCAATTTTCTTCTTGCCTATCACTGTTTTGGCACAGGGGTCATTTTAAGTCTCAAATTTTTCTCCAGTCTCTGGATATTTTGGCAGTGCAATTCTCACGAAAATATAATCATCTATTTATTAATTTTATTAAAATTAGCTTTACGTGCTAATTTTATGTCACATTTAGATGTCCTTTATAGATATTATTCTGGCATTTGCTATATTTCTTTACTGCAACCATGTACCCCTCTCAACTATAGGTACCGTAAGCATGTAAGATTTAATGGAAAAGCCATATACTTTTATCATTTTACCTATGCATATTTTCAAATTAAAAGATTTACTGGCTGCTCCAACCTCCATGGGGTATTTAATCTGTTCAAATCCCCATATATTGAACTCCCTGGCTAACAAACTCCAAGTCTCTGATATTTGCATGTAGGATTTTTGAAACTGCTTCAGGAAACATCATTTCAATGGATGTGGTAAAATTAACTTACTATTCTCCTAACCACACTACCTGCCTCCATTATCACTTCCAGAATTTAATTCATCATTATGATAAAGAGCCTTTTCTTTCATGATCCATGCTGTTTGCACAGTCACCCCCCCCTTTTCTAATTGCTGTCAACTGTTGAACTTGTAGTTATTACCCTGAATTGAAAAAAAAAATTAATAATTGCTCTGAAGTCTTTCTGTTCACGTTACAGTTTCGAGCCAATGTGTGTGATATGCATAATTTATGGCTTATCCCTCAAACTATGACCTCTTAGTTGAATTTCTCTTCTCTATGCTAACTCATCTAGCCATTCTCATAGTCTAATTCTCAAAACAACTTCCTGAGCTCAGTATTATTTGTATTAAAGAGGAAATAGAGGTGATCGTGCAGGATGATCTCTAACTTTCCGTTGCCAGATAATGAGATCTGTGTCATATGTCTCTATCATGTCTTTCCTCCTTTCTGTTAAAAAAGAGATATGGTTGCTCCCCTAAGACAAAATTGAAATTTGCTATGTGCTATCCTTGCTCTACAACCAAATTTGAACACACACACACACACACACACACACACACACACACACCCCATTTTTTTCTCCTTCATTACTATACACCTAACTCAGTGTACTTCATGCTTCTACTTATATCATGCCAACTAATCTATTATTTGGCCAAAAACCTCAACATCACTAAAGCCAAGATATGTTTACCATTCTTAAACATATTTTAACTCACAAGTTTATTTAAAACTATTATCTACTATTATTTTTGAAAATACTGTTTTGAATTTTGTTTTACCATATTCTACTGCTTTTCCTCCTACTTTCTCAATCTACTTTCTATTCTCTCCCTCCTTCCCCTGGCTATTAAATAAATATAGGAGCAATTCAATGATTGCTTCTAGGTCCTTTTTCCTTCTTACCTACGTGCTCCCTGAAGGAAATATAAAATGTGCCGGAACTTCAGTACTTAACAATATCAAGATGCTAATATATATTTTATATATATTTATATATCATATAACATTTCTATGTATTTGTGTGTGTGTGTGTGTGTGTGTGTGTGTGTGTGTATGTAAATCTCTGGTCTAGACTTGGCCTCTGAGATTTAGTTGCATATATCTGTCTTTGTAATCAGTCTATCAGAGTATTTCACAATCTTCTTGTTTATCATTCTATTCCCAGCCAATATTGACTCTCTTCCAAAGTTTCCTGTCACTTAACTTACTACCATTCATGCCATCATGTTTAGCTACCCATTTTGAATGATCTTTTACACCAATGTATTCACCACTGTTTCATGCTCTGCTCCTTTTCCCTAACCTGCTTTATAGTCTCTTCATTTTCTAAGGACAAAGTAATCCTCGACAAGAGTACTTAAGTATTTACATTATTTATTTGTATGTTTCCTGCTCATTTGTCACATATGATAGGTTTTCCATAAAACCATATAAATTGTAAAAGACCTTGTATCTGTCTGATCATGGTCTCCTAACCCATAAAAACTAAGTCTTATTGGGTAAATATGTGTAGAAAACCTCTGCTGTACTCCCAAGAACCCCTCTGTACCTACTCACAAATCAGGAGAGCCTTTTAACCTTCCTGTGTAATACCTCATAGTCTATTCCTACATGTTTTCAATCTACATTAAAAAATATTTGACTCTAAAACAATTGACTAGCTTACCTTTTATAAAAATGTATTTTTAATATTCACCAAGAAATAGTACACTGTGCACATTCAAAAATAAAATACTTTTTGTAACTTTTTAAAAAATAATTGAAATATATCCTGCTTTCATTTCCTTTAGATATATGCCCAGAAGTAGAATTGTTAGATCATATGGTAATTCTATTTTTTTGTATTTTGAGGAACCTCCATACTGTCTTCCACAGGGGCTGAACCAATTTACATCTCACCAACAATGCGCAAGGGTTCCCTTTTCTCCAAATTCTTATCAGCTCTTGTTATTTCTTGTCTTTTTTTTATGATAGCCATTCTAATAGTGTAAGGTCATACCTTATCATGGTTCTGATTTGCATTTCCCTGATGATTGGTGGTGTTGAGAATATTTTCATGTTGACCATTTGGATATCTCTTTGAAAAAAAAAATTTGTTTGTCTGCCCACATTTTAATTGTTTTGTGTTTTTGTTGTTGGGCTATATGAGTTTTTTAAAATATATTTTGGATAGTAACCCCTTATTTGATGTATGCTTTACACCCTTACATTACACAATGTTATATGTTAAATATATTTCAATTAAAAATTTAAAATATAATTTACATAAAATCACAGCTATTAGGCACACAGTTAAATTGGTTTCAACAACTGTAATTTCTACTAGGTTGTGATAGATATTTACTACAGTTTATTTTTACTATTTTTTATTTTAGTGTGTTTGGTGTTTTTTTTTTAACTTTTATAAACAGGCTTATATTATATATAGACCAACTTATTTGCAACCTCAGATGTAGACTATAGTTTATTATAATAGTACATACTTTTTATTTCAAATTATTTTACTTTAACCAATATGTTTGAGTACTCACTTTAAAAAAGTAAAAAGTATTATAACAAATGTGTACTATGTCTTAATATGAGAATCCATTTGAACTCATATGTTGCTACGTGATAGTTCTTAATAAAATTAAATGGACCAGATGTGAACTCTTACTCAACAGGGAAAATGCAAACTAAATTGTTTAATTGAGGATGTCACTCAATTACTTCAGAAGTAGAAAGTTAGTAATTTAATGTATTTTTCTACTTGTTAATTTTATTCAAGTTTGCATTTTAAATCTTAAATTTTAATCTTTGTTTTGAATATTTTTCTTTTCAAGAATGGCAGTGTATAAATAACACATTCTACAGCAAACATAAAAATTAATACTACAAATACTGAAGTAAACATTTTATACATGTGTTAAGTATAATATTTTAACACTAAATGTTAAATAAAGATTAAATTACATTTATAAAAATAAATAAAATAAAATAAAAGTGGAAATATTTTTGAGAAAGAAAAATCACTGGTTAATCAGCCTAAATATTAATTTGAATTTTTTAAAGAAATTTTATAAATAGTATTTTATTCATCTCAAAGATTAATTTATTAATTAATCAATTAATTAATGGACATACAGTGGAAAAGCACCAGAAACACTAACATATATAGGTGTAAAGATACATAAAATTCTGTGTAGCTAGAATCAAGAAATAAGATGTAGCTAAGGCTTTATTTTGATAATGATAGTTTAATCATAATTATTATTATGAACAGGGACATAGACTTCACACTGCATAGTTTAAGAAAATTATACTTTAATCTTGATGTGTAGTCATTAGCTTACCTCTACCAAGGAACATGATAAGACTTGAATAAATTATATTTTAGAAATATCATTTGAATTTTCTTCCTTCAGAAAATATATTGTTTATGGACCATGATTTGGAGTTACTGTGGTGTTTATAAAGTAGTTTTGGCATATATTTGAAGTTGCCAAATTTCTTACTCTAGTGTTAACAAACAAGGCTCATGGAAATAAAAATCCATAAATAAAAATATATGCACACACATATATATTTATATCTGCTAATTGGAGATTAATTTATGTTAAGAAAGACAGTTTAAAACAACTGAATATAATCAGAGGGGAGAATAAGTCTATCAGTCATTCAAATGGTAATGTGAATGTATTTAAGTATTTTTTAAGTGCTTATCTGCTAACAGCAAAAAGTCCTAATAAACAGTGACGTCTGTTAATCAAAGGAGGTAGAGTAAATAATCCCAAAGGATAGTTCCTTTTACCATTTGTGTTAAACAATTTCTAGTCAACAAAGACCTTTTCTAAGTTGCTGTCCACACTGGGATTATTAAAGGTATGGTGAATTGGCACTAAGCATCCAGTTTCAGATTTGGTCATTGAACATTGCTGTAGACACTGGAGACTTACAGGTTCTGGATACAAACTAGGTTTTTCAATTAGATGCGTTTGCAAAAGATTTGGAAGGTGGGATAAAGGGAGAGGCATCCTCCTCTAGTTTTTTGTTTGTTTCCCATTGGCAAGCAAGGTTCTGGAGTCACTGGGGTTTTCTGCAGTGTCCGCTCATTATTAGTTCTGTGACCATTGAGAGTTCAGGAGACAGCAGCTTCCAGATCTTGAGATTGTCCACTCACTATTAGTTCTGTGACCATTGAGAGTTCAGGAGACAGCAGCTTCCAGATCTTGAGATCATAATTTGTAATGTGCCCCTGAAGGCATCATTGCCAGGCCTTGCTCCTGACTCCTACCTCCTCAAACAGGCCAGTTCCCATGGGAGGCTAGGTTTGCAGTGCCGTCAGGGGAGTTATTGCTGAAACTTAGCCACGAGCCAGTGTTTCACCTCCTCCAAAGATTTTGTGAAAACTTACATTCATTTATGTTTCAAATAGCTAGAGTAGTTTTGTTTTCTAAAAATAAATCCTGACGATTCTGACATGTTTTAATTAATAGGAGAAGCGAGACTGAAAGTAGGTATGATACACAGCAAGGCTGTTGAAGCAGTCAAGGGAATGGCTCTCCTCGAAGACTTTCATAAACACATGAAGATTAGTATGCTTTGTCTACCCTGTCTCCTTCTCTGTAGTCCTACTTTGAATCACTGTGGCTTCACCATTCTTCTATTCTATATTTAAATATCAAGATTTGTATTATAAAGGCCAAAATCAATAATAAAACTACAATTTGTAGATTTAACATTGCATGAAAAAAGCTAAATCAACATAATAATTATGATGACCAAATTATTACTTAATTTGATTGATTTCTTAAATTGGTTTTTCATAGGGTATAACTGTCACAGTTGAAACAACTTCAGAGTCACACAATGAGGGATTAAGGCAGGGAAGACCATTTCAAATATCCAGATACAGTATAAGAGAAATCACCTTAGCTGATGGATAAAACACACATTTGCTGGAATGTGTCTTAGTCAGTTCCACCTGTTGTAACAAAATACTGTACTAAAGTGCCATAGCCACGATGGATGGCTTACACAACAGAAATTTAATTTTCACAATTCTGGAGGCTGGAAGCCTGAGATCAGAGTGCCGACATGGTCTGGTTCTGGTGAGACTGCTAATTTCTCGAATCCTCACATGGTCAAGAGCAGAGAGAGGAAGCAACTTTTCTCTTAACTCTCAGCGGGGCACTAATCCCCTGGAAGAGGACTCCTCCTCATGACCTCATCTAATTCTAGTTACCTACCGAACAGCTCATCACCTAATACAAAGACATTGCAGAGTAGAGTGTTGGCATATGCATTTTGGGGGAACACAAAAAGAGCAGAACTTTCTCGGGGAGATTTATTTTTTTCCTCCTCTTACTCTCTTTTGGTTCTAAATATATAAAAGTGAGTGTAGCATTATATATGTACTCAGAATAAATAAATGACAGTCTGGTGGCATTCTCTTAGAGCACTGCTGTTCTCTTATTAAACAGTTTATAAAGATGCTGCCAGCCCAGGGGTAAACAGAGCAATCATTGCTAAACAAGAATAGAGTATTCTGAATTCTGCATGGCACCTAACGAAAGCAGAGTATATGGACCTGGGTCTTAGAATGCTACATTTAAAAAATGACAGAGTCTGAACGTTTATGATTTTAGTGAAAAATTTATACATACTAGTCCTTTCATCACCATTCTCTTCTTCGTTTAAAAAACAAAACAAAACAAAATTCCAAAGGATCAATTTTCTAGCCCTTCCAGTGATTTTGTTAAAACCTAAATTCATTAGTGTTTTAAATAGCCAGAGTGAGGGAGCTGACACTCTTAATTTCTCCATTCATATCCCCTTCTGACTTGACTTTAGCTCCTTTCTTCCATGAATCTTTTAACTTCAAGCCATTAATGGGACAAACATACCATTGATTCTCATCTTCTTAGGCTTATACTCACATATTCTCATTTTACTCACCTGTAGTTTCTTCCTCTATGTTTAAAAATGACTTGTTCTCTTTAGTCATGGACTGTAATGTTCATAAAGGCACTATAACTATCAGCAGATTTGATGAAAAATACATACTTCAAATCTATAGTACTTTTAAGTTTTATGTATCTGCTAAAAGGGTACATATCTTGATTTAGGAGTACATATTCTGATATCAAGATAAAACCTTATTTAGTACAGATTTCCATTATTCCTAGAATGATCCAGCTACCTATTCAGTTCCTACTCTTGATATTTTAAAAATAAAATTTCATAATAAAATTTACCAAAAAAGTGGCACAGAAGATGGTACAAAATATACTTAAAATCAAATTGGACATGTATTTTAAGGATTTACAATTCTGATTTGGGGTTTACTAAACTATACTTATTTTACTGTGTTGTTCAATATTCTACATATTTACTGATCGTGTGTGTGTGTGTGTGTGTGTGTGTGTGTGTGTGTGGTGCATGTATCAGTCTCTGAGGGAATGGTTTCTAGCACAGATGTGGATTTGTTTTGATAGTTTATTTTTAATATGTCAGAGCGTATTTCCTGTTTTAATTTTTAGAAGTTAAATATTTTAATTTTTATATTCCTTCTCATATTGTAACATGTATTTTTAACTAAAAATCTCATAAAGTCAGCCATCCTGTCTACCTTCTTCACAAATAGTACATGAGCATAGGTTCAGTGGAAATCTAATCTAATTTATAATTCTCATGGCCCTTTCAATCTGTCATGTTATTTTTTCTAATATATTAGTTACTACATTTAAGATAATACTCTTAACTATACAGTTAGTAGTGTTACTTAAAAATAAAAACTTGATTCTTATTTATATTTATCCAAACATTTAGATTTATTCTCCATCTCAGCATTTTGTGGTGCATCCTAGTTTTTTTTCCTGAGGTGAGATTTGTGTATAATGAGATTCTTGCTTTATTACTTTTCCAGCAACGATCTTGGCATGTTAAACTCAATATTTGCTGGAAAAGTATTTGTTTATTCTGCAATGATAATTTAGCTGTACATTGGTTTCATTTACCTGTATCTTTGTTTTTGATCTTTTCAAGTTCTCTACAACATAATTACTTGTAGATTTCTTTTTTATTTCTTTGTTGATATGGTTTGTCTTGCTCAGAATTTCTCTGCTCCCCTCAACATAGGTATGAAGACCTATCTGTAACTTGCAAATTCTATAGGAATCCTGGAATCTGTCTTGCATGTCACTAATTTTCTAATACTTAATCAATCTAATTTTAATTTTGAAAAATAAGATATCTTCACCCTGGAGTTCTATTTTTTTAAGTTTATTTGATAGATCTTTAACCAAACTTGATATTTGAGTTAGTTTTTATTACTTTTCCTATTAATTATTTTCATAATAATTTATGACTTCCTTTTCATTTTTAAAGCAAAACTAGCCAAAAGCAATAAGTCTAAATTTTCAGTAGTCATCAAGAATAAATATGGATTTAACTAGTTGATTAACTGGAGATGTGCCAACTCTCTCCCTTATCTTCTTTTTAAATCAATATTGTGAGTAACATCATTAGTGTTTTTAAAAAATACCTTTTGGTTTTGATAATACTTTCTATTGCAGTGTTTTTTTCTAGTTCACGTATTTTTATGCTCACCTATATTAATTGATCCATCCTCTCGTTTTCAAAGCTACTTAATTTAAATGATTATCTTAAGAATTCTCCATGTTTCTACTTTCTCATATAAGGATTTGAAGTAATTAAGTTCCCCCTAATCTCACACACTTTATATATACTCTTTTTGATATCACATTCTACAATTTAGTTATTACGCCTTCTTTGACTCATGATTATTATATCTTTTTTTTTTTAATTTTGAAGTGATTTAATTTTTTTTTCTATTTCTACCTTAAACATTTGCATTTTGACCAGCCATCTAGACACTGGTTCTGTGAAATTTGTTATTTTATGGTCGGATGTGTTACTTTTTGTATAAATCCCCCAAGATCACCTGATAAAAATGATGTGTAATCTGCCATTTTTCAGAGAAGTGTTCTATATCAAATTAGTTGTTCAAAGTTACCTACATGATTTTTTTTTGTTTTGCTTTATTGCAATAAAATTTATCTATTAGTTGCTAAGAGATATGTTAAAACTCTATGAAAATGTATTTTTTTCAGTTTTATTTTCTAAGTTAAAAATTTGCTTTATGGTGCTAGACAGATATAGGTATACTGTATTATACATCCCTGGTAAATTGAAACTTTAATCGATATGTAATGACTCTCTTTCCATCTTACATAGTACTGTCTTTTTAAAAAACTTTCATCAAAGTATTACACAGGACAGAAAGTAACACCAATCAAAAATAAACAGCCCTTAAATTGTAAAACTATATTAATTGTTTTTCTTTACTTTTGAAAGTGGTGAGGCACATGTGATTTCTCTACATTTTATCTTCCAAATTGGAAATACACTGAAGGAAGTAGAGCCACGGTGTCGTATGGTAGTTTGAGTGTCCAGGTGTGAAGTAATGGGAGTTGGTGATGAGGAATCTACAAGAGACTCAGCTACCTGAAGGCAAAGACATTGCAATAATCTGGCCTTGCTTTAGTTATGAGCAATAAAGTTGACTGTAGAGCCAAATGAAAATATTTTTACTGCTTTCTTAGGAATATATGACGGGGTTCTTTTGATGAATTTTTCTTTAAATTCCTTGGTACAGCTGGCCCCAGCAGTGCAATTGTAAATAAAGCAGCAGCATCTCTGGCAGTGTATGCCAGGGCATGTATGGATTGCTGTTAGTGGTCATTTTACCCAAATTTAACTCAATATAATTCTTTAAAAGCCTGATAGTAGACTAATATTTAATGTTTAAAAGAAAATCTACACAGTTTAAACTCAACATGTACTGCATCTTACAAATCTTCTTAAAATATAGCACTGCATATACTTTAAAAAAGATTGGCCTATAGTTATTATCAAAATAATTTACATTCACCAAATCATACATTTTGTAATAAAACAATCATTATTTGAGAAATTAAAATGTAATAGATAAAAATAAATTAAGAGACCAAGTTAATTATTTTCTCACTTATCAAAGAAGCAAATCAGTACCTTCAGTAGACTAAACAGTGCTTACCTATGTAATACTACCCAGAATGGTTAACTTAATGTGCAAATAAGATTTTATACATATTAGGAAACTGACTTTAATATTTATGCACATGATGATCTCCAAAATGGCGATAAGAATAATAGAGAAACAGTCGAATTTATGGAGTAAGAAATAAGTGGTAAAAAGGAATTATTTTTATTTTTAATATTTTTTTTATTCAAAGATAAATGCACAACTACAAGTTTTTAAAATTTTTCTAAAATATGACGAAATGTTCCACAAAGCCCTCATATCTTACACCACATGTAAAAATAAAATTTAAAAATATATAATTAGTGTCCAAGACTTACAAATAAAATTAGACGTATAAATGATCTATCATGGAAATTTTAAAGTTAAAAATAATGTGACTCCTAAATTGAGGTCAACTTATAACTGGCAACTAACTATTCACACCCTGATTTCAAATATATGCATGCTCAACTCACAACAATTTCTGTCAAAATTTAAAATTAGAAGCAGTAGCTAACACATCATGAATTTATAAAAGGGTATGTTGTTGGAAGGCTAAATTGTTACAAAGAAAAAGACAGTAAGGGTTTTATATTTATAATAAGCATGTTCACATTTTTTTAATGGGGGAAAATGTCATTGTTATTTCCATAAAGGACATTATGTCACAGACACTTTGTTACTTCACATTCATGGAAATGATGGAGTATATCGATTGATTGCCTCCCTTCCTTTCCTTCTCTCTCTATCTTTCTCCCTCCCTCCTTCCTTATGTCTATTTCTACCTCTCTAACCCTCCATCTGTTTTTCTATCTCTATCTCTTCTTTGGAAACCAGACAATAAAATTAGGTACTAAAATACGTAGTTTTTCTTTTTTGATTAAACTATTAAAAAATAGAAAAGAAATCTGTAAGGTAAGTTTCAACTAAACTAAATTAAATATCATCACATATTCAAAAGAGATGGAAATTACTCAGTTTGGTCTTTCAATAATAGAACACTTGAAAATGATGTTGGAAAATGTTTTCTGGATGATGTGGTACTAGACAATGTTAAACTGGCAAGGAGGATTATTTATATATTCAAAATTATTGCAGTAAAGGAAGGAGGCCAGAACTCAGGCTTCACTCTGCTGACACAAAAGATGACAGGAATTGCTGAATCACCTGATAGTTCCACTTTTAATTTTTTGAGGAGCCTCCATTCTGTTTTCCATAGCAAGACTGGAGTGAGAGGGAAATCATAGACTATCTGTGTTTGTTCATTTGCCTTACCCAATAGAACAGTAGAACTTCTCATACCTCATGACAGAAGGTATTTTTACAACTTGAGGCAAGCAAAGCGCCTGCTGAGGTTAGGCCTCTACCCTCAGGAAATAGGAGCACTATCTTCCTTAATGATGACATTTCAAAGGTGTGGCTTCTAGATCCTTGAGAAAGATATCCCTGGGTTGTAAAGGTGGCAAGAGGCTGGGAGAAGATTTACACATCTAAGGATCAGGGAAAGAAATTATAATTATAAATTTTCTGATGTAAATACTCTAAGAAAAGGGATCTAGAGTAAAGAAAAAACTCGCTTAGTTGAATCAAAAGTAGCAGTTGCCATCTACCAAATAGTAGACCTAAATGGCAGAATCACTCTTACTAAGGTAGGTAGCGAGCAAGAGAAAAGAGAAGTGTGTTTCCAGGAATATTATTGTAAAATGGAACCTCTAAATTTTGCAGAGTTCCCATTGGATGATTCATGTACTTAGTGGTGTCAGGTTCTAAACAAAAAAGATAAATATGGGTATATTTATTAAATGGGAAAAAAATGCACCATTTGTCATACTTCTGCTGGTTTCATCTAATTTCATGAAGCAATGTTAAATATTATACTCTGATAAAATAGAAAGGCAAATCAGTAAGTGCTTATTTTTTGTAAAACTTTACTAGCTTATAAAAAATATACTTGCAAAATTGTATTGAATTTACCATTTTTTTTCTGGCTCTTCTTCAGACATATAGTGCTAATAACCTTTTCCTAGTCTTTCAAATGATTGCTTAGTTTGAAATCATTTTAATTTCTGTTTGCCACTCTGAAATTGTGAATGATCTATGAACTGTCATTTATTCTGTGAAATAAATAGTTCATTTGGGTCACCATTTTAATGCCGAGCTGGATTCAGTCTCATACTGGAATGTATTTCAGTATAAATATTAAAAATGATAATACAACCTATAAATCTTATTACTTCAATGGATAGAAACTTTTATTGAAACTTTATGAATTCTAAAAGACTAAAACTGAGATAAATTTAGAGAGAAATCTAAAACTGTACTGAGTTGTAAATGTTTGCTCATTTACTTTCAAACTTTGAATTCAAATCTTCTGCTACTTAATTCTGGCATTTCGTTATTGGTAATATGGAATTGCTATCCAGCAGCATCAATATAGTGTTAAAATTGCTGTAATGAATACAAATAAAACAATCCATTTACTGTAGTAGGTTTTATATCAAAATAATTAATTCTAGAATAAATCATTGTTTATTGGTTCAAAGATATCGAAGGTAAAGTAATCAGATTAAAAAAAATTAAAAATAACTATTACCTTAAAAATGATTTTCCTTATGAGCAAAAATTATTTCCATAATCTTTTGGAGGTAAAGTAGCTTTTTTCAATAATAAAGTTATCAATTAATGATAAATTAATTAATAGCTCACTGTACCAATATATTCTTTTCTGTGTGTAGCCATCAATATACATTATATGCATGCATGACCAACTTTTACTAAAAAATCTTTTAAGCAGTATATAGAATAGAAGTGCATGCTATATAAAGTATAATTTTATGCCTTTAATTATCTAAAGGTAAAAAATAAATCACAGAAACTGTTCATCCACTGAATCTATCGATTACTTTCTAGTCCCAGGAAAAAATTATCTGAACTATGGGAACTATCTTAAGATGTATCTATTCCTATGGCATTGTACTTTAACTTTTAGTGGATAGATGGATTAGTGGTTTTTGGAAGTTAAATGCTTACAAAGTCTTGGGCTCCTCCCAGAAGGATATCTTGTGCAAGTTGGTGATATGTGGAATACTGTTTACAAAAAAGCTGATGCTAGTCTAAAGATAGGAATTTTCCTGGAGAAAGCAGTGGACCTGGATCTGGGGCGTTGTTCCCCATGAAAAGCTAATGGGTGTTGACTCATGGTTTTGGTTTATGGGCCACAATGAGTTACTTTTTCTCAAAGTAAAGGAAAGAGAATCCTGTTTAGCCAGGAAAATATCTGACTACAAAAACTTAATTTTGTAGTCAGTTGCCTTTCTAAGGGTAAAGCATCTGTTGATGAAATAACTGGCTCCATCCCCATAGAGATGTATTCCCTGAAAGCATGTCTTACTTGTGATGTTAGCTGAGTGAGTGGAGGTCCACAGAGCTATCCCTCTTATACTGGGAAAGGAGCAATGGCCATGAAGAGATTTAGTGTGCCACAAGATACACTTAAATGCTCATAATAAATACGTGTGCATAAATTTAATCGTTCAGAAGATTTCATTCCAGGTGTACACCCCTCCTCTGCTTGTATTCATGAGACTGATTATTTCTAAAGAGATGGGCCATTTTATTCAGACTCCTACTGTCAAAGGCAAGGTCATTTCAAGTCTCCCAACTCTCAGAATATTGGAATGAAAGGTCCTCCTTTACTTATTTTTATAAGATATTACAAAATATAAAGCCTGCAGAACTTCTCATGACACAATGTAAAATTTAAGACCATAGAAGATGTCATGGTTTGTTCATTTTTTTTGTTATAACTTACATAAATGACCTCATGAGAATGGAGCAATATTAGCTTTATTTTATCATGCTCAGCTACTGACAGTTTAGCAAGGCCACATGTTTATAGATTACGGAAGCATTGTAACTTGGCAAATGGCCAACAATTTTCCTTTACTTTTTTTCCCTGGATCGTCTAAAATTTCTTGATATAACTACACATGAATCACCTGATCATTTTTCTCTTGTAATGTAGGCTGTTGAGTTAGAATGTGTACTTAGAAGATTTTTATTTATTGCAGTTATTACAAGAGTAAAATATAAAAAAAAAATACACTTTTAAAAAAGCTTAGTCTTCAAGCTTCTTGGTGTTTAACATGTGGATTCAGGTTTGGGGTGACTGGAGTCTGAGAACTACGGTCGATGGCTGCCTTACACAATCAGAATATTGAATGAGTTGCTCCATCCTCCCTTTGGAAAGTTTCACATGTCCAACACCGAGCACCCCCAACATTAAGAATGCTTGACAGTGAGTTGAGAAATATTTCAATAGATCACACAGTCTACCCTTCTCAACCCAATGCTTTCCTCATGCATGCAGAAGATAAGAGTGTTAGTTCACCTCTTTTAAACACAGGAATTTAGCAAAGAGGATTGAACTTAATTGCCAACCACATTATTATGGGGGAAAGTAACCTCTTCAGTAACCACAGTCATAACTATGGAATGGGGGATGAGGGAGTCTGTATTAGCTATGCAAAATGAGGAAGTGCCATCAGTGGTCCTAAAATTTGGGGGAAGCATGTATAAGAAAAGAGACTTTCTATCCTAAATCCTTTGGAGAAACACATGTAAGAAACAGGTTACTTAACCTAAATCGAGAGATGGTAAACTAAGATATTCAAAATACATCTTGCTAAACAAATGAGCAGGACAAACAAAGAGAGACTCATGGACATGGACAATAGACTAGTGGTTACCAGAGGGTAAGGGAGAGGGGGTAAGGGGGTAAGAGGGAGGTAGACAGGGTAAAGGGGATCAAATATATGGTGACAGAAAGAAGTCTAATTATGGGAGGCAAACACACAGGTAAATATATATTTGCCTTACTATTAAAGTGTACAACTAAAACTTATTGAATTTCATTAACCAATGTCACCATAAAATAATTAATCGATTAAAAAATAATATTGAAAATATATATATCCTGCTAAAACAGACAATTTTGATGAAAAGTAATTTTGAAAGTCCTTTTAAATGGAAAAAGTAGTTTGCAAGGGAAAAAGAAAAAGTTTCAAATGCCTTATACAAATGAGGGAATTGAAAAGCAATGGGATAAAAGAGCTAACAGATACATCAATCCTAGAAGACTGGAGGCTGATTGAAAAGATACTTTATTCCTCCATAAAAGAAGTTGCTGAATGAAATGATATCTCTCCTCTGTCTTTTTTCTTCCCTCTTTGAATATTTTTTTTTGTGGGACCAAAATGCCTTTTGCATCAGGAGGATGAGATCATAAAACTTACAGATTCATAGGTACAGTTAAGTGTTTGTTTTTAAGAAGGCATCAATAATACTTTTAATATGTTGTTTTATCTTATTTTTGTGACAAAATCTTTATAGCTCATGGATATATTCAAAGGCATGTCTTGGATTCAAACGTATGTCTTGGAAAATTGGTAATTTTTTAATTGTAGAAATAAACAGGAAGAGATGAATCAAAACTTATTTTCTCATATTTAAACAATATTCACATATTGCCTTTCAGAATTTCATTACTTAGTTTTAGTTTGTAGCAATATTCAAGAATTAGTTGTTTTCCCTTTTCTACAAAATGAGACTTAATCACCATATGTGGAGCCAGTAGTATTAGCCCTGAGTCAGTAACTGTCAAGCTGTTTAGTTTTGAGCAAGATAGTTAACCCAATTTTCTTCAAAAGCACATAGTGTTTAAGGTGGGATGCATTGGATCCAATAAGAAAGGGCTTGAATCTTTGACTCATGCCTTACAAGCTGAATTTGATTGGACAAAGTATAAACTCTCTGATGCAGTTTTCTTTACCTTTAGAATGTGAATAATAATACTTACTTAATAGATTTGTTATAAGGATTTCCTATAATAATACATAAATACTTAGTAAACACAGTAAGAACTCAGTAAATAGTAGCTGAGATATATTAATATTTTAATTATTATTAATATCTACCTTATAGGGTTTTTGGGAGGTCAAATTAAATATATTATTTAAAGTATATTTCGTTTCTTTAAAAAGATTAGTATTTTTTCTTTTCTTGTTCCCAATCTGACTATATTTATTGATAATAATATATCATCCCCTATAATTAGCAAAAAAATTATTATGGGATAAATTAAGAAAAAATACTATTTAAATAAAATGTGCTTGATTTGTTTTAGGATTGAATTTTAAATTATTCCATGCATTGGGACAATTTTTTCTGGCCATTTTATCGAGGTGCAGAGCATTTAGGTAACTTGCATGTATGCACACAATTAATATGTGAAAGATGTGGGGTGTGAATTTGGGAAAAGCATTCACAGAGCTTGCACTATTAAACCAAAGTGTTACAGCTCTCTTAGCTTGCGAGCACCGAAATGGAGGATGTAAATTATAATGAAATCTATAGTCGTCAGAACATAGTCATTAGCATGTTCATGTCAATCTGGTTTAGAAAAGCTTTTGCTAATTCATTTGCATATTCTTCGTTAGTCCAGAATTTTGTCAGTTCTTTTCATTTTTATTGCACAAGTTCTTGATGGTGAGAAAAAACTTCTAAATTGTTTTAATATCACACATTTTAAAGTGGAACTTCTCAATTCCATAAAATGAAATATATAGTTATCACTGCAATATATTTCCAAGTGAGATATTTAGAGTCATATCATTAATTGATTTCTGGATCAGTTATGGAAAATAATCCATGCATTATTTATCCATCAAATGATTAAGTTGATTCTATTCAAGGCCCCAAGTAAAACTGTCTTTTTGCAATACTATTTTTGGGAGCTACTGTTTAGTAAAATTGAACATTGCATATAAAATATATGTAAACCAAACATATTCTTCATCCATTAATATTGATATGATTAAGTTTTAGACATAATCTGCTCAGCTGAAAATGATGAAAACAAGTTCCTTAATAGGTTACTTGATTATTAGGTTCTCTGTTACTATTTACAATAATAATTTTACTATTCGATTCTTATTTTGAATTCTTCAAAATATTAAAATTAATATTTCCAGGATTTTAGAAGCAATTCAGTAACCCACAGTAGGGTAAGGGCAACATACTAGCCATTAAAAAAAAATATATAGCGATAGTTATTGTATGGGACAAAAAGGTATTCTTTTATGCCTATGAAACACTTAACAAATCCTTACATACTAAATCATTAAAAGTAATTAATTGAAGGTCCAGGAATAATAAAGGAGAATGCACATTTTTAGGGAAATACAGGAGATTGTGAAAAAAATATGTATTTTAAAATTTGTTTTAAACTTTTATTATTATTTCTAGTTATCCCAGTAGCTAATTTGGTTAATATAAAATGTCTGATGATGTTTACTTTTTTTAAATTGAGGTATAATTGACATACAATTGACTTATTAATTTCACTATTTGTATATATTGAAAAATAATCACAAGTCTACTTAACATCTATCACCATACATAGTTACAGAATTTTCTTATCATGAGAACTTTTAAGATCCACTCTCTTAGAAACTTCAAAATATGCAATATAGTGTTATTAACTATAGTTGTTATGCTATATATTACGTCCTCAGGACTTATTTATTTTATAGCGGGAAGTTAGTACCTTTTGATTCATTTCTCCCATTCCATCAACTCCCCACCCCCAAACCGCCAATCCATTCCCTATATTTATGAGCTTTTTTTCCCTCACATATAATTGGAATTTATACTCATAGAGTATTTACTGTGATCTTTACTTTTAAAGAGAATAGCTAATGATTTGCATTATTGTGGGGCAGTCCTGATTAGCTTGCCTTACCGGAACATGAAACGTATCTAATATTTTTATGTCAGATCTGGGGAAACTAGATATATATTCTAAAAACAAACAAGTGTGATGCTTATTTGCTTGATTTTTTTTATGGTAGTTTTCAAAAAATATTTCTCACTGATATGTTAGTATATTTGTTCCCATTCTCAATTCTATTTTATGTTATTTTATTTTATTTCATTTTGTTTTCTTTTCTTGTATAAGCAATGAGATATTCCTCTGGAGGTCAACAATATGATTTTTTCAGTTGGATAAGCCTACATTGGGTTTAACCCAGGGAATTACTTTCTAACTTATTCAAAGGAGGAAATAAACCAATATTTCCATAGGATAAGCCATCTTGAGAAAGAAAAATAAGAGTTTATAAAAGTCTGGGGGGAAGTATCTTTTTATTGACTATGGTGCAGTTTTTGAGTTTGTTTTGTTTTGTTTTGTTTTGTTTTGTTTTGTTTTAAGGAGGTGGTATTTTTTTAATGTAAGTGAGAAGAATACGTAAATTGGGAATAGGATATTTCTCCAAATTTACAAACTCCTTAAAACTTTGAGGAATCGCATAATTTTTTAATTATTTTGAATGACTGGTAATTAGCATGTTTAATTTTATGCTATTTAGCTTAAGCAAGATAATCATGATCGATAAAAAGTAAACATTTTATCACCATGCATTATGTCTAAATAGCACAAAATTACTGAGTTGCTTCTACAGATATAAAGCACATAGGTATTATTCTGGGATTAATTTTCTTGGGTGAAATAAATATAGTAGTGAAGCCTCAAAGAATACTTTAATGACTACAGACAGACCATTTGGTAGAAGGTACAAGTGAGTTAACTGTCAAGTTCTCTCTGTTCTTTCATTTGCTGGCTTGCTATCAAAGGCTCAGTAAATTTCTATCTGTGAACAAGTATTATCCATTGATATATGCACACTCATGAGATGGGAAGAATCACAGATGGGAAAATTGAGACATTACAGAATTAGATAGGCTTTTCTTGAGTGGAAATATTAGTAAGCTACAAACTATCTGATGTTATACCAAAAAAACTAGTACTTGATAACTGATTTTTTAAAAGAATTTAAGAAGTTGCTTTATCTTCATTTTTAATTGAATAAAGGAACATGATAAATGTAATTTCAATATTTTAATATAAGAAACGTTTTTAAAGTTTTGAAGTTCAGATCGGAACATTCTAATGTTTCATTGAAGTTTGATATGCATTTCTCTGATGTGTTTTTTATTTTGAATTTCACCTCATTCAGTGGACTGTAGATTAGATAATAGTGTTGTATCAATCTTAATTTCCTCATATTAATTGTTCTGTGATTATTTATGAGAATGTCCTCTTAGAATGTACACATTGATGTATTTAGAGGGAAAGGGTCACATTAAAGCATAACATTACCTACAACTTATTCTCAATGTTTAGAAATGATAATCCTTATATACATATATTATTTTATAATTGCTATATCTATATAGATAGATGATAGCTGCTAGATAAGAGATAGAATAATAAAGCCAATGAACTAAAATGTAAATAGTTGTGAATCTGGTAAAGGACATAAGGTAATATTTTGTAATATTCTTACAACTTTCCTCTAAACCACCAGGAAGTGTGACATTCACTGCAACTTACTTATGTTTATGAACTCCAGCTTTCTCATCATTGCTTGATTCTAATTCTTTTACTTTCCTGACAGTTCTTTGGGTTTTTTTGCCATAATCCCAAAATATAAAGTTAAAAGTCTTATTCCTAATAATGGCGATTGAAACAAATATGTTAAATATTGAACATATAATTTAATAATCAAATTTTATTTAGGTATAAGTCCTTTACATATTAAGCATCATTTTATAGTTTTATATTAAGTGACTTTTTTTCACTGATCATATAAACTAAAATACTCTGGGATTTTAAAATAAAATTATACATGTTAGTATGAAGCTGAATGAACTATCTTAGAAAATAATAAGATCTGCAGATCAATGTATTATTTTCATTTCTTACTGAGCACCAAGGTATGATTTATTAATCACCATTTTTTCTCACTATTTGAGATCTTATTTTAATTTTAAATAACCACTTCAATTATTACTCTCCCTTATTGATCTTTGCCTTATATGAGCAAAATTAAATAGGTTTACTAAAAACCAGAGTGGACAAAACCAAAGATTTGATGGTACTTTGTAACACTGTATGTGTTTTAGGTAGTCTTCATTTTCTCATATATAATAGGAGTTGGAAAGGGATCAGGGAGCAGAATAAAAATGTCAAAAGAGAGAGGAGAAAGAAACACAGCCACAAAAATCTAGCAAGTTTTAGTTGAGAGTATTTCTTAATGTCAGCCAATCCTCTGGAATAAAGTAACTTAAATATAGTGTAGGGCTAAAACAAACAAATAAAAGCGTCCAACTTAACATCACAATTATAGTCAAAAGAGTAAAGCAGAAAGATTTAATTTATTATATTTAATTTAATTTATCATATTTTTTATTTACAATTTTACTGAACATAGATGAATGTTTTTAATCGAACATAATATAATTTTATGTTTCAGAAATCATGGACTATTTAGTGTTGCAATAAGAAAATTTTTAAAAAACGGAGGCTTCCAAACATTGTCCTAGTTTAGCATCGATTTAAAATCTTCAAATTCATATAATAAAGAGTATGTTAAGCTTTATAGACATACAAGGTTCTGGAAAATAATTTAAGTAAATAATAGAGTTTTTAAAAGTACATAAATGGTTCTATGAGAATAAAATCATTGCAGTCATTTACTTAAAATGCTTGACTGACAAAACAAAGCTTTTATACTGTTAAAGATAAAGGAACCGCAGGCCTAAGGTGGCATCACTTGATCCCAGGACAGCAAACCAAGACGTAATGGCATCTCAAGCCCCTCCCAAGAGCAGAATGTAAAGTTGGAATTTTCTGATCAACTTTAGTGAGGTAATCTTCTTGCTAAAACCTCTGCAGTCTTTCCCCCAAAGATAGGTGACCTACCTGAAATAATCATTTCTTTTCTTTTGCTAATAACTTTCTTGTACCTCCCAGTTTCCTGTAAAAACCTTCCATTTTATCCAACTCCTTGGGGCACTTTTCTATTCACTAGATGGGATGCTGCCTGATTTGTGAATTATCCCATAGAGTCAATTAAGTCTTTTATTTAGTGAAATTTTATTTTTTTAACAGTACATAGAATTGTAAAACCTTTTCCTTGTTGTTTATTGTTGTCGTTGTTGTTATTGTTGCCATTGTTGTGAATTTTAAATATATTTCTTGGAGAAGATAAAGAAAACCTCATTTAAAATGGAGTCAGGGAGCCTGAAGGGGACGCCCTCACCCACTTGTCACTCCTACACAGCCAACAGGAAGAAGGAAGATAAGAATTATTTTGATAGAGAGGGCATTTTCATATAGGAATTTTGTCTCCTGCCCCAGCAGCAATGCACTGAGCACATCCCGCAGCAAATGAGAAACCACCACAACCTCAAACTCTTGTTCTTCTCCAGTGAACTTTTGTTCAAAACAATCCTCCACAATTTCCTCCTAAAACTTAATATAAGTTAACCTTTCCTTTGTCTCTTCAGACTTGCCTCTGGTTTGCCACAGCTTGAATGTCCCAAATTGCAATTCTCTGCTTTTCCTGAATAAACTCATTTTGCTGGTAAAATAACTGACTATAATTTTGAGGCTGACATTCCGTATACTGACTATGACCAGCCTGACTTATTTGGAGAGGCTTATAAACTGGAAATTGCAATATGTCTCTTTTGAACAAATAAAAAAGCAGCCAGGACAAATTCCTTTTTTTTTTTTTCCTGAAATGAGATATTCAGAGTACTCCCAAAGAACAAGAGAAGCACTTTTCTTCAAGAAAGCAGCATTTAACATTGCCTTTTAAAGACCAAAGGGACATTCTTTTCAATAATACAAGTAGATAACAAAGAACAAACACAAATAGAAAAATCACTCCAGGCTATTACAGAATATACCAGCATGGAGTTATGTTGTTTTTCCGGTACCTTATAAAAAGTCAAAATCCCACTTGTTTCAATTTTTTCAAAAACTTAGTAAAAATCAACAGTCTATTCAAGTCTATGTCCCCTTTTGCATTATCTCTCATAATTGTCACAAGCTATAGTTTTCTAGACTCTTAATTTGAAGAACAGAACTCTGCAATATTTGTTTATAAGTTTAGAAATAAAATAAATCAATTGAGAATTTATATTATATCAAAAGAGTCTTATTTTAAAGTCATTTTTTCTGTATTTTATACAAACTTATAAATTATATGCAGAGATAATGAATGTCAAAAATGCAATTCATAAATACAAAAAATATTCACATACATGTATGAAGGTATGACATGAAATCACACTAATCAATAAAAACATTTGAATTTACTCTTAAACAAATTTATAAATTCACTATTAACTTTCGAAAGGTAGAGCCAATATGAAAATAGATTTAATTATATTGCTAATTGTTTCCCTGTTGTGAGCCTCTGATATTTAGCCTGTTATATACTGACATCACTCTTAGAGAAGATGAAATATTTTATTGATTCATTTAATTTTTTTCTCATGAAGATTTGTATAGGATAAATAAATAAAAACATTTTAATCAAGATGAAAAAATAAAATCTGAATCCATTTCTTTTTATTGGATTTATGGGCTATCTAAATAGTTTCTAAGCAATTTAAATGTATTCACTCTTTGCAAAGGCAAAATTTGCTTTATGGAAACTAGAGTGAATATATGGCACATCAAACTCAATAACTAGAAGTTATACCAAAATATTATAACTCGCTGCCAACATTAGTATCATCTGTTGAAAAATTAAATTAAAGGCTAGTATTTTATTAAAAAATATATAGATGTCAGTGGTTTTTTTAAAGACATACCAAAATAACAATGAAATAAAATCACAAATATGTGAAGCTGAAACATGTACTGACATTTGGTATTATTTAACAAATTGGCATATATATGCCTCCATATAAATTTTATTTATCCATCTATATATTTAATAAAAATATGAAAATATATTGCTACATACACTAATACAATGATGAGTTTTCTCTAAATTTTCAAACATTTATTTTAAATAGCATACATTTAATGTATTTTAGTACCTCATTTACAAAGATTATATGTCCATATGTTAAGTATTTATCCTTGTACCTAGTACAAATAATGTTCGCTATTTAACTCAAATAATTACTTTTACAGTGAACTTATTTTTGAAATAAGTAGAGAAGATGGAAAAGGTCTCTTAATAATTGCAATAGTTAGGAGCTAAATAGATGCTGTTAGTTCCTAAGAACACTGCTCACACTTTAATCGGTCTATACTCAAAATGTGTTTACTATTAATTTAGGCATCGTGAATAAAAATTTAGGCATCATTATTAAAAATCATCTATTTTCTAATAATAAAGAAAATCGAATGAAGGTTATAGAATTCAGCAATTGCCTACAGGGAATTATATTAAGAACACTAAGAAACAATGGTCTTGGGGTAAAGGAGGTACCCTAGTGCTAATTTAAAAAGTGATAAAAGTTCAAGCCATGTGAAATATTTCAGTGGAGGGAAAATTCGATTTTACATTATATAGTGCTGGTTCCTTCTTCTATGTTATGTAACTGACAAAAGTAGTAAAAAAGTTATGCAGTTAATGAAGTCATCTAAGATGGGTCTCAAAGTGCAGTCTCTGGACAAACAGCGAAAGTACCGTGTGACCCGGGACCTTGGCAATAATTCGAATTCAAGACCTACCACACACCTACTGAATAAGAAACTCTAGATGGGTCTCAACAATCTCTGTTTTAATAAGTCCTTCTGGTGATTCTTAAATAGGCTAAATTTTGAGAACTACTGATCTGAATTAAAATAGAAGGACCTAAGAAGATCGTAATTCCTTTTTCTATAAGGGACTTTGCTTATGTTACAGAATGAAGTAGGGGAAGATAGAGAGCCTCTTGGAGACACATGTGTGTACCCCATCCCCAGTACTGTGGAAGGTTGCTCTGAGGGAAAATATTTAAAAATCTTTAAGGGTAATGCAAATAAGCCTACTTTAGGCTACTTGGCTAGACTTGTGTATCCAGAAGTATATTCTGAAAAAAGATCCTGGAGAGAAGTCTATATCTGACATTCCTGAAAAGTTGGAAAACCAGGATGAAAGTGAATAAACTATGTGAGAAGATTTTTTTTTTTTTTAACTAAAGAATGGCATAGGGTAACATTTAGACAGTTTAGACATTTTAGCCTACCTAATTTTCTTTCACAATGTTATTATTGTAACTCCACAACAGTTTCCATCCACTAGCCCCTGGTCATTGGTGTCATTTAAAGGAGGGCCAACTCACCCTAGCTGGCCAAAGATTGGTTTCGAGAATACATTTCTTAATTCACAGCTGGCGCAGGATATTCCAATCAAACCTATTGCTATTTACTAAAACTATTCTAAAAACATTTCCTATATCTTAAACCTTGATTCATATTTTAATAACTGGATAAGAACATGAATTTCAGAAGAAGAATTCTTCCCCTGAGAAAAATAGAATTGTTTCTCTACATTTATCTTATACCTCTTTATTCTTTTATTCTTCTATTTTTATATTTTAAAGTTAAAATTTTCTATTACAAGTATTTTTTACAGGTAGTCTTTATAATCAAGGAGACATTACATTACCATTTTAATCTCTTATGTTTACATTTTTAGAATTGAGGCACAAATAATTTAGAAATGGTTTACATGTATGTATGTAAAGAAAATCACCATACAAACCATATATTTAGAAATATAAATGGTATACACACGTGTGTGTGTGTGTGTGTGTGTGTGTGTGTGTGTGTGTGTGTGTGTGTGTCTATAATTATATATATAATTAGTGGAAGAAAAATATGTATTCCTGGCATTTTACATTATGATAGAAAAGTGAACGAAGCCAGTGTGTTGTTTTTGGTTTTATTTGTTTATTGTTTCCCCCTAACAATAGTTGTTTCTTTTAGAAGCTCATTCTTGAAAGTTCAGTACATCAATAACCTTTTTTACTTCTGTGTAATAATTTTTCACTAATTCTATAAAATGAACTCATTTGTGATATTCAGAAAATTTCAAAACACCTTCCAATTTAGTTTCTTTGAGATCTACTTCATATATATCAGTTCCCCGGATAATCCAATTCAGAATATTCTAAGCCTGGAGGGGTTGTCTTATTTTCATATTAGATTTGTTCAATCCATCATTGATATACTTATATAAAAGCTCACCCACATGCCTTGCATTTTTGTAGCAATTCATCTTATATTTATAAGATATCAGATATGGAAATTAATTGAGAATAACCTGCAGGCATCTTTTGTTCTAGTGAGACAGAGAGAAGAATCTGTGTTCATATATTATTTTCACAATACCTTCTGTGTTGAGTTGGTTAATGAAATATAAATTATCTATGAAATTGCTTATATTTTCATTTTTGCAATCAAAATGACTTTTGTTCTATGTGGTAAATATTTCTTTTAGAAGATGAAGGAACATTTGTTTTATTTTGATTCTGTTTCCTGTGCTAAAATTGAAGTTGCAAACACATTAAAAGGATTGAATTACTGGTGAGATTTCATAATAAGAGGACTTGCTGAAGCTCAATTTAAATCTTATGTTGTTACTATGAACTTCGTAAATAAAAGTAAAGAGATGGACAGATTTAGTGAACAAATAGCAGCCAGTGAGTTTTGAAACAAATTATTTAGAGGGAACAATAATCTAATAGGTAGACTTTTCCTTTTCACCTTCTTTTTAAAGAGAGAAGTATACATTTAATAAGGAATGCATCGGAGCAAAAAATAAAATGTGTGAACTGTATAAAAATTGTGCTGGTACAAAATACCTGTAATCCTAGGTAAGATGCAATACATATCATATTAAATAAATGTTTGAGTTTTTTAAAAAGTCACGTAAAACTGTAAGAGCCAATTCTAAAGAAGAAACAAAAATCAGAGAACTGGGTGGTATTTAATTTTGGGTTTGACAGCCAGAGAGAGACAATCGATAAGACCTTGGCCAGTTGACGATGGAGAATTAAAATCATATCCCAGCATGAAGCCAGGGCTCTTAGAAGCATACAGCTTAAAGGGAAGACTGAGTTAGAAAAAAATCTTGCCTAGCAAAGGAAACAAGGAGGAAACTTTTCAGCTTAACCCCAGCATCAGGTGGGGGTCAATGTAACTGAAAATTTATAACCATTGTCTTATACTCACATAGGATTCTGGCAGAAATTTCGTTATCTCTGTCATCCAGGAATTCATGAACAGATTAATAAATATAAGAGAGGCTCTGAGATGGCAGTCTTGCAGAGAAAAAAAGCAAAAGCGAGCATATGTCCTCTCTATGGAAAATCGCTCAAGTAAGGTTCGTCAAGGTTCCCACAGAAAACGATGAGTCATATATGAGCACACAATTTAAAATTATAAAGCACACAGTAATGAATATATTTTTCTTGATAGGATCTTGTACCAGAAATTTTAAAAAATTGTTGAATTTTCAAATGAGGATTTGGGAGGAAGGGCAGGGAAATATTAATGTTGATTTCAGGTCTTGGGGAATTACATGATTGATATGTAGGGGAATATTTTCTTTTTGGGGAAATGTATACTGATATTGGGAATCACCAGATTGAAAATCATATGTACATATTTCTGAATTGCTCTCAAATGTTCCAAAAAGAGAGAGAGGGTAGAGGTGAAGGAGCAAGAACAAAAAGAGCAAATTCAGCAAAATGGGAAATGTCAGTGTAGAGTCTGTGACAGTCGTTTTTACTGTACTTATAGCTATTCTAAAAATTTGGAATTACTTCAAAATAAATTATTACTATTTTTAAACAAAACAAAACTAATAGATGGAGTTAGATCTCAGAATTGTGTATATCCTTAGGAAGATAAGGACTAGAAAGAACATGAAGAGGGCTTTGGGGCACCAGTAACGTTGATCTTAGCCTTGGTTACGTGAGCATGTCCAATTTGTGAAAATGCGACAAGCTGTATGCTAATACTTAGTACACTTTCCTCCCTGTTACAGATTTACTAAAGTAAAAATAAATGTCCTCTAATCCTATATATACTTTTTTGCTACTAAAGGAAAATTTACTTAAGACTGAGAATTATTTTTTGCCCTGATTCTTTCATCATTTAAATACTTTAATCTTAGTCTGCTCTATATTATTCTCAATATTACCTCTCTCATTACTGGTATTGCTTAACACATGTAATAAAACTTTGGTCATCTTCCTTGGAGATTATCTAGCTATGATGCTGAGCAATTTAGCCATTTTAAAGTAATACCAACTAATTAATTGCTCTCAGCATCTGACTTGATTTTTTTTTTTTTTTTTTTTTTGCCCTAGCATTTAGAGTTAATTGGCAGATACAAGATGAAAATATAGGATGGAATATATATGACCCAATTTGTTTTGCCTTGGTTGATTTGATTAACTTTTCCAGCTAGGCAAGAACATCTTTTATTCCTTAACACTTCATTTACATTATCCTAAAACCAGCAACCCACCCAAAATGGAGATTTCCCTTGGGAAATGTGGGATCTATATTCAGCTGTCTCATATCTAACATATATATGAGATTAAGATCACTGTATTGAAATTCCTTATAGCTGACCATTACTTAATCCAAGACCAACTAGAAAAAATCAGATAAAATACAGAATGGCATGTTCATTGTGAAGCAGTCCACACAGACGTATATTTATGATCGCTATACATTTCTGTGATATACTTATACATGTAGCCCCCATTCAAGGAAGGACCCACAGCTCAGCTTTGGAACAGTGTTGATCCTCAATAAACTACCAGCATCCCAAATGCTGCCTTGGTGTTTACTTCTGCAGAACACAGCCTGGTGCAATTTCTATATATATTCAAACTTCCTTTTAGGATACAACCATGTATGATGCATGATGCAGAATGAAAATATAGCATTAAATCAAAACATTGCTGATGGATTGCACATGTTATGAAGATTAGCAAATAGGAATGAGAACTGGTCAAGTGGGGTTTCATGGAGTCAATGAAGCTTAGACTGAAGCTTCAAAAAATAGGAATGTTCTTACAAGATTATTGGAGAGAAGGAATATTTTAGGTAGGGAAGTTGCATATGAAAAGAGAAGAAAATATGAACAAGTAAAACCACCACAAATCTTGGCACATAAAGGAAATACACCATGAAGTATGGGAACAGAAAAATAAGCACACTCCCTTTTTGGCAGTTATTAGTCATCTTAATGCTTTTAATATCTCATCTTGTGTTATATGTTTTTTTTCAAATGCAGATATAAGCTGAGGTGCTACTCATCACTAAACATAAATCAATAAAAACTCTTTTGATTTTTTTTACATCGTCATTTTTATAATTAATTCATGCTTTAAATTGGCATTTACTTTGGTCACCTAAAGACTTTAGAAAATTAAGTTTTATTTCTTTTAAACTTGAAAATATTGACAAGATTCATGTACATATTTTTAAACCTTAGTAATTCTATTTTTAAAATATTCTTCCTGTATTATAAAACAAAGTATCTTCTTATGAATAGATTCATTTTGTAAGCTTTTTTATTCATTGTGGCAATGATATAAAATAGTGAGAATGGAACTTCAGTGTGTTAATGCTACGGAAGATATATGATAAGTATATTTTTCCTGAATAGAGCATATCAATTATAAATATAAACCCTTGTCTTATTTTCTCTGATTATTTGTCAAAAAACAACTTTTACTTCTGCCATTAATAAATATTTTCCTATTTACTTTGAATTAGGGTAGATTTGTGGATAATCAAAGAGTTTAGGATCAGTGATCTATCTAATGGGATTTGAGCAGATTGATCTGTCAGTCTTTCCTAAAAGGCTAATGTTTATAAGTGAAGTAGACTTCATATTGCTGAGGAAGCAACTTTATTCTTAACAATTTTATTTTTATTTTTGTTTTATTTACTGATTCTTCTTCAATATTCTTCAGAATTAATAACAGACACCTATCGATTTGAACGTTTTTCTGGATAAAAGATACTTGTATTATTTTATTTTTCACTTGCAAAAAGTATAAAACAATATTTTGAAGTAATTGCAATATACATGTGTAAATGAGCAATAACACATGTCAGAAAAATTGGAAAGAAAAGTAGAGTCTAGATAATTGTTGTGTCTTTGAAGATGTCTCTATAAAATTATTTCCTCTTCTATTGGGATAAGGATTAAAAAAAATTTTAGAAGTTTAGCTGATGCTTTAAGCTTCTGTCATTATGACGGATAGTTATCATTTTGGTAAATTATTTCTTCCTAGCATGTGTAGATTTTCTTTTTTTCAGTGGATGTACCTGACTTATAAGTGCCTTCTAAAAAAAAAGAAAATGAAATGACTTCAGGGATCTGTTGGTTGGGATTTTTTTTTTGCCAATTATCTGTGTCAGAACAAAGAGAAATAATGTTAATTCTGACCTAAAGATATGGTTCAAGGATCTTTCTTCACGCACTCTCACTTAAGATTCTTATTGATCTTTTTAAAGTGAAGGCCACTTAGCGAAGATTTTCTCCAGCAAGTCCGTATTTTTTTTTTCAAGTTTTCACATCTCTAGTACATTTATTTTCTGTTGGAGATACTGGAAATATCAGGTAATTGGCATTGTTACTTTTGTCCTCATTATCACTGTAGATTTTGAAAAACAATCTAGCATAAGTGCAAGATCCAAGTTAACTGTCAATTATATTTTTACTAAACAGAAAGAACATCTGGCTTTCTAAACTTCTGATTATGGTCTTAAACCTGAGAGAAATGTTTTAAAATACACTGCAATTTCACAGTTTTGAGCACAAATATTAAATGAGATACAATATCAATTTTCAATTTCTTATACTAAAAGCTTTTTGTGGGGAGAAGAAACAAAATTTTTGTAGAGAATCATTGTTACATGAAAAATGCATAGAAATACTAATTTCAGAATGACAACTTATGTACACTTAAAGATTTCTCAGATATAATAGCACTTACAAATGCCATTTATTATACATCTGTGAACAGAAAGCCATAGGTTAAACCCGATTATAGTAAATTAAACATTACGAAGCCTAGAGGGCAATTACAAAAGCTGTATCAAAAATCATAAAAATGAATATACTGTCTGATCCTAGAAATAAATACAAATGTATACAAAAATACAAGTTGAAGATATTTCATAGTGTTATTTATAAAGGTAATATTTGGAAACAGTCAAAATATTCCATAATAAAGGATTACATATGAATTTTCACACTATTACATATGAATTTCACACTATATCATGCAATGTATACTTTGTATTCAGTTACCATCACATTGACATATTTAGTGTAAGTACATTTGTTGATGTAAAATATCAACATAATACATTATATGTAAAAAGTTACAAAATGACATGTATAAGAGGATGCTTGTGCTTTTTATTGTTTATTTAAAAATCTGGAGGATAGTATTCAAAATATATTTTCAGAAGTAGCATTATTATGGATGTTAACCTTCCTTTTGATTATTTATGGACTTAACAATTGTTAAAATAAGATGCAGTAATATTGGTGATCATTTTTATCACTGTTATCACTATGTCAATGGCAAGCATGCAGCTTCATTGCTCTTCATTTCTCTAGTGTGTCTCAATCATTTTTAAGAAATGCACACAGATAAAAGGATAGTAATTTTATAGCAGCCTTAGTTAAGCCGTAAAGAAATCCAAGCATTAATACAGGGCAAGATGAAGAGTTCTCTTGTTCATTCTATTCAGATTAATTAAATACACATTTTAGAGAAGATATTAAATATTAAGTTTGTGAAACACCTCAAAATAAAATATTTTCAAATCTTATAATGATATACAGTTGAGTTTGCTGTTATCAACATCATTTTTTAATATTAAGTTTTGTGCTTACAGTGGTTGCACCCAAGTGCTGACTGAAGCTTTTAAAGGAACGTCTGCTCACATTCTGAGAGTCTAAATTGATAAACTGTTTGCATAAATAGGCGGTAGCAAATGACAGAAGAGTATTAATCACGTTTTCCCTAATTGACAGAAACTGTTTTTATCTTAATTAACTAGAATTTTTCCATCTCAACTTTTTAAAATTGTATTTCAAGGGTGAAAAATTTCCGTAGCTCTATCAGCCCTTCCTTCTCTGTAATTGAAGAACATAATGATGAAATTAACTATGATAATACAAATTAAAATATGAATACAAGTAATCTTCCACCAAAATTTGGGTAATTATAATGAGCTTTTTTTTCTGAAGTCTACATAGATACTGTTATACTAGTTTTAATAATCATCTTTAGAAGTAAAATTATAATAACATTCAAACAATAACATTGGAGCTTTTTTAAACTCATACAAAGCTGATTTTTGCTCTAAATTCATTAAATTTGTGAGGAATGTTCCTATATTTTAACACAGTAGTTGTAATTCTTAATTACATGTATTCAGGTACTTAAAATCTTTACTTTACAAATCCTTTTTGGAGACAAAATGTATTCTCTCAACTCTGTAAAATTAGTCACTCTCGAAATATTTTTAATTATTTTGATTGTAAACTCTTAAGAAAACTCTTCCCGTGAGTGGCAATGAATTTCAGCAGTTTTCAGAGTGTGATATGCTATTTCTTTTCATAAAACTGAAAACTAGGTGGGCTATAGAAACTTAAATGTTATTATAATTAACTCACATAACATCATATAAATCATTACCCTGAGAGCGTCTCTGTGAGTAAAAGTACATTATTCTGGAACAGGAGTTTTTTTGTTTTTTTTTT
Source organism: Eidolon dupreanum (assembly GCA_028627145.1). NCBI lineage: Eukaryota > Metazoa > Chordata > Mammalia > Chiroptera > Pteropodidae > Eidolon > Eidolon dupreanum. The sequence goes on along the minus strand of CM053512.1, from coordinate 8,274,370 downwards.
GTTTTTTTTTTTGTTTTTGTTTTTGTTTTTGTTTTTGTTTTTCCACTCAGGATCGTGAGTACTTTGAAAGAGAATGAGTTCTGCCCACAAGGAGGGATCTTAGGTATTAAGAGAAACACTTGGGAGAATGATTACAGGCGAGGTCTGCCTCCCAAGAGCCCTGGAAACAACCCTGAAGGTATCTGATTAATTGAAGGCAGAATTCTCACTAGGCTAAGCCATTAAAAGGAGAATGAGCTTCCAAGGACCTTTGTACTTGGCTTCTCATCAGTCTTCCCATCCTTTGAGGGATCATGAAATATAAGTGACTCCCTAGGTTCTGATTGACATCAGATAGTAGTGGGGGGGCATCAATGAGCTCTCACAGCAAAGGGCTAAGTGGAAAGTTCAATATCCGAACTTGAGAAGAATTCATACTGTAGGATGTGGCTAAGAATAATTGTGGGAAACTTTTTTTTTTTTTTTGGTGCATATATGTAACAAAAAATAGATAATTATTTGTCTTTCAGCATAGGGCATGTCTAGCCATACCCAGCCAATTGAAATATGTAAGCCATTTTGGGGAATGATCCAAAACATTTGTCCTTTTTCTGGAATGATATACTTTATAGAGACCCAGGAGTCACCATGTTTACATCATAATTCATGCTTGGGGACAGGATAGTACCCAGAGTACTGGTTGAAACAAAGTCAGTGTAAAGTTATCATCTGCCCAATGTTCTTGGCGAAAGCGATGACAACTTCTCCATCCAGCCCCAGGCTCAGAGTCGGGCATTTTATAAACTGTTGTTGCATCTTGCAAGATCACTAACCCTGAAAATGAGTATTTTCTTTTTGACAGTGAAGGGAATTATACAGTTACATCTCAAATTCTCATTCTCCACTTCCTGACTCTGATGCTCATATACTCAGTTGAGGAAGTGGGAGTATGGCTACGTATAACTTGTAAGTGGCTGATATCAGGATTGGCCAGTCTTATGGAGGCTTTTGCCAGAGAGGTATGGTTGGCATAGTGCAAATAGCTTGTGAGTAACAGTAGTCCCTACGCGCGCCCAAAGTTTCTTGGTGTAGACCAGTCCTTCACGGTGGTTTTGTTATCACGGTGGGTTAGCGCACAATTCCTTTGGGCCATAGTAGAGGTAATGGCTGCACATACATGATTGGCTTTGATAGTCCAGTCATTTTTCCTAAGATATTGTTGTTTTATTTTGTCATATACGTGTGAAACATAAAGATCGAGTTGAGCAAAAATCGTTATATCTCATTATATATGTATGAGTCTTTAATAATACAGTCCTAAAGGTGTTACCCTGGAATTTGACACTATTGTTGTCTCATTGGTCAGCGAAGATATATTTCAGTTAGTATTAGACTATGTTCTATATCCAGGAATGATATTTGAGTTTTACCTTTTGTGCAGAGTGTTCATTAGGAATCCATATAATGTATAATATTTATATATGTTCTGTAATTATACATACCATGTTTATATACACATATGAACTATACACATTGTATATATAAACACTTTACTAAACCCTCACCATTCTGATATAGCTACTTCTGCATATGCAACATCTAATACAAATCATGGTACATAGTAGTAGGTGCCTAACATGTTAATAAAAAACAAGTTATTTAACGTATGCCGGGAATACTCATGCTGTCATAGAGGATAATCTCATTCATCACACACCCCTAGGAAGTTAATAATCATTAACACCATTCTCTAATTGACCTCAAGTCTTCAGTGAACTTGGCCATCAATTCCTTCTGCTGCTCCCCCAGTGTCTCTCCCATGACTGGAAGACAGTGATGATCAAAATCTTCACATTCTTTTTTTTAAAAAAAATGTAACATGAGAAATAGATAATCAAGCAGTGAAACCAGTGATTATTTTTAAAATTCGAGCAATACAAATAACACAAACACGTGGTTTTCAAATTCCTACTTAAAAACTTCTCAGAATGTTATATTTCTACATAAAAATAATTAATCAAACTTTAATAATGTATATCTGACCACTATAGAATCTTAAAGCTGTATGGATTTCAGAATAATTCTGTCTAATTACCTCATTTGTATAGACACAAAGCCAATAAGATTAAGTGAATTCCTCAAGGTCACACAGCTCATTAAAACTTGCTCTTTGCCCCAGATCTGATTCTTTCATGAATAATCTTTTAACATCAAACTTCTTTTGTAGCACTAAGTGACACATTGTTCTAATTTCATTTTCTACAATTATATATCACCCAAAGGTCTCTAACTTAGCACAAATAAACTAGATTTGTCTAACAAATTATTTATACAAAAATCACAGTAGGGAATAATAGTGGGTATCCATTATATACAATTTGACTGTATGTATTTCAGTTGTATTACATTTGTTCCTATGCCACTCGGGGCTCTTGCTCTATCACTGTCATAAAAAGCTTAAAAAGTATAAAGATGTCTTCTTTAGATAATTGAACAGAAACTAAGTATCTTTGTTACCTCTGTCATTCTTTAAAGTCCACTAAGTGAGTCAGTGATTCTTTAGAACTAGACTGGATATAAGGGCAGTCGCTAGAAAGTGCTAAAAAGATTCTGTTTTTTCCTTGTCGAAACCTATGTAAGACTTTTTTCCATAGTGCAATGCAATAGTATAGCCTCAAGTTCATTTACAAAACAATAAGATTCAGTGTATCAAAAGTGATGATTAAGTTCACTTTTAAGAGTTTGTTAATATCTGGCTCATTACAGGGAGCACTTTCTTCTCATGGCTTAGGAAAGCAAATTAAAATAGATAAATGAAGAAATCTCTTTCACGGATGTATCGGCACTGCCATAATAAAATGCCACAATCGGGGTGGCCTAAACAATAAAAATGTATTTTCTCACAGTTCTGGAAGCTGAAAGTCTGTGATGAAGGTGTCAGGTTTGGTTTCTCCTGAGCCCCACTCTGGGCTTGCAGGTGGGGTCCCCTCTCACTGTGTCCTCACTTGGTATTTCCTCTGTACTCGGGGATCCCTGGTGTCTCTGTGTGCCCTAATCTCTCCTTATAAAGAAACAAATTAGAATGGATTAGAGCCCACTCACAGGACCTCATTTTAACTTCATTACCTTTTTAAAAGTCCTAGCTGCAAATACAGTTACATTCTAAGATAGTAGATGTTAGGGTTTCAGTATATGAATTTTGGGGACATAATTCCTTCCATATCAACCAGTAAGATTGTGCTTTATAATATATATGAGAGGATATTATATCTTGGATAATAGAGATCAAATTTACAATAAGGTAACTCATTTTATTTAGGTTATTTTTAATCTAAGTTAACCTTATTTTATATTTTTATGTTAAAAAAATCAGCAGGTATGCAAGGAAAAAAGAAAGGCAGCACAGAAATAAAAAGCTTGTATCATTGACCCGTTTTCTAAAATTTTAAACCTGAAAATGCTGGTGTCTCATCATTTACCTTCAGCTCTGTGGCAGAAATATAAAGATTGTAGAAAATGATAAGGGCTTTGGAATTTTCCACCTCTACTTGTGATATAAATTAAACTGTTAACCAAAAAAGTACTTTGACATTATATTTTTTACAAACAACCAAAAGAAATGATAAATATTTGTCTTACCCCAGATATTTTCAGAGAACAAACAAGTGACCCAGAAACTGGATTAAAAAAAAAAAAGTTACTGTGTATCTTTTATCATATTTCTTTTCACACATTTTTCGATATGGCATTACACAGATAGATACCTTTGTTGCCTGTTACATAGCTTGACCTAACCGAGATCATAATGCATGAGGATGTTAGTATTTCAAAAGCACTTTGTCATTTCAGATAATATATTGGGAAAGAAGCATAATTTTTAAAGGTCGGTCGCCTTTTGATCTGTTTCAGCCAAAATCCTGTATTTATCTGATCAATAGGCTGAACGTTATTAAAATGAGTTCACACTTGAATGCTTCATGTCTCTGTCACTGTTTCGATTATTCATAAACATAAAATTATGGAAACACTTTTGAATTTCAGCTGAAAAAATAGTGCATTTTCTAGAAATATGAAAATATGTTGTTATAATTTAATATCTTTAAATCAATATAATTTTATGTTAAATAGGAAAATATATAATTGCCAGCTATTATTATAGTATTTATTAGCTAATAATTTAAATGTCAGTGAAATCGCTTCTTCATATCTTTCTAGATGTTTATTGGGTTATCATTTTTAAGTGCCGCATTCATTATTAGTAAAATTATCTTTATAAAAACCTGATCCTCTAAATATTTTAATAGATATTATATGACTTCACCAATTCTCATAAAAATATAGTAAAAATTATTATTGCCTGTCTTAATAAAATATATTTTGGTTGAATTATCTACTTAGCTATAAAGTATGCATAAGAGTAATGATTCTTTTGAGAAAACTAATGTGGTCTCTGTGGTCTTCATTGATTGTTCTAAGATAGTTTAAGACAAAGTTCCAATATTTTGTAGGAATTCAGTTTTGTAATTTTGGAAGTGCAATTCTATATACAATTTTAATGCATATTTGTGATTACTAATGAACATTATGTTGTCGTTGTTATCACTAATTATATAAGAGAATACTAAAGTCATGTATATGAATAGTTGAAATTTTTTGTTAGCAATATTATTTTAGAAGAAAAATTATTATATATATTCAGATAAAGGCAAACATCTGTAAATAAATGCTATCTCACTTTTCTCTTCTGTCGCGTGCTCATTACCTTTGTCTCCTTACTGCTTCAGATTTTATTTTCAGTTGTTTTTCCAATTTCATTTTGTTTTTCCTCACAGACTCTGTTTTCCTCAGAGAAAATATGTTATCTTGGCATATTTCCCCTGTGTCTCCAGCAGGTTTTCTTGCTGTCTTCAGGGGAAGCTGGGGTTTTCCCATGGGCTCCCGCTTTTTCATTACATTTTGCCAAGATATTCTTTACTTTCCTTTTTTCCTTCCTTCCTTCCTTCCTGCCTTCCTTCCTTCCTTCCTTCCTTCCTTCCTCCCTCCCTCCCTCCCTCCCTCCCTCCCTCCCTCCCTCCTTTCTTTCTTTCTTTTTCATTTCTTTCTTTCACTCTCCTTCTCTCTCTCTCTGGAAAGAACTTTTTTAACCTATTCTCCCTTGTTTAACTTTTAACTATGAACCAAATGTTTTTAGCCATGTTGAAATACACAAATAAGAATATCATCTTGAGAATCAGAGAGAGTTGAGTTTCAGTATTCCACACCAACATTTGACATAGTACTTATTGCCTTCTTGGAGAATTCTTCATCATTTTAAGATGACGACATCTTCCCTTGTGTTTCCACCACATTCTAGAGATTCTTGAGAGAACGTACAAACTTAATCTTTCACTTGCTTCTCTGTGTATGTGTGTCTGTTTGCCCATTTGAAAATGCACTCATATCTCAACTCAGGCCATACAATCCAATACACAGAATAGAGGAGGTATTCACATCATTAGGCAGAGTTGTTATAATTTGATTGTCACTTTAGGACATGAACAAAATTCATAAGGGAGCAAAGAAAGAGTACCTATTCAAATGGCTTCTAAATGAGGTTCTTTTAGTTGCAAGCAACAGTTCCAACAAGTCATTTTCAGCAAAATTAAATGGTAAGATCACACCAATGGAAACCTAAAAGCCAAGCCTGGAAGTTTGTCAGAAACCAAACAGCCTCACAGAACTAGAAAGCAAGAAGTATAGGAGCCTGCCTCATAAAGCCAAAGACCACTTTGCACATTTTAAGATTCTTTTGTCACTTCACAGAAGATTTATACTCAATGAGGAATTCTCCCACTTATCAAGCGTGAGCAGTATGTGTGTCTTTTGTTTCTAGAAAGAGGGCAACTTAATGTAGTCCACGAAACTATACTCAGTAAGAATGCAGTCATCCACATTAGACAGTCAAGAACAGGGACGAAATACAAGGTAGGCCATGGCAAAAATCAAATGTCCATTATAACAAAGTCACCTGATCGCCTAACATACTTTCTCATATTCATAAGACTAACAGCTAGACTAACATAAGGAAGATATTTCAGAAACAAATATTTTATTTTCTCCCTCCACTAGAGAAGAAAATCTTAAGTTGTTATTAGTTGCTTTCTTTAAATTGAGCTTCTCTGAACATAAACCCTCACTTTTCTCATTGCAGTTCAATTTTAGTATTTAACAAAGTGAGTAATTTATGGCATATTTAACCTGTAAGTTCTATTTCAATTTTAGGAACACCATCATTAGTTAGCTAATGTCCAGTTCTGCAAGTCACATCAGTGGCACATGATTACTGCCACTAAGATTATCACGACTACCTTATCTTTAACAATTAAATACTACCTCTTGGCCCTTGCTATCCTGGGACAAATCATCTGATTTAAATTCAAGGCGTCAGGTATTTAAATGGCAGAATTTTGTGCTATTATTTCTGATCTACAGATAAGAGCCAATACAGAGTTTTAAGAACATTGGGACTCCTCTTACAGGTGTATTTACCAAAGCCTTCATAAAGTAATAGTCTCTGGACTTTTCCGAGGGATATAGTTCGGAGGTATTGAATGATGAGTCCACTCTCACATCCAAATGTCTAATCCTCTGGATGGCATCTTTATGATATACCAAGGAATGTATAGCATTTAGTGAATGTAGGTTACCTTTGAGCCTAGGTTTCACTCTTCACACTAAGCAAACCGTTCAAGCCATTCCCATTCAGCCTAGCTAACATAGTAAACTTCAAATGCCTTCCAGTGTGTCCCCGCTAATGACTGCAGCCTGATACAACATTGTAGTTCTTTCATTCTAACATAAAACTATTAGGATCTTTTCCAAAACATTTGCTCCACATTGCTATGGATGCAATTTGGCATCGTCTTGCCATTTTTGGTGCATCTTGTGCCTTCTCATGGGTCACACTTTTTACCTTTCTCTCTGGGATTCGGTGGTACCCGAGCCAGTTGTAGGTCCGGAGGCAGCAGGTGGCTATAGGAATAGAACCTGAAGATGATCAGACAGCTACCTCAGGAAAGCAAGTACTGATGTTCTCCAACAAGGAGAGACAACACTCCTAAACAAAGGGAAGAAAAGCCGGCTCTGCTGGAGACAATCAAAAGGAATTTGGGAGTTCAGTGTCTCCAGCCTCATGAGATTCTGCCCATATGTCCCCATTCCACTTTCTAGAATCTCATTATTTTCCAATATGCCCTATCTTTATAATAATAAACCCTAAGAAGTTACAAACTCCTTGTGTTGTGATCCAGCCATTCACAGGATCAGACTCTGTGTTTGGTTTTCACAGTAGCAGCCCTGCAGCTACAGGAAGTAATGATGATTTAGCACGATCGGAGAAGCTTTCTCATTCCCTACTCAAGCTTTTAATCTTGGAGTTTGAAGCACTGAGTGTATGATTTTTTTTACCCCCAAGTTCTGTAATGTATTTAGTAGCAACAAATTAATTGCATTATATTCATTCCTTGAAGTATTATTCTATGACAGTGATGATTTGTTTACCCAAAATTTTACTTTAAATAATTTATAAGTATCCACCTATAATTAAATGAAGAATGTACTTGTGAATTGAGAAGTTACATATCATTGCCACAATTTCTTTCCTCCAACTTTACCTGTTGCATATTTAGTCACCCTGCTTCATAATTAGCACATTACTTGAACACAATAACTACACATTTTTATCATCATGGACATCTTTTGTTTATTAACCCTGAACTTTGTAAAAGCAAAAGTCAATTTCCAATTCATCTATATCTGGCAGAGAAATCCTCATTGGTAAGGAGAATATCCTACCAAAATAATAAACAAACAAAATCATGAATTCTCAGTTCTATTGTTCACATATATTTACAAGTAGATTTCTTGACTAATTAGGATTTCATGGTTTGAAAAGAAAATAAACAGATTATAAATTATGATCTGATACCCACACATGAAGGAATTGTCACTTGACAAGCTAACTCTACCTAACCTGTGGAATTTGATAGAATTTTAAAATCGAACTCCTTTTCCAGGATGATCATGTTGATTAGAGAACTTCTAAAACAAGTAACACGTTGAAAGCAATTTCACAAATATGTCTAGGTAATAGTGATCCCACAACTCGTAAATACCTAGATGGCTATGGATCAGTGATAACTAATTATATGTTTCTATTTTTACTGATGAAAAAACTCAGTTTTATTTTCTTGTTCAGAGTACGACTAGATAAAGGCTATGCTGACTTTATCACAAACATCCTTCATTGTTTTATACACACTAAAAGGGGTTCATGTTTAACTGACATGAAACTAATTTATTCAGTCATCTGAAATCAGGCAAATTATATTTTAGAAGCCACCAATTGAAATGCTGAAAGTGTTCTGAGTCTATTTCATTTAGCATTTCTATAATTTATCCAAATGTTCTTTGTGTTACTTCATACTGCATTTGAGAATTGCATTGGAAGTTAAGCCTTAGTCAGTTTCTGCAAGTCAATCAATTAGTTATTAAATTCAGTCGTTGCTGCTTCCCCCAGTGGATCACCAGATTTCTGAAAACTGTCCAAATGGCTAAATGTGTTAATAAACCCTACATTTAAATGCATTTTCCATATATAATTATGCTACTTTGTCAATTATCTTCTTCCCAAACTGTAGAAATTTTCAGTTGATTCTCATAGTCATTACATTTTGGAACTTTAGAGCCTGTATTACCTTACTGCTATTGGGGGTCCAATTCTGACCTTTTCAGTTGATATAATTTTAGCAAAGGGAGCTTTGGATAACAATCTTTAGTTACTTCTGCAACCGTACACGAAGTGTGAAAATACACATTATTTTACTATTTAAGCATCGCCTTCTGTTGTTTCAGTAATATAGCCTAGGTTGCAGTTGTTACCCATGAGCCATGTTGTTGTTTTTTCTTTCCATTTCTGGTTTGCTAGAATAAAAAATGAAGTGTATTTCCTAAACTGTAACAAAGAAGACTGTAAGAGCCAAACATTAAAATATTAAAAAGTGAATGGTTTCTGTGATCTAACTGTCCTATCTGCGAGCTGTGAGTATAGATTGTGTTATTTAACTACATAACCAGTAGGCATCCAACCTTTCACTGCCATGTTCAAAAATATGCAGTTCAATATACAGAGGTACAGTTGGAAACACAGTCCTCTGTCTGTCACTTGACTTATGTTTACCTTCAAGCCTCAAAATCAAATAATCCGAGATGTCACTGTTGTTGATATTTCCTCTGTTAATGTATTTCTTTTTGTTGTGGCCGCTGAAGATATATATTTCTAAATACTTTTAAATTGGTCATACTTGCAAAAAGTCCTCTGAGAATTTCCTCAGTGTGTGCAACATCCAGCACTTGTCAGTTGAAACTGGGACAAACTTGCATTGATTCTTGTTTGTTTTAAATTTTTATGCAAGCAATCGGATGTTACAGAACACTTTACATATAAATGAGTCCACTCCTAGTAGAAACCAGGAGGTCTGTCAGTCAAGGGGTAGGGTGAAAGGGAAATCTTTCAAATATGTCAGTTACTCTCCACTGAATTATATAATGTTATTGCAGAATGTGAAAGTAAATAATAACAACCTGAATGGAAGCCGGTGGTAGGCAACGGAGTTATTTCTGACATTATCAGTGAATGGCAGTCAACATATTGGATAATGTCATGAATAAAATGTTGGTGTAGACTGTTATTCATTTTCCAAGTGGCTCAAACAAGCTTTATGCAATTATTTTAGAAGGTTATCTCGCACTGTTTAAAAAACAGTTTTTGAGAAAAAAAATTGTAAAAGTAAGCTATTTAATTTTCTCAAATCCATAAATAAAGGTGAAGGAATATTCCAAATGAATACACGTATTTTCTTATATTACTAAACATATGTCACTAATAGAAATTTGAAACATGAATAAGCAATAACCTGTTATTAAATTTATTGGTGATGTAAGAGAAAAAATGGTGAAATTCACTTGAAAATGAGAAGTGATGTTAACGCATACTTAAATCATGAGTGGGTATTACAAAATTAATTCATTTATATTGTTGAATAAATGTCATTAATTAAAAATAAAATTATGAAGACTTTCAAAGAAATTTTAGCATTATACAAAGCAAAAAGCACTGATAAATGCTCTAGGAGAAGATAAGCAAAATTGGTACAATCTTTTTCATTTTAACCTAGAAAGGGGCTTCTATGGGAAGATTACTATTTTAAGGATAGCAGAGAAAAAACCCTGAGCGAAGACCTGAGCATAAGATCCACAGAGAAAGGAACAAAGCCTGTTGGGTGACTTGTCGTGTATGATATATAAGGAGCTTCCAACCTTAACATACAATGGGGGTATCTGTTGATAAAAGCAGTTTTTGGGTCCCACCATTCATCTAGCCTAATTAGAAGACATTCTTTTTAAATTTCATGTTGTTTTGTTTCCATTTCCTTCCCCTCCACCCTCACTTATATGTTAGTCTCCAATTGACAAAGCCTTGATGTTTTGAGGGTGAGCAGGAAGATGGTAAATGAGAAGTAAAGTTACTGAGACAGAAGATGGAATCTTATCACCTCACCCCTGCTGTGAAAGCTGTCGTGAGTCTGGATTGACTTCTTTGATACGTTACTGTTACTCTGCTGTACAAAAGGCCATCCATTCAGTTGTTCACTGGTAGACGTCTTGAGATAGGGCAGTTAAAATTAAATGAAAATTCATTATTGCCAAACAGGGCCATGAATATAAATATGTAAAACATACTGCATTTCACCATTGATAATTGAATTCTGCGATATTCCCACCATTAATAGTAAATCGCGAAAATCAAAAGCATGCTGATAAAACAGTAGTAATGTTCATTTTTTTACCCCATAAAATTGATCTACATAATCTATTTTTTAGTTCCTCAAAATGCATAGCGGTAAAGTCTTTGCTTAGCAAAATGAGATGTGCCAGGGAGATAGAATTGATAAATCAATATCCCTGTTCTTAATACAGCAGCGTGCACTACGGGAGGCAGATGGGCTCAGCAGTTACAACACTTTGTAATCATTTTTATAAGAAGATAACAGGGCTATCAATTAGATAAAGAGTGATGAACAAGAGAGAGTGATGAGCTGTGGGGCAGTCTGGGGCCGTAGTGTCTGGGTAGTATCATGTCCAGGAGACTTTTAAGTGTTTTGCATGGTACGTGTATCTAAGCAGTGTGGCGAGGAGAGCTAGGGGCAAAGAATCTGAATTTGAGACCCTTTAATATATCACTGCCAAAGGCCCTTTCAGAATTTTAACTAATTAGGTAGTTTTCCTAAGTAATGAATAACTATGTGCTTTCACAAATGCTGAATTCTGATGGCTAAGAATCTCAGTCATGTATGGGAAGTCAACTTTGTTGTTTTTGTTTTTTTGTTTTTTTTTTAAGGCGAGACAACCCTTGGTTGACCTCACAGATTGCAAGGACCTTGTCAGTTTACAATCCCTAATTTTTTTTATTTTTTATGCCTACAGCACCTGGTCTTCCTAGGTGGTCTTCCATCCAAGTACTAACCAGGCCTGATCTTGTTTACCTTCTGATATCAGAAGGGATCGGGCTTGTTCAGGGTGGCATGGCCATCGTGGGAAGTTAACTTGTAAACCAGTAAGTGCAGTATAGATTTATAAAAGTCATTGAATTGTTCTCTATAAAATCTGATTCAGTTAAGCTAAATATAGTGAAAATGGTTGCGTTCTTTTAGATAAATTTGGTTATCTGTCTATTAATATGATTTAAAAATAGAGGTATTCATAACTGATCAAAATCAGAATTATATACAAAAAAATTGCAAATAATCTCCAAAACTCTGTGGTAGTTAGTGAACATTTACTTTACTGAGAGATACAGAGCTAGAAAAGATAAAAGAAGTCCTGACACCATGAGTTTACAGTTATAATGGAAAAATTATGGAAATTGTCTATTATAATAAAATATACGTATGTTTTTTAGGTGCTACCAAAGATAACCACATTACTTGGAGAATATAGAATATGGGGGCCTAACTGACCCTGTGGAGGAGGGAATGCATGTTTCGGGAAATCCTTGTCAAAGTCGCCATCCTTGCTGTAGTATTTGGCCGAGAAGCTTACTAAGGAATAGACATGAGATAACAGAGTACCATATTGACATAGCATTTATGCGAAGGCCTTCAGGAAGAAATAAGGTTGAGGCTACTTGAGGATCCAATTAAGTCTGTTCTTTAAAAAAGATTATAGATGTTAACCTAAAAATAAAAAGTCAGAGAGAGAGGCAACAAGTGTTTATTTGATATCAAAAAGAATTTCAATCTGGGGGCACAGATTCAGACAGAAACCCAAATTATGTCCCAGTTATGAGGTGAAGGCAAGGGGGTTTTATGAGAAAAGGAAAGTAAGTAAAGGAATTTCTACTGATGTTAAAAAGCTAGGTTATTCTTTAGTGCTACATGGCTGGTTAGTATTCTAAAGACTGTCCGTAATCATCAGCCCTTGGAGTCGGAAGTCTGTTTTCGTTAGCTTTACAAATGTTGCTTTGGCCCAGTCCAAGGGTTATTTTGCCCAATTCAAACATTCCAAAGGTTCAGAGAGTAAGACGTGCAAAGCAGTTATTCTGAAACAGCTTCTCTAGCTCTATTTTAAATGGTTCCACTTATCACATAGGGAATCGAAAAATTTAGTCACAAGTTATATTTACCCAAGGAGATTCAAGACTGCAAGAGTCATCCTAAATTACTCAATATTATCTATCTTACCAATACAACCTATAATTTTCTAGATCTCAGATATTGTGATCAGATAATGAACATCGACCAATGAATGACCTTTTACACTTTAGCTCCTCAGAATTAAAGAAAACCCATTTTCACATCTATAAACCAAATTTTGTTTTGAATGATTAATTTATTAATTATTAAATAACACAATAAAAATATCATATAAAATTAGCATCTCATGTCAAATTTCAGGCAAAAATAGATTTTTGCCATAAGAGTAAATATTAAAACTGACTTCTTTTTCTTGATTAAATATTAAAATTTCAGTTTTAATATGGGGAGATAGTTATTTTATAGGTCGAATTTAATTTTAATTATAAAGTGGTATTTTTGTGACTCTTTTTCCTTGTCATTTTTATTGATTTTTAGACTATAGAATTGCTGTCTTGTAATAGAAGCAGTTTTAAAAGCCATCATTGCAAATAATACACTCAATATTTTGAAAACATATGTTTTTGAGATAAATTGAGTCTTGAGTATTCTATACTTTTTGAATTCTATTTATTTATTTGAATTTCAGAAGGTATTCTTTTCTGAAATTAACAGATTAAATTTTAGCATTCCTAAAGTCTGTTAATTTCTTTTTAAACCATTAATTTCATAAGGTTAGCTTACCTCAGAAAGATTATAAGCTTAGCTAGGCACTTTCAAAACTCTAGAAAACTGAACAATGGTAGGTATTTTTAACGTGAAGAAAAATATACTAGGCTACCTTAAAAAAAGGCAAAATAGAACATTAATATAGTCAAAAGGTCATTTAGCCTTCAGAGTACAGTTATTATTCAGTCTTTGATTTATATAAAAAAAATGTTCTTCGGACAGATTAGAAATTCAATGCTCATTAGGGCCAATTTTACTCATCTATTTTTTATTTGTTACTTTAGGTTAAATTTCTCACTTGTAAGTTAAATGTTAAGTTGGTCCATATTTTGCTTTTCTAGTTTTGCCCCATATCATCTAATAATATTTAAAGAAAGGAAGTTATGGCATAAAAAATTACTTTTCAGCATGAGTATGTCCTAGATATTTAACAGTAAGCAGCTTTTACTTTGAGACCTGAAAATTTTAAAGTGAAATGCAAGATAAATTGCATGAAGATCTAAAGGATCACTCATTATTGCTGGTAAAATATGCATGGATAGAATTCCACGAAATCTTACGTCCTTTTAAAATTATTGCATAAACTAATACCACTTATTTATTGTTTGATATTATTGAACATAAAATAAGACCTTTATATTTTGATGGATTTATTTACCTTAAAAATTACCTATTTCATTAAAAAATGTAAGGAGTTACTATAAAACAGAATACTCTAAAATAGACACTAAATAATAGACACAAAATAATAGATACAAAGATTTTTCTAATTTTATTAAATTTATTGGGGTGACAATGGTTTAATAAGATTATATGTTCCAAGTATACAATTTTCTAATACATCATCTGTATTTCACATTGTGGGCTCACCACCCAAAGTCTAGTTTCCTTCTGTCACCATATTTTTGAACCCCTTTTACCCTCTTCAACCTCTTTGATATATTAGTTTTGATGCACTAAAATATGCATCCTATTAAATGTGTAGATAATTCAAAGAGTTTTTATTTAAATGTATCTATTTACATTTTAGAATTTAATATAGCAAAATTATGTATACATTTTTAAAATTATTTTATTTTTTATTTTCATTTTTTTAGACAGCATGGATAGGTTTTATTTGTCACCATTAAAAGTCTGAATTTTAAGTAGATTCTTGGAGCGAGGGCTCATATCCACCAGCTTATTCAACTTTAGCACCCATCTCATCCACAGTAGGTTTTCCAGAACTGCCACCTTCACCGTGAAGGCCCATGAGCTTTCCCAGTTCAGTCTTGGGCTTCTTTAGCATTTTGACTTTTCCAACAAAGCCATCATGTAGCAGATGAATAGATGGGCAGGCCTTTTCTATACCTTTTCCACTGCTATCCACAGTCAGTGTGTTGGCCACATCTTTCCAGTCATTTGTCTGCCCCTCTTGGGTCCTGATTTCCATCACCTTCTTCTTGGCTTGGTAGACCTGTTCATGCTGAGTGTAAGAGGTCTTTAGAATCTGCCTGTTGTGTATTACAGTAAAACCAATACAGATAAATAACTGCTGGTAGCCTTGGCATCAGCATGAGCTTCTGTCATGGTCTGCCATTTTTTGATCATGGGACACATCTTGTCATGGGGACGATCCATGCCATGGAAATTAGTCAGGCAGTTTTTGCCAAGAATGTCCTGAATAATTAGCTTGAGTTTTCAAAATGCAACTTCATCATACTGCACATCAGGTAAGCTCACTTCAATAACACATCCCTTGAGACCATCATGTGTTAATTTGGTTCCTTGATTTCTAGTTACTAGTTTTTTGTTTTGTTTTGTTTTGTTTTGTTTTGTTTTGTTTTGTTTTGTTTTCACATTTCTTATATTGAATATAGCTGGTGTTTTCACAGCATACCAAAATGTCTTAGATTAGGGGTCAACCACTTTCTTCTTGGCTGCCTTTTGCCACCTTTCATAGGGTACTTGTTCCTGCCAACCACCGTGGTGCTGCCTGGAGAGCCAAAAGGCTAAAAAGTTATTTTAAAAAATAAATTAAAAAATTACATTGTTCTGAGACATAATTCTATTTTATTCAATTAAATAATTTATTTTATCATAGTGGAAATTTAAAGATATATAAGCAGCAATATTGATATCCTGAATTAAAAGATGGTAATGAACTTTTTATGTACACAATCCTTCCTCTTTTATTTTGAAATCATTCTTCTCTAATTCTAACAGGGTATACAATATTGATCAATTTTAAATTTTCAGTTTATTTAGGGTTATATATTTTTCCATACCATTTAGAGATACATATTTGTGATGTGTATGTGTGTATACATGGGCATTTGTGAGTGTAAACATATATATGGACCTTGAAATAAGCATATGTATGTGTGTATACCTTGATATAAATGTATACATGTGTAAACACACATACACACACACATATGTATATAAATACATAGGCTGTAGTATTTTTCAATGTATGCTATTTGGAATTAATATTTTTAGTTCCTTCCCACATATATTATTTACAATTGATATTTATAGTTTCTAATACATCAAAACAAACATTAAACATGTTAAATATGTAATATATTGCTAAATAATTTCAGACATTTATAATGATTTCTGATATATGTTTAAATTTTAAACCTTCGTATGCTGTGTTAATTTTCTATTAAAGAATAACAAATCACTAAAAACTCAGCATTTAAAACAACACACATTTATGTCACTGTTTCAGAAAGTAAGAGGATATGGCATGGGTTAGCTGAGTCCTTCGCTTTAAGTCTTACCAGACGTGCACCACCAAACTGCTGGCTGGGGTTGTGGTCTTATCTACTGTTTGTGCTCCCCATGCTCATTTAGTTGTTGGCAAATTTCATTCCCTCGCAGTTGTGGGAATGAAGTCTCATTTTCCTCTATCTGCTGGGGGTGACTCTCAGCTCCTAGACTTCGCCACTCAACTCTCTCACAACCTAGCAGCTTACTTCTTCAAAAGCAGGAGGAGAATCTCATGTCTGCTGTGAGGGACAGTCCTTATGATATACTCACAAAGTGATACACTGTCATGTTAGCCATAAAAAGTAATAATCACAGGAACCACTATTGCATTGCAGTCACAGGTGTCCTTCATACTCCAAAAGAGAATGTTGTGCAGAGAATGCATTCCGGAAGACAGGGGTCCCAGAGGCCACCTTGGAAGTCGACTTATTTATGTAGCTGGAGATGGATCTCTTTGCATAAGGCTGAGGAAAATGGCTATCTAGGTTCATGAGATAATCTTTAAAAACCTCCCTGAAACCATTTTATAGATACCATTTTGCACTGCATTTCAGTATATTATTGCGTATTGATTTATTAATCAGCGGCATGAAAGAAAATGAGTGGTAGCGTGGGAATTTGGGCTACCTGAAGTTGCCTCTTTTTTCATGGGTTCTACAGTTGAGTCAAGTGAATTGAAGAGGATAAATGAATAGGGTTATTTTTCCTCACTTTTGTAAAAATGAAAATGCTTTCCAAAATTCCTGTGGCAGATTCTGACTGTGTCTTTTTTTTTAAGCCCCGTGCAATGGAATAGATTTAAAATTCTTTTGTGGCACCAAATCCCAGCTGCCTGAAACCACCTGCCTTTGTAGAAGAAGAGAGCTTAGGTGATTGAGAGGATACCTGAAAGGAATGTTTTGTTATGAAAATGCCAATAATTTCAATGTGAAATGATCCAAAGCTATCAACCCAATGGTAATATAGTATGTATGGAAAAAATTTAAAAAGATAACTAGAAAGTGGTTATTAATATGTATGTACTATTAATTCATGGTATTCTAAGTATAAAGCATCACATTTTTCAATTTTGTATTGCTTCTTTTTAAGGGGATGCCAATTATAGCTTTATTATGCCTAAAATTGATTAAAATTATGCTACTGTCAAAATAAGCCGAGTTCATTAAGAAAATGCAATATAATTAAATATAGGATAATATGTTAAAATCACCAGACCTAGCAAACATAAAGATTATTGCCACTGTTTCTAGTTATAGAATGCCATTTTTTTTTTAACTAAAGGCCTGATGCAATAAGAGATAACTGGAGAACATCAAAAGTATTTGAGGCATCAGTGTCATAAAATACAGGGCACATCCAACAGGTTAGTAAAAGGAAAAAGTTGCATGAGAATCTATAGTTTTTCAAAGCTGAATTCATCCAGTAATCCAAAAATCCACTTGTTCTCTCTATCCATTTATTTGTGTACCGTGATGACAGGTAATGTAAATGAAAGACAAAAGAAAAATTCGAGAAAATATAATATATTTACATGCATATACTTAGAATTCAGGAGAATTAGAACAGTATACACATAATTTTCACTAAAGTAGCAAAAGTTTATTTGAACATCTCTGCATATTTTGATATATTATGTCCCTCATAAACAGAATATTGCTTATTATTCTATTCCTCAGACAGTGTTGTGTTATACATGATCAAAAAGTATCTCATTAAAGAGTGACAGTACTTTGCATTAGTTGTACTCAAAGCCTCCTTGGGCATTATACCAAAGAAAAGCAAGTGACAGTTGGTGTCAACACTAAACTGCTTAGGGCAAACTATTTTCTCAAAATCTATGTAATTTAATTGAAATGCAATATTTCATGAATATTAGAAAAGTAGGCTTTATTAAAAATGGCAAGGAAAAGTGAATGCATGACTGTTTAGAGTAACAAGCAATACAAATTTATTCATTCAATACATCACTGAATTATTTAAAACTCAGCCTAAGCACAAGGTCATGGAATAATTTGGGCAAGTAGGCATTTTACATGATGCATTTCCATAATTCTCCTGCATCTATAAAGTTAATCACAACTTTGGCATAGAGACCTTTTCCTTATAGTCAGAGAGCCAGATAAAACTTCAATGTAAAATTAAAGCCAAACCAAACTATTAACACTTGACATAGAAGAAAAAAAAATGTGTATTTGCATAAAGAGAAAACATGTTAACTAGTAACTTTATAGAAAAAAAATCTATGTATATATGTATGAAGAGAAAGAATGTTAATTAGTAACTTTAAGACCTACAAGCAAAAAAAAATTGAATCCCTTTAACTCTAAATTTTGATTTTACTCCAAAGTAAAAATGATACATAGAATAAATATTAAATTCTCATTCACAAACTTTCATACAAAAGACTTGAAGCAAAACCTGTTACTTAAGTCACTGAAGTAATAATTAGTTTTTCATCATTGTCACAGTGTTTTTGACTTGTAGCATTTTCTTGTGATTCTTTCTTAGCATATCCTTTTCTCTGATTATATTACCCATCTGTTCTTGAACAGTGTTCACTTTTTCCATTAGAGCCTTCAGACATTAATCATATACTTTCTAAATTTCTGGTCTGATAATTCTAACATCTCTGTCATATCTGTATCAAGTTCTGTTCTTAGCTCTTTCTCTTCAAAATGGGTTCTTTGTCTTTTAGTGCCCCTTGTAAGTTTTTGTTAAGAGCTCATTTTGATGTGCTGGATAAAGGGGGCTGAGGTACTTAGGCCTTTAGTGTGAAATTTTATGTTTATCTGGCAAGAAGTGAAGCTGTGTTTGCTGTTTGCTGTATTTGTAGACATTGGAGGCTAAAATGTCCTCTTGTGTCCTTGTTTTTGTCTCCCTGTTGTATCTGGGTTTGCTTCTAGATTTCTTCTAAAATAGGACCTGAAATGGGCAGATTTTCAGCTGTATTCTCCTGTGAGGACACAGGAGTGCTATCCATGTGGCCATATGGTGTGGAGAAGGGAAAGCATATGATAATCGTGTGATTAGATCTCAGTCTTTTAGTGAGCCCCTTTCCCTGGGCTGGGACCTGCAGAAATACTCCTGAGGCCTGAGCTGTCCACCTTAGTTGAGACAGGAAAGCTAGATAAGGCTGGAGTTGGGTACTGCCCTTCTCCCAGGTTCTCTAGGCTCTGATAAACTAGTTTCTCTTGAGAACAGGCCTTTTTAAGAAGAAAAAGAAATGCTCCAGGCTTACTTCAAAATGGTTACTTTCTTCCTCTCTGTGCTAGAAATAAGAGGGGGTTTTTCTCCAGTTTTCATCGTAAGATCATGGCAGGCCTCCCGGAGGGAAAACTCACAAAACTATGAGGATCCAATAAGATTGGATGTCTCTTGGAATTTTTGTCTCTCAAACTTATCTCTCAAATACTGGACTTCCAGCAATTCATCAATTATAGGTTAGCTCTTCATTCCCTGTACTGGAATTCCATGGAAATTTCTGTTCTTGAGATTCTGCTCTGGTAAACTGTCATTTCCTGTATCCGCCTATTCGTTTCTCCAATTCGAGAAGCATTGGTTTGTGCTGTTACCCCAACTACTAATGGATCTAAAAAGAGTTGATTTTCAGTTTGTTCAGCTTTTTTTTTTCTTGTGTGAATGAGAGTGATGACCTTTAAGTTCCTTACATGTCGGAACAAAGACCACCAGAAATGTTTTTTGACTTTCGTTTTCCTCCTCTTAGGTGAGACAGCAGTGCTAGAAGGGATGGGAGTTGGTTAACTGTTTTTCCACTAATTCAGGTAAGATTCTGCTAAAGTAGTCACCCTGAGTGTTGGCATCTGTTGGAGAATGTTCCAGGAGTGTTTCAAAATGATTACTTTTGCTCCCCATTCTGATGGAAATGTGTTGCAGTCTCCATCCATCTCTCCTTGCTGGTCTATCAGTTTTTGCCTGACATAGTTTGATAACCTGTTGTTAATTCATATATGTTAAGAATAGTTATACCTTCTTGGGGAATTGACCTTCTTTATGCCATCATTATGCAATACCTTCTTTATCCCTGATAACTTTCCTTACTTTGATGTCTGCTCTGTCTGAACTTAATATAGCTGTGCCTGCTTTCTTGTGATCAGTGTTAGCGTGGTATATTTTTCTACATCCATTTACTTTTACTCTTTATTTGTCTTTATGCTTAAAATGGTTTCTTTTAGATGATATATAATTGAATCTTCATTTTTGATCCACTTTCACAGTCTCTGTCTTTTTATTGGAGTCTTTAGACCACTGATATTCAAAGTGATTATTGATACAGTTATATTAATATATATCATATTTGTCAGTTTTCTATTTGTTTTCTTCTTTGTTCTTATTTCATCCTTCCCTCTTTTTCTGCCTTTCATTGTTTTAATTGAGCATTTTATATGATTTCTTTTCTCTCCTTTCTTAGCATTATCATTATACCTATTTTTTTTCTACCTTTTTTTAGTGGTTGCTCTAGAGTTTGCATTGTGTATTTGCTACTAAGCAAAGTCCACTTTCAAATTAACACTATAACAATTCACAGGTAGTGAGAGTACCTTATAATGCCAAATAATCCTTATTCCTTCCTCTCATTGTGTCATTGCTGTTATTCATTTCACTTATATAGGAGAATACATCAGCATAGGTGTATGATATAAACATTAGCATACGTAGTCAAACATATTGTTATTATTTTGAACAAATTATTATGTGTTAGGTAAATTAAGAATTAGAAAATTTAAGAAGTTTTTATTTTACCTTCACTTTTTCCTTCCTTTTTCCTTCTCCTCTCCCTCTCATCCTTCGTCCTTTCCTTCCTTAATCCTTTCTAAGATTTATACCTGACATTCACTGCTAAAAAATTGGATTTACCTATTATATAGTGAGTAGATTTTCAAGGATGTAAAATAAGAAGTGTTGAGATAGAAAGGTTACAATACCTTTCCGTTCTTTCATTATTTGAACAAACATGTACTTTATGTTCTATGTCAAATGTCACGAATTATCCCCAAACTGCAGAAAAAAAACTGTTTAAATTAATGCAAAAATTCATAGCAAAACTTGTTTCAAAAAGACCATGAGAAATTATTTCAAAATAACAGAATATAGTTTTTTATTTGCCAAAGACTGGCAAGATGGTAGGAGATGGAACTGGAAAGATTTATAGATGATAGATAGATAGGTAGATAGATAGATAGATAGATAGATAGATAGATAGATAGATCTCTAAATATATATATAATATACACACACACACACGTATATATTTTTAAAGGATTTTTTTAGGGATTTTGTGTATCAGCTTATTTTTATTCATTGCTGGCTGCATATAGACATATCCTCCATTATGCTTTTTGGGGGGATGGAAAAGAATTTTGAATGTGCCTCATCCTCATTCTTCATATTTTAGTACTAAATCTGTGAGTACATAGTAAATTACAGACTCAAGTATTCAACTAATTGTGCCACATTTTAATTTCCTAAAATAGTTCTCAAATCTTAAAATTGTAATACAAAAATACTCTCTCTGTGGGGTTATATTTTACAAATAAACTTTTTAACAAATCATGAATTCATTGCTCCAAAAATAAAGCCCTTGGATCTTTTCTTTTTGTTTCCTTCCTTCCTCCTTTCCTTCTCTCCTTACCTCTCCCTCCTTCCCTCATTTCCTTCTTTTCTTCTTTTCTTTTTTTTTTTCCCTTCCCTCTTTTAACTTTGTTATTTTTCAAGAGAGGATATGCACCTGACATGTGTTGCTAAACATTGGCTGTATCTATCAGTTGGTTAACAGATTTAAAAATAAATACCAAACACTAAAGCTAGGTTGTTATTTATTTTTAAAATTGAATAGATTAAGCAAATAAAAGGTCTATTCTTATTGGGTAAAATAATCCTTGGGATTAACTTCAGCATCTACAGATGAACAGCCAAAGAAGTTATAATTCTCAATAAATTCCATAATATACTTTATAGCCTCGGAATATAGAAGATCAGTTTTACTTATTAATAAACAACATTTACCAATTAGAAGAATTCAAAATAAGAAGAATATTGTAAAAGAATGTGCACTGAGAAATAAACTGAACAAATAAACAAATGTTTTTGTAACTAATACTGCAAACAGATTGACTTTCATTTTGTGTATGTATAGTTCCTTTGAACCTAACCCAATATGATTGATTCTGAATACTTGCTAAAGCATCCATAATATTCAGTTTTTCAGTCATCCAGAGAATCAGCTCTATTGTGTTTCCTTGAATAAATTTAGTGGGTTGGCTGTATTCATGGACCATTACATTCTAAAGAGAGTGTTTCATTTAATAATAAAAGAAATCCCTAAAACCTGCTTTATAAGGGACATTTTTGAATGTCATTCTTATGAATATATTATGATTTATTCATATGAATAAATTGCAACAAAATCTATTGTTTTTAAACATTTACAGGGAAAAGAAGAATTGTTATGAAACACCCTAAGTTCTAATTTAATGAACATTCAATTAAAAAAATAGCTCTGATATTAAAAACTATAACTTTCTGAAAAAGATTTGCATATAATATAAGACTGACATTGTCTGGTGTCTATACCATAAGATTATCAAGCATAACAAATATTTAGAATAGTTATTTTAAGAAGTATATTATTTTTTATTTGTTAGTTAAAATTACCACTGCAAGACATGTATATATTTTTGCACATTTACACATACATACATACATACATACATTTTTTAACATTTTAATATATGTGCATTATATCTTCTGGAAACCCAATCTTTATCTATTGTAGGTAAAATTTCCTAACTATATCTGTGTGTTACTAAAGGTATTCTTTCTAATATATGGTTGTCTAGGTAATTCTACATATATTTTTTAAGAAACATAGTCAGCCATAATATTAAAAAAAACATATGTTAAGAAGAAATATACATATTTCTTAGTAAATGAATTGAAAACATTGTTTGATGATGAGTATTTACTTGGTTAAAAATCTAAGATAAGACGATAAAGGTTTTCTGAGCATGTTGCCCCAAAGCATTTGGCATATTGATTATTTTGAGTTAAAGAAACTTGAGAAATAACAAATGTAAGAAGGGCACTCTGACCCTCCTTTTCTTTCTGAAAGCAAAAGGCAAAACTCATGTGAAAGGTACTAGGGAGAAGGAAAACTTTTTCTAATTACCAGAAATAGGACATTGGGGCTGAGAAATCTATAAAAATAAATCTTGTTAAATAAACCTTTATCTTCCCACTTACTTCTCCACATCTTACTACTCCTGCCCAAATCCCTTTGCCCTGCCATCTCTCTACAAATGTATTGTTCGATTGATGACATATAAACGGGAATTCTGAGCCACTATTTTGAGTTGCTTTTGGATGATGTTTTCTCGTGTGCTGTGTGCTGCATGCATTAATATATGATTTGCTTTTCTCTTGTTGAGCTGTCTTTTTGTTATAAAAGTTTCAGCCAAGAACTCAGAAGGGTAGAGGGAAAATTATTTTTCCTCCCCACAGTTAGAAACTCACAGAAGTAGGCAGAACACCAAAGCCACATATGCCTGGAGGTAATTTACAGAACTTGGTTTGGGCTTCAGTTTTCTTTGCTTTTCAGTCTTCTGGGAATAAAACGCTGAGGCCCCAAACCGAGGGGAAGGTCAAATCAGAGACAAACCCCTACAGCTGACATCCCACAGATTTATCCCCTCTGGAAGCAAACAAGTCCCACCTCTCAATCTTAAGTTACTGTAAGAATAGTAATACCGTACAGTCATGAATCCAAATTAATTATTTATGCGAAGTTATCATCATAAACATGCCTTGGTTTGGATTTGCAATACAAATTCATATTATCTCTCTTATGCAAAAAAAAAAAAAAAAAATGACATAAATTTAATTAAAATGGTCCTGGACTAATGGTTGCTTGTAACTAAATTCTGGAATTCAGAAATGCATAAGTAAAAACCCAAGAAAGTATTCTCATTACATATTTACCGTGATTGGTACGTTAGTTACAGATGCCTTAGTTTGAATAACCAAGAGAGAAAATGATGGTATAACATTCAACTTCTATGTCATTTTTATAATTTTATAATGGGATCTAACTTTTTGAAGTTATAAACATCGAAAGATGATTTATCTGCAAATTATATAATGGTTAATGTTAAAACTATGCTGATTATACAATGAACAAGTACCAACTTTATAAACAATAGTAATAATTATGACTAATTTGGAAAATATATGAAGCAAAATAGCACTAAAATACTGATGAAAGTCAGCAAACAGTTTTGAAGGAAGGAGAAGATGATACATTTTAGATTTTGTTGAATATTTTTTCAGGTGAAAAATTTTAGTTACACTTTATTTAACTCTAGAATTATAGCACCCCATAAATAGATTTTTCTAAATGTGTTTTATTTTGTAAAGAAAAATTTACTATTATACAATAATAATTGATATGGCAAAGGGAAGTGTAATTGAAAGTTTTATCATAGATTTCTGATTCATATTTTAAAATAGTTTTTAATTATGATTCATGTCAAATAAAAATCATGGCTAAAGTGATGTTTTCCAGTGCTCAAAATTTATATATTGCAAAGCTTTCATAACCTATTTTCAAAAATATTACCTGAAGTTTGTATTCTTAATTTATAAATGAATATACTAAAACTTTCTCATTAAATTATTATCCTAAAAAAATCAGCAAAGAGTCAACTTCATCTTCTACTCACAGTTTTAAACACTGAATGCATGATATTTCTAATGATTATTTTAAAAAATTTGGAGTATTGCATGAATTTTATTCTTTGATTACTATTAGTCTTGCATCGATAATTCTGAGAAAAATAAAATTATTTTCTTATGTTCTTAAAAATGCATTAATTATCAAATTTAAAAAGTTTTAAAAGTGTCATTGTAATTAATTATGGAAATAAAAATCATACTCCAGTCTCAAAATATAAGAGAATTTAGGTGGAGACCCAGAAAAGTGAGTAGTTAAATGCAACATGAAAAGGCTAGTTAAAAAACTAATAGTGTAGATTCTACAATTCATGATTTTTACAAAACCTTTTATGTAAGAAAGCTAGATGATTATGATTTATACATTATGAATTTTAACAACTCTAAGGAATAGTGGGAAGAGATGTATGGGAAAAATAAGCATTTGTTGAATATTCACAAGATATACTTATTACTGTAAACATATCGCTTAAACTAAAAATCAGTTTTATATAATAACTATGGTATTCATTATTCTAATTTAGTTGGCTCTAGTTTTATTCAAAATATTTATTTGTAGCATTTGATTATCCAGGAAGCAGCATTGAAATTAATCAAAGTTTAGGTATTTAGTTCATAAACAGAATTGGACACATCAGAAACCAAACTCATTTATCTGTTTTTAGATGGATTATACTATAGGAAGGGAGAATTATTGATCAGCCACCTTCTAATAAAATTCAACTATGCTGTCCTTTGTGTTCTTATCAAACCACAAGAATATAAAAGGGCATATGTGAGGGATTATCAGAAATGAGTGTGGAAATCAGTAGCGGCCAAAATGGAAAAATTTATAGCATCTTGCGGGAGAATGTTTTATTCGGTACTTCAGGGAATCTTTTTTATGTCTATATTTGAGTTATCCATTTATAGATATCTATTAATTAATATAAATGTCAAGAACCTCAATAATACTCATCTGCATTAGGAAATTATATCTGATAATTTTATTTTGTTTTGTAATAACCAAGATGATAAGTAAATACATACTAAATACATTTAAACAATATCTAATTTCTCATTAAATCATATCTACCGTAGCATATAAAGAGTATAATGCCATAGATATTAACTAGTTTTTAAAAGAAAAGATAATGAAGGAAATAATATTCATGCCTAATGGACTTCTCAGAGAAGAGTTTATAAATGCAAGTGTGTGCAACTAGAAATGATGTGTGCATGTAAGAATCGGAGCGTTAGAAGTTGTTTCATATTTAGGAAATGAGAGAACATTCCATATGTGCCGTGAGTTTATAAAAATCATTAAAATCATCTGCCTGAAACAAATCTTAATAGACTTTATTAATTGGCTTTGGTTGGTTAGTTTGTTGTAATTGCATGAGCTGGTAAGTCTCCTTTAGAAAATGATGATTTGCCTAACTTTTTAGCTTTGTATTATCTTATTCACATATAATTTGAGGGGAAGTCTCTTTGATAATGTACCGATTACTAATTATCGTTATTATTATTACTATTATTATTTTGTTTCTATGTTTCTTTTTGTTATCATTACATAGTTCTCTTTGTTTCTTTACTTCCACAATATCTTGTTTTTGTTCATTTTTTAAATAGAATATATTGTATCTGCAGACTTGAAAAATTTAGTAGCTTCTATTTTTTTTATTATTCGTAACAGTAATTATTGCAGGATGTTAAATCAGAACATAACCAAATGGAGATTGTGAGGTAAATAAAACAAAAGTAGATTAGTCTTGACCTGTGTGCTATGGGAAGCCTGTGGGCAGCATTAGATGACTTCCTCACACAGTAGTAGCCACAAGAAGAGATCACACATAGTCCTTCCTGCCCAGGACTTCTGAGCTTTGGATTTCACATCCCACTACTTCTCTAGCAAAAAATAATCTATACGAAAGATTAACTTTTATAAGAAGAAACAGATTAATACAGCAGAAAGGAAAGGGGTGCATCATTTAAAGGGATCTGAAGAAAAATAGGAAGGGAGTCTGAGAAATGCAGACATTGATAGTTTTTACTAATCAATAAACGTCTGTAGTATATACTTGAGAATGATTTACCCAGATCCTAAGGATGCTTACAAGTATCATAAATGTGGGGATCCCTCTTTCCATACCAGGATGCTAGAAACATGTTTCAGGTGCTATATTTGAGAGGTTAAATGGAACTTTCCCAAGAGTTTGACCAGTTGTTAGAACTATTAGTACTAATATCTAACTACAGATGGAAAAAATATGTTCTTTTTTTTTTTTTTCTGGGACTATAAGAACAATAAACGTGTGTGTGTGTGTGTGTGTGTGTGTGTGTGTGTGTGTGTGAATAGGAAAATACATTTGAGCTCTAAAGAACCTGTTAAGAAAGAATATATGGGGTGTAGCAATTTGGACGTTGGGGGTCAATCGGTACCAACTTTCATTATGTCTACTAGACAATCCAAGGCTACTGGCTGGAGCTATATACTAGCAAGATTGGAACTTGAAATTAAAAAAAAAAAAGGTTCTCACAAATTTATTATTTTACATATATAACTTTTAAAATGAGTTTTATGATTTTAAATTATTTAGTGAGTTCAAGGAAAAAATATATATGTATATGTGATCCCTATTCTCTTGCAGTTATATTTCTCTATTTATCATTAGTTATTTTCATTTAAAAAATATGAGAAGGGATTGGATTTCCAGAGAATTTTCTTCAAATATCTTAATCATGTTGAAAATAACAGATGATCATATAAATATTAAGGATCGCGAGGAATATACATATACATATATATATATATGTATGTATATATATATATATATATATATGTTTATCCACATATAGATACACATAGATAAATATAGATAATTTTAAGGGGGAATATTTCTTAAAAATATTATAAAATAAATTATTAGAAATGTCATTTTAATATCCAATCTTCATTTAAATAGTTTAGTTCACAAAAATATATTAAAAATCTAAACCTATTTATAATCTCACTTCAAATCCTTGACTAAACCCAGAATGAGATGCCAAGGAGCTCAGTATAAAACCACATCTCAAAGCACGAATAAGTTGAATAGAAGTTTAGCAACCGTTCAATGCAAAGGAGAGAATTACAAGTTTGAATGTTTTCAATTCAGAAGGTCTTGGGAAACACATCAATCAGCCTTTCTAGTGAAACCATAGGAGGACTTTGCCTTGTAAGTCAAGACTGCATTATGAATCTGTGTATTCAACCAAAGACTAAGAACAAAACTGAAACAGAACCACTCTAAAGCTCTAAATTCAAGGCTCTTGACAATAAAGTTAATTAGCCAAAAGCCTGCCTGTCTATTTGAACAGAAATCAATTCTCTTCAGTGAAAGATAAAAGAACCAAGAGGCTCAATAGTATATCATCCAAAATGTCTTGTTAGCCATAAAAAACATCTAGATGTATGATGGAGTAAGAAAATATGATCCTGGACAGTAAAAAATGAATAAAGACATACCCCAAGATAAACTAAAGTTAGAAATTAGCAGGCGGGGTTTTTAAAGGAGTTATTGTAAATATGTTCAAATACTCAAAGGAAAAAATCTTAGGTGAAAAAATAGAATTTTTTTTTAATACAACAAAGTGGATACTTGAAGAAATTAAAATTTATTGGATGTGACTAACAGGATACTCAAGATGGCAAAAGCGTCAGCGACCTCATAGACAGATCAATAGAAAGTATTTAGTATCAAGTACAAAGAGAAAAACAGGTTAAAAATAAATAAATTGGATGTCAGTAAATAATAGGTCTATTATATGTTTAATTAGATTACTGGGAGAGGCGAGAGAAAATATGAGAAATGATGACAAGATGTCCAAAAAAAGAAACAAAACACGTACATGTTATTTTAAAGCAGGCTAAATGAAAATAAAATCACACAAATTATAATTATCTTGCTTAATAGAAGAGCTAAAAATAAACATTTTGAAAGCAGCCAGAAAAAAAGTGGCACATTATATTCGGAAGAATAGTGATATAACTAACAGCAAAATTCTCACAAATCAGAAAAAAATGAATGCTAGCAGACAATGGACCAACATCTTTAAAGAAAGTATAACACAAACAAACAAAATAACAGTGTTGTATTCAGCCAAAATGCCTTCAGAAATGAAGGTACATTGAAAATATTTTCAGAAAATTAAGCTAAAGTAATTTGTCATCAAAGACCTGCATCACAAAAACTATCATGGGAAATTTTCAGGTAAAGTATATGACTCCAGATGGAACTGATCACAGGACAGAATAAAGATCTTAGATAAATATACCGGATAAATAAAAAATACTAACTTTTGTTTTTTTTCTTTAATTACTTAAATATACAACTGATAATTCAATGGAAAAATCAAAT
Source organism: Eidolon dupreanum (assembly GCA_028627145.1). Lineage (NCBI taxonomy): Eukaryota > Metazoa > Chordata > Mammalia > Chiroptera > Pteropodidae > Eidolon > Eidolon dupreanum. The sequence goes on along the minus strand of CM053512.1, from coordinate 8,245,110 downwards.
AATTTATTGTTAGGTTTTTCACATTCATAGATGTAAAATATATGGCTGCAACACAACAAATTTAAAGTAAATGAAGTATTATTATTACAAGGTGTTCACAATTTGCATAAAGCATTAAAATATTAACTCTATACTCTGATTAAGTTAAGAATATATAATATAATCCCGGGAGCAGCCAGAAAACAGATATAGAATGATAGAGCAGAAAGAAATTTAAGTGGAATGTTAAAAAAAAGTTGATCAAAGAGAAGGAAGAAAAGAAGGTAAACAGAAAAAGAAATAAAGAATAAAAAATATAAATAGGTAAATAGATGATGGATAGATGGTAGATAGATGGATGATAGATAGATGATGGATGATAGATGATATAGATACATGACAGAAGAATGGTGGACACAAGTCCAACTACACTAATTATGTCAGATATAAATAGAATTAACGATTCAATTAAAAGGTTCAGATCATTAACCCAATTTAAAAATAATAATTATAATGTAATAATAAGCCAGACACAATTATTCTTTTCACAATAAGAGATAAGTGCTTTAAATATAAAGACACAAATGGTTTGAAAGTAAAATGTTTTAAAAATACATTCCATGCAAATGTTAAATATAAGAAAACTAGTGTGTCTGTATTAACATTAGATAAAATAAACTTCAAAACCAGCCATATTACAAGCAATAAAGAGATATGTTTAATATAAATTTCAAAAAAAAACCTTCTGAAGACCATTTTTTCATTGAGCTTAATCAACAATAATTGCTCGCATATTCAGAAGATCTGTTATTATCCCACACCAGAAACTGTTTCCTGATCTAGAATTTGCATGGATTCAATATTTTAAGGTAACTGATATTTAAACTGTCATTATTTAAAACACATGTTTGAGCTTGAGCTGTGTAGTTTTTAGCTGCCATTTGTTCGCAGGCCAATGTCATAAGCGACGAGGCATTATTAATGCTACATGACAGATACTAAAGAATTCGTGTTCAGGTCCACACAAGCTCTTGTGGAACAATGGGAAATCAGAGAAAAAACAAGAGGTCACCTGCAGCCAGACCTGGTTAGAACAATATAGAATCTTTCATCTTTCTTTTGTTCCCTCTATCCTACTCTCATCATTCAGTTGGAAGTATCATGGTGAATAGATTCAGCAGAAAATAAATGGACCTATCAAAAATTAATTTTTCAGAATTATTGTTCCCCAAATTTCATAAGAAATATTAGTATCTGAGTGAAGATATATCAGAAGACATCTGGGACACTAAGGTATTAACAAGCTTTAATGTGAAAATATTGATATTAAAAGGCTGAAGTAGATGAAGCCTCTTTCCTAGTGAGATTCTGTTAGAGTGCCTTCTCGCTGTTCCCAAAGATAAACAGTTTAAAGGACAGAGAAGTGTCCCTTTACTGAGCTTAAACCATGTCATAAACACTCTACTTGTATTACTAATAATCCTAAGATAGTTACTTAAGAATGCTTACCTTTAAAAGAAGAATTACTCTAACAGATAATATAGATATAATATACATATCTATAGATATAAATGCATGCTATTAATATATAAATAGTATGCTATATATATGCTGTTAATAAATGTAATCAACAGATCATTTTCTTTATATTTGGTAATATGAACCCATTAGGATGACTCTGCAATAAAAATAAATAATAATAATAATAATAATAATAATAATATGTTCTCCAAGATGCAGAGGAAACCCAACTAACAGATAATGAGTGCTGACCCTTCAAATCCAGGCTTACCTGTTTGCCAGGAGATGGGGGAAATCATGTCAAGAACATTAACAATTTCTGTCACATTTCCAAACTGAAAGGTTGAAAAGGTTTACGGACTGAATTTTCTTGTTTTACCAGAGGAAATGCAGCTGTATACCTTTAAACTTTAGCATTTGTCTAACAAATTCACAGTGAGATCAGTTTCTTTCCATTGGTATTTCTGAAAATAAAAGTGTTTATAATTTACAAAAAGTACGATTTTTTATAAAAATCATATTCAAAACAATTTAAAATATATCAACTAAAAATAACTAATGGTGGTTGTTCTGAATTATTTCGAAAATTGAGTTCTAAATACAGCTGCTTATGAGTTGATACTTTCATCTTTAAGGAAATTAACCGCACATGACAGCATGTCACGTACATAGTTAAAACGATAACATTCCTTTAAATAGAATTGATAAAAACATTTTAACAGATCAACCACTTAATTCAAAAATTTACCTACGTTACTGAAGTCTTTGAATTTTACACTCAGAGTGAATAATTTTATATTCATTGAAAACACATTATTAAACTGAGTGTGCTTTCTTGACTAAGTTCATTATGACAAAAACGTTAAAGGCGTCGTGGGCACCCACTGCATACAGCACGTGCACCGTGCCCGCCATCTGCCAAGGCCAGGGCAGCAAGGCTGCCGTTAAGGCCCTCTGTGACGTGCCAGGACGACAGGCTATGGACCCAGGCCAGAAGCCACCAAGAGTGGGGCATGCACCAGCCTCCGCCCCCCGTGGCGTGGGGCTGTCATTTCAGTCTGAGTGGGTATTACCATAACCTACGTCCCCATTCGTTTGCTATGAGGAACGCTGAGTGATGTTTTTTGGAGTGGTTCTGTATCATGCACTCTGGACTATGCTATGGAGCATAAATATAGTGTCCATGTCTGAAAAGAAACAGCCCCGCCTCATGATAATCCACCTTGACATCTTGGATGAGGCATCTCTTTTGTCTTCAGTGCCCTCAGTACTTCACTCATGGTGGGGGGATTAGGAAAGGTGAACGGGAAGTGATTGGCTGGAGAAGTTCCATAGGGCCGTGATTGGTTGTTATCATCACATTCACTTTGCAGAACAGTGGGGAGCTGAGATGTGTCTGATGGGGAACAACAAATAAATAGAAATGTACGAGCTTTAACAAGCCAGACAGACTGTCCGTTCTCTGTCCTACCAGACCTATCCCCCATGTACTGAAACAAATCTCTTTCTGTGCCCCGATAACCAGAGGGCTGTAACCTAACCTCACGGGCAGCTACAATAATAATCTAATGCCCTAACTTTATTATAAAATGAAATATAAAAGCAAATTTAAGTTAAAAATAGCACATACTTTAATAATCAGATTCCTGGGTCTACCTTCGAGAGAATACACAGTGAGGAAGCCTCAGACCCTTGTGTCACATTGAAGAGACAACTGTAACGAGAGTGACATTGCCATTAGTGATGTGAATTTTTGGAAGTACTGAACAAGTCTTTATTATCTTTCAAAAATATTATTTTCTCTACTTACACAATTGTCACATTATTAGAGAATTTCATGAATAAAAGATGTTCCTCCCCAAAATTGTGTTTATGTAAAAAAGTTTAATTCTAGGCTGCAGTGATTATAAGTAAGGTTTTTTTTTATCATATATCTATAATTTTATTTAATTATGTGCATGACAAGGTCCATTTATGCCTGGTGCAGAGTACTTAATGGCCCTGGCCCAAGTATACTGGATGCCAGTGGTCCCCCATCCCCACGTGACACCAAAATGCTCCTACAGATTTCCAGATGCCTCGTGAAATAGTATTTCCTTACTGTGATAGTCCCTTTTGGATAATTCAGCAAAGACTCTTTTTGTTGTTTGAGTTTTGTCAATAGATATCGAAATGAGGCTAGGCCTTGAGAAATGTCATCATACCCTGGAATTCATAGTTTGCATCTTTTCCATCTTTCTTTCCTCATTTCATTACTTTTCTCCCCCATTCTTCTAACAATTTTTTATAATATGTGCACTATATGTAAAATACTATTTTGATAATAGAATGGTAAATGAGAAAAACTCCCAGTGTTCACAAAACTTTTTTATATGGGGAGGCTAGAAATGAATAGAACTACAACAAAGGGCCTGTGTGTGTGTGTGTGTGTGTGTGTGTGTGTGTGTGTGTCTGTGTGTTAAACAGAAGTTACTATAACAAATCTGCATGCTTGGGAAGGAGAGTAGGATCTGAGGGTGGAATGAATGAGAACTAGAAGAAAGGGAGAATAAAAAGGCAGGATGAGGTGAGAGCTGCTGTCTCACCTGGGAAAGTTTTGAACGGCACCTCTGAGGAAGCACCATGTGGGAAGATTTTCTCTGGTGAAGAAGATCTTAAGAGCAAAGCTCCTATGTAAGATACACACGTGGCACTGCAGGAGTTTGCGCCTTATTTTAAATTCAGCGAGAAGCTGTAGGAGAGTTTTGCACTCTCAAAGGATCATCTCAGAGAAGGAGTTGTCTGCAACAACCCTCTGAACTGAGAGACTGCGCAATCGAGGCTGTATTTTGAAGGTAGAGTGGACACTTTTTGATGATGACTTGGAGTCCAGGAGAGGGGAAAATCAAAGATCATCAGGTCTGGAGTGAGCTCTTGGGTGAATAGTGCTGCAACTTACTGTGATGCAAAAGCAGGGGGCAGAAAGCTGGATCCCAGATGTGGTCGAGGGGACACAAGGCAACTGGAGATATTACGTCTGAATTTCCCAGTAGATATCCGAATAAAAAGCATGAAAGAGGAAAGAGCGAATAGAACAACTAAATTTAAAGCTCAGGGGAGCATCGTGACTAGAGAAATAAATGTATTTGTCATTGGTAGCTTATCCATGTCACCTGGAGCATGAGTGAAGATGAGGGTGGAAGGGCTTTGAATGCAAAAAATAAAACTATTTTGTAAGAGAGAATCGTCAAAGGGTTAGAGTGTTTGAAGCAGGCAAAGCGAAATAAATATTTTTATGATTTTGTTTAATATTTATCACTACACAAATGGTATCAATTTCTGTCATTGAAATGTATATATTTCCACAAAGCTATATGGAAAGTAACATGCATAGGAGGTGAAAAAGTTTTTCCATTCTATTTCGCTTTTTAAAATGATTTTCTCCAGCATTTAAGATGTTCTAACATAGTACAGTCAGGCCTCATTATTCGAGGATTCTGTTTTTGAGATTTCACCTACTTATTAAAATTTATTCGTGACCCCCAAAGTCAAAACTCAAGGCACTGTTGTGGTCACTGCTGGACACATGCAGAGAGGAGGAAATTTGTCACCTGATGTGCACCTTCCCAGCGGAAGTCAACAATGCTGGGCTCTGACTTTTGTTTCAGCTTTTATATTGTAAATGAGTGCCATTTTCATAGTATTTTTTAGTGCCACATTTTTCACATTTTTATGTTTTTTTTTTTTTTTTTGGTTGGCGATTTTCCTGTTTTAAATGGCCCTCAAGCATAGTGCAGAAGTGTACTATGTCGTAGTTAGAGATCAACAATATATATTAAATAAGGTGCTTTTAAAAAGAAAACACATAAAATAGGCTGTGTGTTGATAAATTGACAGAAATGTGGCCAGAGGCTTGCATGAACCTAACTCTGTATTTCTTCTGAGTAATGGTTAAGTATTCACTGTTCCCACTGCCTTTATAGAACACAACCACCTTTATCAACGAGAATTCTTTGTATATGATTTTTACTAGATCGAATATAAGTTCCTTGATGACAAATCACAAGAAAACGTCTATTATTTCATTTTCACAAAGTTAAAAACAAAACAAAAAAACTATAATCAGAGACACACAACCAAAGAAAACCTATAAAATTATGTTAACCATAGTTATTGTAAGCAGGTTACAAAAGTAAACAGATGCTCAAAAATAATTTGTTTGATGATTGAATATGTGATATGGTTCATAAATTTTAATTTAGTGGGCATGTGTGGTAATATATGGAGAGACTAGTCTGATAATCCTATCATCTATCTATCAGTTATCTATCATCTATCATCTATCTACCTATCATCTGTCATCTATCTACTTATCTAACTATGCACATTGTCTTATTAATCTAAAATACTGACATATAGTGTATCCTCAATATTTTTCATTGAAAGAAGAGAAGAAATTTGTTATTCCTCAAGCTCACTAGGACTGGGGTAAAGGCCTCTCAACTTTATGAAGAAAAAAATCTGTTATTTTGTTACACTTTAATAAATTTACAACATTTCCAAAGGAATAAGAGTAAAAACAAAATGAAAGTATTGCCTTATCGCTTGTCTTTCAAAATAAGCTTCAATATGTCTAGTCAAAATGCTTCTTTTTTTAGCATTAACAAATAGTGTTCTGAAGTAACCCAATAACTGTTCTAAACAGTACACATGCTGCAAAGAAAATATCTACATATCTTTTTAGAGCACTGAGAATTAATCAAAAATTGTAGGCTTTTGCAATGACAAGTCCATTAATCTCTAAGCAGCTATATTGATATCTCAAATAATGTGTTTTCTAAATATCTCTTCATGACATTGTAAAATTAATATTTTTTAAAAGTCTGTTTTTGTTGTTGTTAAGTGAAGAGGAAATAAACCATTTTCATGGATTACCTGGATTGACAAATACCATTCAGGGAACTGTCACGGGGACCTCAAAAATATATCATCGAAGACCACATCTCTGGTCAGAAACATTACACAAAACTTAAAATGCATAATGGATTGCCAGCTAGATGCTATTTTCATTGAAAATACAATATTATTCAAATGTTCTAAACCATAATGTAGTTACTGCATAAATAAGAGTTTCATGGATTTAGTATATGGCATGATGTCCCTTAGTCAATTATTGGCTTTTCCACATACACTTCTAATTTTTTTTTTTTTTACCAGAGGAGTGTTATTATTATTTGTCTTATGGAATTTACAGGAAAATATTATATGCTAATTTATATCAAAGGCCTAAGAAATTAAATTAGAACATTTTGATTATTCTTTTAGTTCTTCTATAGTGAGAATATGAAATGATTTGTCCTTCTGGGGACATTTCTTACCCCAGATATTTCAGAGTTCCTCCCTCATTCCTAAGAGGGCCTGCCAAATACCCACCCAGCTCACAGTGATACTCCCCAGCGTCAGCATTCCCTCCATTCATCATGGACTTTTTCTGCATAACATTGGTCACCACCTAACATACTCTATATTTTACTAGTTTACCTTGTTTAGCATCTATCTCCACCCATTCAATAGTAAGCTCCATAAAAAGAATGTTTCCACCTGTTTTTAATCACTTCACTAATCTGTAAGAGAGCCTGCCACATAGTATGTAATCCCTTTTTTTTTTGGTTGATTGAATATATGGCTTGATTGTATACAAACTATAATTTATAATACTAGAAATATCTCATATATCTTACTTTAGTAAATAATTATTTTTCTAGGGAAACAGAAATTGTGAACACATTGCTCCAGCCACTGCTTTATTTGTATGAATAAAGTAGCTAAAACAAATTAAAACCAGATTTGCTAATACATTTGGAGCGGTAGGTAGGAGTGCGTGTGTGTGCACGTGCGTGCATGTGTGTGTGTGTGTGTGTGTGTGTGTGTGTGTAGTGAAATTTAGTATCCTAAAGAATTAAATATAATTAGTCTATATAATTGTCTTGACATTTTTAAAATTTTCTATCGGACAGTGACTTTTTGTGCATAGCTATATACTTGCAGTTTTCTTATTATCTTTTATGTAATTAATTGTAGTTATCTTCTTACTATTTATAATATAAATATTTGCTTATGCCACAATTTATATTCACTTTAACTTGAAGTTTTTTAGCATGCAGCAATGAAGCAATATTTAACCAACGACATATTATTTATTCTTTATCCCTCATTATGCAATCTACAGAAATTAAGTATTTTATATTCAGCATAACAGACTGAAGGAAAGAGAAAATTCATTGGTAGCCTTGTGTTTCCTAATTTTTTATCTAATTGAATTACTGTCAAATGCACACCTGTTTATCTTAAACACTTTGCTGAAAGTGTGTGTGTATATGTATGTGTGTGTGTGTTCGGGCTAATCGGGTATCTGTACCCGTTCCTGAAAATCATATTTCACTAAATATATATTATATTATTGCTCTTGAACTAATTATCCTAAATTTATTTTCTGATTCCTTAGATGCAATCCTGAATATGACAGGAGATAAAATATTTTTGTTGAGATTATATAGATGTGTCTATCTATAATAAGAATATGAAATAATTTGATGAATATAATAAATGTATTACTTTCTCCTTTTGAAAATTGGATATGGTTAAGTAAAATATGTTAAAAGAGATGGCCAAATTTGCTTTTACCCAAGATTGCTTTTTTGTGTGGGACAGAGAAAAGTCTATTGTTTGATTCAGATACATAATAGAAATGTTAAGAATTGGAGCAGTTATATGATCTCATCCCATTTGCCTACACAGAATTCCATTAAAATTTTATTGTTTTAAACAATATCTTTACTTCTATCCTCAAGCTATCTTTTTTCATTTTATGATGAAAGAAAAAAATACCTACCTACCAACAATAGGAAGAGAAAGTTATTAACTGAGGCTGTAATAGGCGTCTTTCTATATTTCCTACAGAGACATGTACAATAAAAGCAAAATCAATTGTGAGATACTAAGGCATTGTTCTACAACTCCATAATTTCTACAGATTTGTTGTTTATTTGTTTCTGCAGCAAATTCAGTAATGCGTTCTCTGAGAAACAAGACTGCCAGGCTGCTATAATTAGACTTGAAAAAGTTAGGTTCTTAGAATGAGAGTTGTCCAAAGAAAAAAAATGATAGAAATCAACTTCAAAAAGGAATAAAATGTATTTTTAGAAAATGATTTAGAGGGGTAGAGTTTTATTCCAACAAGCCACATAGCCTACTAGGACGAGAAAAAAAGGAAGCAGTATCAAAAGTAAGCACAATATAGTATTAGATTGAAAGGAATCAAAAATAAATTGATTCAGGAATGTTGTTTTTTACTTGAGAAGATAAAAGTTTATATGGGAACATAAGATAAGGAGTAACAACATCTCAGCTGAATGAACCTAAATTACCTTTTATATATATATATAGTTTTAATTTTTACCAATTCTCTTCTCCGCAATCCATTCTGCCATATTATGTCCCTAATCTATTAAATCCAACATTAACTGCTCTTTTTCCTAAACTGCAAAACATATTTTCTTTCTCTCAGAATTTTTCATGTATATATGTCTAATTTCCCACATGAATATTTTATTTTTGTAACTCGCACAATATAATACTATGTTGGATTCATGCAATATATTTAATTTAATATAAGCACACTTCTGTACAATGACTACATTAACTCTTGACAAATTAGGCCCCATATAAAATATGCTAGACATTTTCCAAATAAAATATTGTCCCTCTATTAGGAAAGCAAATTAAAAAAAAATAATTTTACTGTGGACTTCACAGATCGGAAAACAAGGTTTGATTTCCTGATTGCAACATTTTCAGTTTTAACAATGGGTGGTTAGAGGCAGCACCCATAACTTTTTTTCTCAGCTATTTTGTGCTTTGGCATTATCATTTGTTTTAAGCCAAACATTTCTTCTCAGATTTTGACCAAGACTGAGTTTTAAGCAGTGTAATATTTTTTGAACAACGTGCATACTTTACTGCATTTTTGTAATGGAAGCTAGGGATATTTAAGTATTTAGTTTTAATTATGGATGGGATAAACAATAATTCTAAAGCATTATGATTGTCATTATTGTGTACCAATAACAAGGTGAATTTTTAATATTTAACTGAAATTTAGCTAAATAGTGGTTTGATTTTTAATTATCCCCAAGTTTTGTTGTGTTGGGCTTTGTATTTGCCTAATTCTTTAGTTTACATATCACTTTCTTACTCAGGGTCTTATATCCAATAAGTCTCTGAAAGTCAAGAAGGTTCTTGTACAATGTTCTATGAGGGACGGGAGATCTTTGTATATAGTGGTGTGAGCTACTGAGCCGAGGCTTAGAGCAAGAGGGGGTGCAATCTCTTCTCTGCCTTTTCTATTTCATTCCATATTTACCTGGCTTGCTGATTATGTACTATGAATGGATACCTGGCCACACAATTTTAGACAATTCTGACATTACAATCCATCTCCAAAGTCTTATTTTTTCAGAAACAGAATATGTGTGTGTGTGTGTGTGTGTGTGTCTGTGTGTGTCTGTGTGTGTGTGTGTGTGTGTGTGTGTATCCAGTTCATTGGATCTTTAAAGTACTGAAACATTTAAAACAAAAAGGCCAAAGAGAATATTAATGTTCTAAAAAGCTCCTCCACATTAGATTTAGACAATAATCTAAATCGAATAGTCAATGAATCTTAACAAACCAAGGTTTACTGAACTGCATTCACATTGTGTTGTATCTTTGTTTAATTTGGTTGTATTATAAGATTTAGCAGGTATATAGATATTTGGTCAGACCAAGACCATAAGGCACACTCTGTAAATTGAAGTTGCCTGATGTATTGATCATTTTGTCTTGCCAAATTATTTCATATTGTCCCTGTCCCCATATTAACACACACACACACACACACACACACACACACACACACACACACACACACACACACACTGCACACACATGATATGCTCCATAAAAGATTTAGGAGTCAGAGCATGCAAAACAAATGAAAAACTCTGTCTTAAATTCTAGGGACACTTTAAACCCTATTAAACTCCATTCATCCTTGAAGATGCTGTCCATTCCAGATTCTGCATGATTTGAAAGAGAAGGTGAGGAATGTTTATTAAATCCGTTCACTGAGCACTGAGCAATGACTTAAGGGAAGGTGAACTGGGCCTGGAAGACAATAATAAAACCACAACCAATTTGTTTTCTGGCTCAACCTTTCTTTGTCCTATTACTATCATGTAATGGAAGTTATTTCACAATGTGAGGGATTGTAAAAATTAGTTTTAATATTAAGGAATTTTCTATCTCCACCCATGATGCAAGAAAAAAAATTAATATATACCTATGTCCTTTGTATTAAAAAATTACAGTTACTACCTATGAATATGATGTGATGTGAAATCACTCATGTGTGTAGTGTGACTGAAAACATCTAATGTGTGAGATTCAGTCATCGCCTGCCATCCTGTATGTATGCTTAATCTATCTGGTGGTTAGCCATTATTTTCAGACCCCGAAGTTATATCAGAAACACTACCTTCTGCCAAAAGGGTAATATCACTTGAATGTAAAATGAATATGACATCCCGAGTTATTACATGGATATTTTATCTGACTGTTGCCACTACCAAATTGTCAATATGACTCTTTTACTAACTTTATGAGAAAAACATCATGTAGTTTTCAATTTTCTCTTTAGTTGCACAATATCTTTGAACTTACTTTTATAAATTCTATATTAAATCAAACTAAATTTTATTATGCACCATTTTATATTTAAAAAGTGATTCCACATAGGTTCATAATCAACTCATGAGTTAGATCATTTTATATCAAAACTAAGACCACTGTGATGCATACTGAGTTTTTAAGGACATGGGCCATCTTATAAGGCAAAAACCTGAGATCAGAGAGACAGAGATGTCAACAGCTATCACCTACCAGAATTTTCCATTATCATATTTAATGGGTGTTGCAAGCTGGAGCTTCAGTTGGACCCAAAGTTCCTACACAAATGGATTTGTTCTAAAGGAGTGAAGCGTAGCCACAGCATTCCTTTAATATGAAACTATATCCTGAAATACATGTAACTGATCTAGGTCTTTTTAGGCAGAAGTCCTGTTCTTCCAGGTTTCATTAAAATCTAAACTTTTTAGTACATGGCTCATGCAATTTAATTATGAAATAACAAACTTTTATCACAGTAGACTTAACTTGTCAGAGTAACTGAATTAGAAATTTAAAGCGAACAAGTACTCATTTAAAAAATAATATGAATATCTATACTGTTTGGGCTTAATACTTCAAGCTTAGTGCAAGTTTTCCTACTCTAGATAATAAAGAGACACTGAATTTTATTCATGAATGCTGAATGCATATGCATACATGCATATGTAAACAAACTGCAAGGTGGCAAAGGAGATAATAGAGAAATCAGATCCTCTTGGTAGCTTAATAGGCTAAAATGGAGTCTTTAAGACAGAGTCTCAGAGGGAAACATATTATTTAATAATAAAAGAGCAGACTCGGTATAATGCTTCCATCTGCCTGTTCAAAGCCACATCACTGATACTGCTGATGTTGTCTCCTTCCTCCCACCATCACCCCACCAAGTTTTGAATAGTTAGTAAACTTACTGATGGTTACTAATGACAAATAGTAGTTCATAATAAAAGCTAAATTAGCTTCTTGCCAACTTTAATGCCCAGAAATGTCCTTCTCAGGGCTCCAGGACCATCTCTTTGGAATATAATCATCAGTGAAGATAGGGCCCCTGACTCCCAATTTTGGGGGTGAGGATAAGAGCCTAACTTCAGTGGGTGCCTTGCTCCAAAATGCCAAACCATCTCTCATCATAAAGATGTTAGACATGTATTTTCCTTTGAGTTAAGCCAGTTACCAAATACAGATGGCCACCTCAAAGACCAGGTGAATCTAGGATAAACTTTGTGTGACAAATGGTGCTGTCAAGTCCCCTCGAGGGCTAGTCATTGTCCTGAGAACACCTGTGTAATGCGACATGTCCCCTTGACTGTTTTTCTGTCTTTGCGGTCTCTCGTTAGAGTGCCTATGGTGCACATAATGTTCGGTTTAATAGCTATTCAATAATAAAAATCGTTTTCTTTCTTTGTGAAGGGGTATTCTGGTTTGGGAGGAGATTTTGATTCTAATTTTATTTTTTCCAACAAGGGTCATCTTGTAAAAATGGAAAATTCACGGTTCCTTATTTGATATAGACATCTGAAGTATAAATTCCATGTAATATAGTAAATATAAATTCTATTCATGTTTAGATCTTGAATTTTATTCTTACTGAAAGCACTTTGCTGAGAAACATCAGCTTTTTATGTTACATGAAATTTGGACCTCTAATGTGCTTTCAACTATTTATTTAAATACTTGCTTTGCTCTGAACATTTGGATTAATACCAATGTGTCTCTTCATTTATTAAAAGTTAAGAGTTAGATTTATAAAACAAAATGACAATAGTTTTCTTTTTCCCTCAACTTGATTAGTGAAATAGCTCATATTGTTTGATGATTTAACTGTGAAGTTAAAATGCTGGTATATCTTTCCTGGGTCAAGACAGGAGGCGTTGAAGTAGAGAAAATGGAGAGAGTTTCCACAAGCCAGTTACGCTCTGCTGCCCATTGCATTTGACACACTTCATGATGAGTGAGGGCTACAGAGAGTACTATGTGCAGACTTGCTGCAGACGGTCATAATTATATCAGTGAATCTTTGAAATTACAGGTAATGCCAAGTATGGAATCTATAAAACTAGATAATATAATTTTAAAAACCAACATCAAAGTTCATGTCACACTATGCTGTTACCAACATCGATACACACACACACACACTTTTGTTGAAAATGTAGGAACTTTTAAAAAAATTAATTCTGGACCCTGACCTGATATTAACAGTGTAGCACAATTCTGACACTATTATTTACTAAAATTATCAGAGTAAGTCCGACGAGATTTAATCTTTCTTATATATTCAGACTGCTAAAGTAATTAACAGCTTAATTATGAAACTGTACACGGGGCTTGAATGAGGCAATGTATCTATGAACTGTAATCTAGCATGGCGTTTTTAACTAACCATGGAACTTAGAGCAGCTAATAACCTCTCTGACCTTCAAATCCTACAGTTATGAACTCAGATACCTAACAGTACTTTTCTTTCTTCACCCCAATGTGTTTTGCTTGTTTGTTCATTTGCTTTATTCTCCCTAAAAATCAAATGAGATACTCTGTGTAAAAGTAACTTAACATTTCAAGTACCGCACAGATATTGTTACTTATACTATACTACCCCCCTTTCAAGCTAATTACCACGTAAATGCTGACACTCATCTTTTGCTTCTGTGGCAAGTATTTTAGATTTCCAGTGTTCAGTAGTTCCAGACACTTTTCTGAACCTCATTGGCTCTAAGAGTTTGACGGGATACCGACCTAAGAAAGAGAAAGTCAGAGTAACCTACGTTCCATTACTGCTAAAAGAACTTGCTTAAAAGTAGTTCCAGTTCTCCTTTTTGGCTGTACAATCAAAAGCTTTTCTAATCTGTCTGTGCCTTCTTATATGTTAAAAATCCTTGGATGTGTTCTCCATTTAAGTCCAAGGGCATGCTAATGTGCATGCATTTATACGTTAATGAAAGATAGGACATCACGATGCGATCACAATTAGAGATAGCCTTCTCATCGACTCCAGAAATTTGCTTAAGTCCTTTTTACACATGTAGAGTCATATGGAGATGAAATTTTTCCGTGCCGTGTAAATTTTCAAATCAGTTTGCATGGAAACAGAGTAAGCACCGAAGTGCCCATCCGCATTGGTGATGCCGTTGCCTGCAGACATGCGCAGATGGTGAGAAACCCGAGGAGTCCGGTCCAACAATCCCCCTTACCAGTCGCTTCAGTGAATCTTAAGAAGATATATCATTTTTCATTTGTTCAGATATTCATCTTTCCCAAAAAGCATTGAGACAGGTAACAATAACAACACTAAAAAAAAATGAAATAAAATATCAATCAAAACAAAGTATCAGCAGAAGATATATATAAGTAGGAGTCATAAGGAAAGGAAGACGACACTGATAGGCCATTAATGGGTCTCTAATTGTTTGCTCAACTTTAAATCAGGGAAGAGAAAAGGGTGAAACACAGTCACTCACAGAACTGTCATCCTCTGAAAGGAAAGAACGTTAGTTCCTAAGGGGAAGTAAGTTATACTTTTCATATTTTCACCAACACAAAACAAAACTTCACCTGGGCTCTATCTAGAGTCCAGAATGATAGATTTTCTACAGTCTTCCTAAAGATGATGAGTAGCAAATTTCATTGGCTAAATAGTATAACTTCTTTAGACAACAAACAAGGGCATGCTATTAAAATAAAGCTCAGAAAGCTTATGTCTGTGTGGTCTGGCTTTTAGGGATAGACAGAAAATACCTAGAGTGGCTAGATTGAATAGCATCTAAACCACTTGACACAGATAATTTCTCCAATCTGGTGTATTTATTAGGACTGGAGAACAATACAGAATAATGTATTTTCAGATGAAAGCCTAGGGCACTGACTTTCTGAAATGCTGATGGAAGGTTCATTCATATGCATTAAAAATCAGACAATGAATAAATATAATCAAGAATTTCTCAAGAATTGATGGCTGGTTCAATTTAGTCTCATAGATGGTACAAAGTAGTTTGCTGAAGATCATGTCAAGCTATATTTTAAGTACACATTTCTTTTGTACATGCAAATTTAATCAGGTTAGCATAAAATCTCCAGGGAAGTCACTTCAGTAGATCAAGAAATATCTTTTTGATAACTCAGATTTCAAGATACATGTTATTATAATGTCTGAACAAAAATAACTATCTCTACCAAGCTTGTAATTCTCTTCATCATCAAAAAAGTGTAATACGTACATAGTTATCAGATAAGAAATATTTAAAATATTGATTTTTAAGAAAGGTATATAAACTGGGAACATCTGCTAAGAACTGATGATACCTAATTTATTAAAGCACATTGCTGGTCCTGCCCATTCCCAAAATAATGAAGACAGAGTACTCCTGATATAGACAAGAGTGATTTGATCTCAAAATTTAGAAAGCCAATACTGTAGCAGGGTCTGTTAAAACATCATCATTTCCAGTCTTTCCTGGATTATTTCCTGGCCTTCCTTCCCGTTAGGTGTGGTCACATGGTTGAGTTCTTTTCAACTGAAGGTAAATGGAAATAAGTAACTGATGCCCCTCCATCCCTCTCCCATTAAAAAAAAAAAAAAGTGTCTTCCGCTCTTGATTCCACGTGCCCTTTTCCCTCTGCCAGCTGGAAGTGGTGGCCCAGAGCAGTCCTGGAGGACATCTGGTGAAGCTGCAGTGTCTCCAAACTCTTACTATCGAATTCCTATGTGGAATGGAGCACTTTCCCCCACCTGCATCTGCCTTGACCTGGATACCGTTTGTTTCGAGACATGACACATTTAGGGGCCTATTCGATAGTAATGGCAGCCTGTTCAAGCCATTCGATATTGTCCCACACAAGAGATCCTGCTTCCATTTGAGAGACATTTTACTTCTTTGTATCTCTGTCTGTGGAAGCCGGTCCTTGCATGGGTGCTTCCACGTGGATTAGTCGGTTGTAGCACTCACCCCAATTTCCCAGCTCCTTTGACCTCATCTCTTATCCCTCCTTCTGCTCTGGCCACTCGGGGCTTCTTTCTGTTCCTCATATAGGCCATGCTCTATACTTCTGCTTTAGAACTCCTCTTAATTTTCCCTTTTCAGTGTTCTCCTCCTTTCCTCTTTGCATGACCAACTTATCTTTCATTTGTTAGCCCAAATGTGGCCATGTCTGAGAGTTTTCTTTGCTCACATTAATCCTTGACTTTCCATACACTATTACTGTGCTTATCATGATCAGAATTTAGCTTCTTTATGGCTTTGTGTGTGTGTGTGTGTGTGTGTGTGTGTGTGTGTGTGGTATGGGTGTGTGTGTTTCTCCCTCCTCTAAATCTAGCCTTCAATATGACAAAAGACTTTGTCTTTTTCTTTCCCCAACTTATCTTTGGTGCCTTGGCTAGATAATTTCTGGTAGAGGGTAGGAGTTTCAGAAATACATTATCAATTCAATATGAATGATGCTTGTTTAAAGATAGACAGTGGATAAACAGTTGTATCGTTAATAAGAGTAGATGCTTAGTGACTATTTCTAGTGTAATACTTCATCTTCAAGTATTACTGAGCAAACTAATGTATTTGTCATAGAGCTGCATTACAGAGGGAGGTAAAGAAGCAAGCATTGCCTGGGCTGAAATTCCATAAAAGTTTTATGGGTGCTTACTTAACATTTCATAAGAATTGAAAGGAATCTATAGTGCTTTATATACACCATAACCTCATAGTTAATGAAGAGTTTACTTACTACCTCTGAAGAAAGTAATTAAAAAGATGATTTATTCATTGATTTTGTCACAAATTTTAATAAACTTTCAACATAGTATCATATTGAAATGAATGGAAATATGAAAACATGTTTAAATTATTTAAACATTTAAATGATGGTGTTTTTTATTCAAACCTGGTAAAATAGACATCTTTAGGAAAATGTATAGAGTTGTATTTAATACGTAGTATATATTTTTGTGTAAATGGTTTACAGAGTGAATGACAGTGCAGCTGTTGAATATGAAAACAATTTAAATCTGATTAATTTATAATTAATCTCTGTTTGCATTCTCTACAGTTTAAATTAGGTTATATTATTTATAAGACAAATACATTTTTAATTACAAAGAGTATATTTAGAAATTAATTTTCTCTTATTTAAGCAACAAGTGTGTAAAGAATAAAATATTTTAAAGAGATCAACAAATGATGAAGATAATTTACTTAAAAATGGGGAAAATTATTGAATATTTTCATCTAAGATAGGCTTTATTTATTTTATTTTATTTATTTTTTTTGCAACAATACAGGAAGGTAAGAGATACACTTCAATAACATGCTTCATATGGGAAGATAAGATTTACTATCTACTCATATATGTATAGTTCTCTTTAATCACATGTTTTAATCAATTTACTACATATTTATTTCTTCTCAAATTGAAATAAATATTGGAAAGAGCAAATGAAAAGTCTGGTTCCTATATTCAAGGAAATTATAATTTATTTAATGAAACCAATGAATAGATGAATAACAGAACAACATACATGATTAATGAGATGATATAGTATTGATGTGTTATTGAAATGTGAAGAATATAGGACAATAGATTTGCTTTAGGTAATTGAGAAAGATTATGTAAAGAAATTAGCATGATCCAGTTAATAAAAATGTAGAAATTCTTCTCTGAGAAAAAAAAAAGTGTATCAAAGATATGACTCCCTTCTAGAATGGACAGCACTTTAATTAAAGAAATGGATAATGAAGCACTCTTTTTGAATTTCGGAGGGCATTTTTATTCAGGTAAATTATTTAACTTCTTTCTGTGAGCTGCAAAAATTAATTTACGACCGAATGAAGAACATTGATTTGCTAATCAGTTCAAGAAAGTTTCTCAATGAGATTAAGTTTTATTAAACTCTTTTCTCTATCATAAAGGATACATTTTGCTATTCCTGTGTTTACTTTCCATTCAATAGAAATAAATAAGAACTCTTATCGTTGACTAGTTTTATTGAAGAGATTGATTTGTCTAAATTGTAAATACCTGTATTTTATGAATGTCAGTGCTTGCAAAATAAATTTTAGTAGTTGTAGAATATCATAAGCTATGGAAAATGCAGTAAATAGTGACAGTTTATAGATGTGAACAGTGTTACTCACTTCAAATATAAATGAATTTGAGATTATTGTTTTTAGATGTTAGTACCTTAAATAGAATTATTTTCTACTAGGCATTATTAAAAACCCCAAAGTGATTTATGGTATTTAAAACTGCCTGTATTCTTTCCACATTGGTAAAAATAAAAGGTTTTTAGGATGTTTTGAAATCTAATTATGGATTTATGTTTGTTTAAATGCTTACTTGTTTTTCAGTAGCCTCTTCCCACAAAAAGCTCATCACATAGGTCAGTGGAGAAATAGATATAATATTATGGACAACCCAATATTTTAAAAGCCTTTAAAGGATTATGTCTAATATCTAGTAGATGTATGTTAAGAAGTATGTAATTTTGCCCTATTTCTTCTGAATCCAAGGTAATACTCTTTTCTTTACTACATATAAACATCTTCAGTGAAGGGAGCTGACTGCTTGCTATAGGTTTGCAAATGAGGATGTTTATTAAAAAAATATGAAAAAACTTGCATCATTGGTGTAGCCCCTTAATTCCCTTTCTTTCCATTGCTTGAGTAACTCGACTGCTTCAGTAGGTATATATTCTCTCTAGTTAAGATAATGACCAGAAGAGCTTAACCTTGGCCTCATGTATTTTACAGCCAAAAAAAAATTATACTTTTTGTATTTGTAAAATTGTATTTTACAGAAAATAATTTATCCATTTTTTGATCATCTCACCCCAACGGGGTAAAATAATTTTAATAACACTCCCTTTACTTTTGTCTTCAGCCTCAGTCACCCACAATGAACTTATTCCTGCAATTGAAGTGAGTTTACTCTTACTGTCATTCACTCTTGCGACCAGAATGCATAATGCCAGGTAAGTCTCAGGCTCATGCCTTATACTTTATTTTTTACTTCATACTTTCTCACTTCATACTGCTGTCTGGTTACCGTGCTGTAATACCATCTCAGTTTATACCAAGAGCCATCATACTCCACCCAATACAGCACTCTTGTCTAAGTTCTTAAGATCTTGAAGGCAAGAACTGTCCACCTTCCTCAACAAAGACAGCTGTACCCTCCCAGGAACTACTGGGCTATGGGCTCTCTTGTTTATACTGCATGTCTGTCTTGAGATCACATTCATACATTGTGTGTCCCTGAATCGCCATTGTAATATACTGTTAACTCTTTGAGATATCTTATTGCTTTTCTTGATTTCCTATCACAGGTGGAGGAAGTCATCTTTCCTATCTAAAAATTGACTGGAGATTGTGCCAACCATTAGATAATGCACTTATTTTCCACATTAAATATTTACTCTCATAAGTGCTTGAATCTGTCATTCTTATGGGTAAGAGTTGTGTGAAATTCACATATCCTCAAAACAAACCTGTCTGTACAGTAGATGATAGGTTAACCCTTGTTATATCAGAAGATATAATGATAGGACTCGAGTTAAAAACAAAAGACAATACAGTAATAATAAACATTCTTTTAAAGCATGTTTAATAAGGTGTCCTATGTTCTAAACTTAACAATATTTATTTATGTACCCCAATTTTTAAATAATATACATGAATTTTTAAAGTAGAATTTAAAACAAACAAAAATACAATCTTTGACAGATTCAATCAGTAAATTGAAAATAATATAATTTACTAGGCCAATGATACATAAAAGCAAGAATTACAACAATAGAATAAATTAATGATAGAATAAATTATCTTCTAGAAGTAAGAAATTTTTATACCCTACATTCATGACACTGTGAGGAAGCAGATGGACTTTTATGTGTTGGAATAGTATTGATTTTCCTTTTATGACTCACAGTTGGATACCTTGCCAATCTCTTATTTTTTTTCTGATAATTTACAGATTCTTTTGAGTTTTCTACAGTAGCTCATCATTTTATCTTGGAAAAATTATGTTCTCTTTTTGTCCTTTCCAGTTTTTATGACATTATTTATTTTGCTTGTTTTGTTATGTTAATTAAGAATATCAGTACAATGTCAAAAATAAGCTGTGATTGTTGGGATCTTTGTATTCTTATTTTAAAAAATTTTCCCAAGATTTTCCAATTTTCTAGATTGATATTATATAATGAGTTTTGTAGGCAGTCTTCATCATGATACAGAAATTCTTTGTTTTCTAGTAATATAAGACTTTTTTTTAAAGTTATAAAGACATGTCAGACTTTGATAATACTTATGCTGAATCTGTCATATGTGCTCTTTAGTATCCTTACTCTGTTAATGTATTGAATGATATTCATAGATTTTGTCTGCTTACCTGCCTTTGCCCATTCCTAGGATAAAATCAACTTTTCATGTTGAATTACCTATTACTAACAGTGCTAGAATCAAGCATTAATAGTTTGTTAAAGATGTTGGAGGCTTTGTTGAGGAAGAAAGACTGTAATATTCTTGCCTGATAAAGTTTCTACTTTTTTTCTTTTTTGACATGAAGGCAGTTGGGGTCCATTGAATGAGATGGAGGTATTCTCCCTTACACATTATCTTAAAGCTCGGGATACCATTGGAATGATGTACTCCAGCAACGTCTCATAGCAGTTGACTTTAACAATCACCTGGATCTTGTGTTTTCTTTGTAAGTTTCTTAATGAATACTTCATTTCATTTAGAATTTATAGGGGTATTCAGGTTTTCTGTGATTCAGATGCAAGTTACATTTTTTTTCCTAGAAAATTTGGCATTTCATCAAAACCTTCAGGATATTAGTGTGATGGTATTTTCATATGCTGCTATCTCTGCTGTATCATTACTGATATTTTTACGTGTATCTGTTTCTTTTGTTTTTCTTTGCTCAATCTAGTCAGAGATTTTTCTATCTTATTTTATTTTTTCAAAGAATGAACTTCACATTTATTCTTTTTCTCTCTATTATGTTTCTTTTCTGTTTCTTTGCTTTCGAATCTTATCTGCATTCTTCATTTTATGTCTTTCTCAGCTAAATTATTTTCAGTGGCTGCAAATACATTATTCGGTGGACTAATTCTTTCTTTGGCAATAAAATTTTAAAATAAAGTAAAAATATTTTTTATTTCTAGAAATTTTATTTTCATCTTAAATTCATCTTTTTATACCTAGTAATTCTTGTCAGTTAGTGAATTTTGTGATTGCCTAAATATAATTTGAATTTATTTAATTACATTAATTGTAAGTTTCATTTAAATTATTGCTTTTTCAAGTGTTTAAGATCTCAAGACTTAGCCTTTATTAGCAAGGCTATATAGTTATTTCCTTAAACATAAACGTCATATTAAGTGGACGCTCCAGCCTAGTAAGGTCATTTTGGATTATTTAGTACTTTCATCCAGAGTACTAAAAGATTTGATATCTAAATTTTTATAAAAATGTTTTTTAAATTACTGATGTAAATTAAAAAGCATGAAAGCAAATGTAAGGCCTTTGGCAATGCTCAAGACATCTGTGGAATAATATTAATTCTTTCATCTTATGTTTTTATATAAGGTCATTCAGCTCATTAACATTACACAGAACTCAACATTCTCTTCATAAGTTACCTCAAAAACATTTAGAGTTGATACCAAAACACTATTCAAGGAAAAGACAGTGTGAGTGGTTTATGTGTGTATGCATGGGTTGGGGGGAATTATCAGCAAATGTCCAGAGTTGTTTTGTTTTGTTTTTTTTTAACTATGGGAACGGTTTAACACTCTATTTTTTACAATTACATATTAGAAAGAAAGTCATTCGCAACTTTTCATTTCATCTAGTCATTTTATGTTTGAGAGATAGATGGTGGATCATTTTTGAAGAAAAAAAAGTGTATTTTTTCACATATGTCACATTAATTCTATCATTGTGTCTCTACTCGATTACTTATGTATCTGACTTTGGATTTCTTCGACATAGCCTGCTGAGTACTGTAATGTAGGTGCACCTCACATCCCAGTGGAGAGATGCAAAGTGAGGATGCATTGTCTACCTGGCTCTGCTGGTGTCCCACCTCTACCTGTTTCTCCAGGTAGACATTTGTGGAACTCTTGCAACCGGAATGACTGGGAGAATTATCAAGAGAAAAACTATTAATTCAGATCAAAGAAGAGGGAAAAAAAGGTTCAAGTGAAGGAAAATGACCTATATTATATAGACCCAAACATATGGCATCTGTTGAGCGTGTGTGTGTATACATGTATGACTTCAGAATAAATGACGAGACTTTCAAACCTTTTAAATGTATATATGGTGAAGGCAAATATAATTCATTCCAGCAAAATAACTGATCATTGATATAATACAATTATTTTCTTAGTAAAACATTTATTACATTATATCATTTTCAAAATAATAAATTCCATTTGGTGTGTTCATTTCTCATTTAAACATAAATGTGGATAATAATGAGAAATGTTAAGAACGTGTCTATCACTACTAGTAAAACTCAAATTCTCTCACTGGTAAATTTAATTTTTTAACATTGTTAGCAAATTTCCCCAAGGTTGACTGTATTTATGCATTTCAAAATATAACTTTGACTAATTTAAATGGAGCAGCAGAACAGTACAGTAACCTACATTAACCTGACATTAAATAGCAATAGTAAGAGCAAGGCCTAATAGTATGTGTCTCTCATCCACTGAGGGCCTGACCCTCACGGCCCAGAGAACTTCAATTACGTTTTATTGCTCTTCATTACAGTCCTCAGAATACATGTCTGACGTGATTGTTTCTGCTCCCACATGAGAAGGGCACTTTTGATAAGGGTTGGGGGTAACTTTGGTTTTTATATCATTTAATTCTATCGGAAATTTCTTTAAGGTTTTTAAAATCAACTCTTCAGTGGTCTTATTTCTTCTTCTTTGAATCGTTAGCATTTCCTAGTCTCGCATAGAGTATTCAATTGAAGCAATTGTTTATTTTACTCTCCATATTAGATGTGCTCCTATAACACAGGATTAGTTGCACGATGATTACTTCTGTGACAAAAACAGAGGAAGAGAAATGGCTGCAACCCAGATTAATAAGGTCTTTCATACCTTATGAAGATCTTTGCACTAAAGCTTTAAGGGGTACATTTAACAGATATATATAGATATAGATATAGATATCGATATCGATATAGATATAGATAGATAGATATAGATAGATAGATATCAGAGTCCTAGTAAAATAGATCCTGAAGGTAAATGCAACTGATGAGCAGATATTATACTATACATTATATTGTAAAACAGAGACCAGATGATGAAGATTTAAAAGACATACATATTTCTGCCAGGTTGTGATAAAATGTCAGCAACAAAAGTAGAGAATGAACAGCTTATGTGAACGACAATGACAACCCCCCCACCACACACACACACACACACACACACACACACACACACACACTCATACAAATCCAAACCTTCAGAAGTAAAGGGCATTTTAGTAAAAAAAAAAAAAAAAGCTCTCAGATGCTGTGACACAATGTCAGATATCAGAAAACAGGGATGGAACGATATCAGTCCTTCTCAGGGATCCAAAATAATGACAGTAATTGGTTAGGTTGCTCGCTGCTGCTAGGTCATAGAATCACATTCGTATGATTCTATCTATTAGTGAGTTTAAGCAGGGAGTAAAGTTTTTATTAAAAAAAATATTATATATTGTGTAGCTAGCCACATGCAACAGAAACTAAGGAAGACATAGGGAAACATAAAACGTTTATTGATACATAGATGTAAAAATAAGCAAAACTCCGTGATTGCCCATTTATATACCACATGTGTTTTATTTGCCAACTAGATTTTTTTAATTTTTGCTTAAAAATTATATTTTTAGGATTCATTTATGTCGATATGGGTAGTTCTATTTTATTAACAACGTTTCAAGGTACATATGTATGCAGTAAAATATAAAGGGGATAATATAAAAAATGCAAGGAGATAATAAGTACAAATTCAGAATTTTGAGTGCCTCTGTGTGGAAGAAGAACATAGTCAATGATGGCTTATATGAAGGATTTAACTACGTTTTATTTTGTAATAGTGGATATAGACTATTTGTATATTCTGTATACTTTTTACATATCTGAAATATTTCAAAATAAATTTAAAATTTCTCCAAAATGTGTGACAATATAACTAATAGATTAATGGTAATGATGTATATCATAGTTACTGGAGCATAGAAATGGAGCAAGAATCCCATAAGGCAGACTGAGAAGTCCTGATATCAGAACTGAGGTCGCCAAAGCACGCCTGGGCTACAGCTCTGCTCATCGTGAGTATATTTCTCCTTCCATCTTGGTCAGAACCAAAATCTTTTCCCACAATGAAATGTTCTTCAGCTGAGAAGGCTCAACATGAATGGATCTTAAATAAATATTAGTATAGTCTATGTCCTCGTGTTTTATACACCAAAACTACTTTCACAGCCCTCTCATGATTTTTCGAGCACAGTTGTGTGCATGTTGTGTGCAGTGCTTGCAAATATAGGTGTGCGTTTATTGACTGTGTGTATGGGTGTGTCTGTGTGTGCGTGAACCTACACACTTCACATACAGTACGGTGCATGTTTGATTTATATCTCATCTTCAATTATCTACTGTTACCGCCTTTTAACCTAATTATCCCTAGTAAATAGATGTCTTATTGTCCTTGAGAAGCCAAGAGATTATGAGGTAGCTTTAATATTAGAATATACTATAATTTTGCTTTAATATTAGAATATACTATAATTTTGTTTACATAATTGGCAATCTATAAAGATGAGTCAGTGTGTGGTGAAAACAGCACTTAACCAGAATCAGATCAAGGTTTAAATTCTTCCATTATCTGTGTCATTTTGGAAACTTCAGTTAACTTTCAAGGTCTTTATTTTATAATCAGTTCTTACCAGTAAAGTTGATTAAAAGAAAAATAATGGAGCTGGTTGGAGATGCAAAGATTTGCTTAGTATATGATATTGAGGCAGCATTCTTCATTTTCCCTGTCATTTTTACTTATATAGTTACTGAATCGAAAATCATATACTTTATATACAAATATATGATTTTTGATTAAAACCAAATAGAATATTAACTTTCAAACATCGGCCTCCATAGTTAACGGTGCATGTCTCTTGATTGTAAAATGTACTATTGAAAGAAACACAAATGCTCTTTTTTTGAAGTTTGAGATACAGTATTCAAATGACTTTTCTGCCAGTCAATTTGCAGCTATGTAATCATTTAGGTGAGTCAGATAAAAGCTACACTGTAGATTAGAGCTGCCTCCACTGAAACCTAAATGGAAGAAGCAATGAGAAGTTAATTATGAAAACTTTGGAGAAAAAAGCCATCAGTACAGGAGCTGCCTAGTTAAACTTTAGTCCAAACTATCGAACATTACTTTTCCTGCCTCCATAATATTGTATGAGTATGTGTCCAAAATTTCTTGATGCTTAGTACTTTAAATGCTTCTGGGGGAAAAAAAAAATACACTTAATTGAAAATCAGCAAGTCATTTACCATCTGTCTGCAGAGCAGCAATGTGAAGGCACAGTGCTGGCCTGTGGTACGTGTCCAAAACCCTAACCAAAATGTACAAGGCGCATATGCTTACAAATGTGGTTTTAAAATCAGAAGTAATTAGCATGCTCAGCATCTCCAAACCCGATCTGGATTTGCATTACTTACAAGTGAAGAAGCTGAAGGCTCAAAGACTTAAAAATGATAACTTAAGGTGAAACCCAGCACCTGTTTTTATCAATAATAAGCCCATTAATTGACATCTACAATTTTTAAGGGTCAGAAATCTTTTCAAAGCATGAGCCACGGGTTAGACTTTTTTCTTAGTTACAAAACTTTATTTCAGTTCCTGGCCTCTAAGCACCACTTTATCAAGAGTTGTTGAAAGGACTGAACATAAATAGAGTATTGAGATTTTCTCAGCATGCATTATAAACTCCATGAAAGGTCACCGTTACTTCATAGTTTTGATGCTATTACTCATATGGTCGAGGTCATGCATCCTGCCATTTAGCAAAAGTAATAAACTAAGTTAAAATTCAGGGAAATTGAAAGTTTCAGCTAAATACTCAATTTTTATTAACTCATTTAAATCTTGAAACCTCCTTATAAAGAATGCATTAGTATACCTATCTCAGAGATGAGGAAACTGAGGGTTAGAGATTTTGATTGGATAGTTCAAGATCCTGCACCTGGTGAGCCCTGAATCTGAAGCTGAGCCCTGAGTCTGGAAGGCCCCGAGCTTGTCCTCAAGAATATTACATATTCTTCTACACAAGTAGAATATCACTATAGAAACTCAGTCATTGAAAAGGTCGGGGTTAAACCAATTTCAGTTCTTTTCTTGGTGGGGTATGTGTGTGTATAGGTTTTTAAATTTTTACTAGGCTCCTCTTTCACTTTTCATTTTGTCTTCCTCTCCGCTTTCCATTTTTCCAGTTGTTAGGTTTAGGATAGTACATCTCCTATAATGTCAAGAGCCCAAAGCTATATAGTGCTAGACCCAACTGGACCCAGAACTCAGCCTTAACTTATTCTTTTGAATGGTCTGTCCTTTTTTGTGGCTCGTAACCCTCATGTAACTGCAAATAAGACTTAGTCAGCTCCCAAAGTTCCTTAAGAAAACAGAAAAATTCTACTTATCCAATGTTTACATCTCCATACAAGACAAGAATTACCTTGACCTTCAAGTGTGATAGAATGAGAACGGTTATCATGGAGACATTTTTATTATGAAATTATATATATTTATAAACATATGGATCAAATTTCAATATTATCAGTAAAACTAAAATCAATAGAAATTAAATCTTCCGTTTAAATGTGTGGATACCCTATTACAAATCTGCCCTATCTCAAAGCTGTAATAATTTTTTTTAGATTTTTCAAGATCAAAATCTATCATGTCATTTCATATTATATTTCCCTGAAATAAAAATACTTCTTAAGTTGTAAACATTTGAAAGAAAAATTAATGTCATTCTCTTTGACATTATGCTTATGTTTTTAATTTATACTTGAAAGTTTGAAAACAGAGAAATAAATTATGTGGCTGCCTCACATTAGTGTGAAAATTCCTCTGACACTGTAAAAATAACAACAGCATTAAGTTACTTAAATAATTTGTGGTGTTTGAAAAAAGCTCATTAGCACCTTGTAAATTTTCACATAGCCTGTGTTATAACTTCATTTCCAGAAGAGCTATCATAGCAAAAAAAAAAAACAAATTCCATGTGCAGTTAATAACTGAAAGGTTCACTGACGGATTTTGAATAGAAGACACTACATAATAAAGAATAAATTCTCAACTTGGTTTATAGAACTGAACCATTAATAACAAGTATACTAGTAGAAATTATTCTTTCCTTTTCTTTCTTTTCTTTGCCATCCATTGGTGAAGATTAGCTGTATACTTCAGTTTCTGCAATTTAATAGATAATTTTATTGGAAATCAAGTCAGATTGTTTTATGGTTTTGGGTCACTTTCCTTCACAAGTACAATGCATTATGCATTATTTTTTCTGCAAATATGGTTTTTGCTAGTTTATTCTTTGACATAACTACTAAACATATTTCAGGATTTGATATGTGCCATCAATAGAATTCTGATTTAAAATTCAAAAGGTAAATAACTTTATGGGGAAGAGAGAGAATCTCTTTTACTTATGTAATGGCATTTTTACTTATGTGGCCGCAGGCTGAGGAGAACTTCAGCCGCGAAAGTTAATATCCACAGCTGACATCAAAAGATGATGTATACCCAGTTATAAGGAATTAGAAGAGACAACAGAATGTACCCTTGCTGTAACCATCACTTCTTCACAGGTCTAGCTCTCCAGTTCTCTCTGCCAAGCTTCAAGGTAAGGTCACTGGGATGGGAGAAGGGGACTCAGGACTGAGAGCCACTCACATCATCATTGTAAGCCTTTTCAAGAACACACTTTGAAAAGCAACTTTTCAGGGGGAACTGAAAAGTGTAATTTATAAACAAAGACACTGGACCCTCAGCCCCCTGGTGGAAGCTTGTTGAACTGCACAATTTCAGGGTGACTCACTACTTTCCCAGCTGAGAAAGGCTTAGTAAGAAAAATCTTGAAAGAGCATGGCATATATCTATGGAATTTAAGTGTACATGTAAAAAAAAAAAGAAAAAAAAAAGACTAATGACTTCTAATCCATTTCAGGGGAATTTTAGATCCAAAAGTGATAAGTAACACAATAAAGTCTACAAAAATATATAGCAGAATATAAATTGGCCTTCAATGAGAGATTCTTAAATAGAACTTAACAAGTACTATCTCATTTCGAGCTTTTATGGGTATGTATGAAATCAAACTCTATTTTTCTTAGCCAGAGCAAGATGTACTTAGCAATTAACTGGAATTCAAGCGTGGACCTTCACTTGTATGGAATCAGAGGATGCACGGACAGGCGCGGCAGGATAACTGGTCACTTTTACTAAGAAAGCTCATCGTGCTAAAAGTAAAATAAAATAATAATAATTCTAAATATGTGGCATTATGCA
Organism: Eidolon dupreanum; assembly: GCA_028627145.1. NCBI lineage: Eukaryota > Metazoa > Chordata > Mammalia > Chiroptera > Pteropodidae > Eidolon > Eidolon dupreanum. The sequence continues at coordinate 8,216,285 of CM053512.1, read as the reverse complement.
TCAAGGCAACATGCATTGATTATTTCGCATTACGTATGTGAATGTGTGTATAAAATTTCTGACCCCAACATACCTCTCAAAAATCATCGTTTAATTACGATCAATCCCGAATTTCTCAGGGTTACAATAATCATAAGTGACGTGTTAATAATTCCATTTGTTTGCATAGCCCACTCTTCTTCACCTGCTAAACTCTTTCATTCATCAGTTTCCAGATCCAGTTACACCTTCTTTATGAACTCCTTCCTCATTCACCAAAGCAGACCTGATCTCAGCTTCTAAGCTTCGTCAGCATTTTGTTCATGGCTTTGTTATTGTATTCCCCAGTTAAAACACTGTATTATCCATTAGAATATAACAACACATTTAAGAAGTAGACATCTGATTTGTGAATGTGTGTGATGGGACATTTCAAGTCATCATACTAAGGACTTGCTGTAACATTTTTTCTAAAGGAGATGTGTTTACCATCTTTATCATACAAAAATAGAGACCCAGAGGAATTGTGACATGTTCATAATCACAAAACTAGTAATATCGAATTCAGTGTGTATAAATCGGAGTCTATTTTTGTTATAAAAGAGAAGACATCGTAGCGATCAACAGTATTAATGGCCAATGTTGTCATTGTTAACAGTTACGGAATGTTCAACACCTACCACCTGTTACCTCGTGTCTTTTAAAGTTTTATGTTATCTAATTCTCAAAACAAGTTATGAAGTGAATTCTATGCCATTATGTAAATGAGGAGACTGAAAAAGATTTAGAAATAGGCACACATCATTAAATTCATTATATCTAGGAAGTACCTAAAGACAAACAAAGAAATTTTCTTTATATCATACCCTAGTTTTTTATTAATGCCTTAGGAATAACTATAGTAATGCAGATATATGTAATGTGTTGTTTGTCATTTAAGCAAAATATTACATTGATATTTTCATAATATACTGAAAATATATTAGTCGATGTTCAGTAAATTGACTTTGTTCCTAACTGAAAATATAATGTTAGAAAACAAAATTTCACCTTCATTTTTTATCTAACAACTCAATCAAGTTTAGAGGCATGAACTGAATTGCATGAACATGTAAGTGCTCTAACTCAAAGTGGAAATAATTTTCATCTTCCTATTCATTAACTGAAAATAAGAATATAAATATCAAGTATCAGAGGTAAGCGTAATGAAGCATGAGGGAGAGTAGAACAAATCTACAGTGCTAATTTCAGAACCACTGATTTTTCTTAGGAAAACAAATACTCCATTACAAATATAGTTTCCAAAGTCCATTTTTGCTGAAAGATATTCTGACAAAATAACATAGAATCCAGTTCTAAGGAGTCTAACAAAGTGTTATATCTTCCTATAGAAAGAATTCAATCACGTGAAAGCACAGTGCAGACACACGTGTACAAATATGTTCCAGAGAAATAGCATAGGCGGTAACTTTTAAAGCTTATTAAATTCAGAAATAGAAACTATGATATTCATTCTGGGAAAATAACATTGCTCCGTTGTGTTAAGGGCAGAATTTAGAAGCTACAGGCATCTTTTCTATATATGTGTATGTGGCGAGTTCAGGATGTCATTTTCTTCTAATTTTGAGAAAAAGATGCTGCAAGGGAGCTATATTTTTTCCCAAAGATATTAGTCAAGAGGGCTCTGTTGTTGGGTTGAACCAGCTATAGTAAGATTTACTAAGAAAATAGAGAGAAAAATAAAAGAATATTTTTCTCTCCAAATATATAGAAGGGTCAGGGCCAAACGTCCTAAATTATCAGGAAAGAACAGCATCAATCACTGATACATCGATAACTATAGATAATAAAATGATATTTTTTATATCAATGCAACACAGCTGTTATACAAATTTCTGACAACAATCATTCCATGCAACCAATTAGAAATTTCTTTTCCTATTTAACTAGCAGCTTTTTCTGCTCAGATGTTGTGGAAAAACCAGTTCTATTCACAGAGTCAACAGGTCCTTGTTTTTCTTGACAATTGCTCAGCTTGAGTACATACTGAGGAGGACAGATGATTAAAGAAACAGGTAGTAAAGCCACTCTCAGTGAAGAATAAAACACATTTATACATGAAGAGCACAATTATATTCAGGTAGATTTAGGAAACTAAATCCGGAGGGAGGAGACCTCCTTATTTGTTCTAGTTTTTGGTCTAACCTGTTTTAGAAGTCCTAAAATTCCCAACACTTACCAATATTTATTTCCTAATACATAATTTAATTATTTTGTTTAGTCTTACTTGTTATGTAGGTATGTACTATTTACCTATCACTGAAATGTTAAAAAATAAAGACAATTACAATGTAGAAATATAGTATGATGTAGAATATAGACTGTGGATAAAAAGATGACAGTTATATATAATTCTATATTCTGATCTTAATAATATCATCAGAAGCTTTCTGATCATAAAAAATATTATTGGAAAACATTTTAGTGGCTTAGCAATAATTATGATGATAATAACTAGCATTTAATGAGTATTTCAAGGCTGAGTGTTTTATGTAAACTATTCTTCTATAGAAGTGTTTTTTAATAGATAATTGACATATAACATTATATTAGTTTCAGGCGTACGACATAAGGATTCAGTATTTGTATACACGGCAGAATGATCACAATTCTAGTTTCCATCATCACCACACGTAGATACAAATTTTTTCCATGTGATGAGAACTTTTAAGATTTACTCCCTCAGCAACTTTCAAATATGCAATGCAGTGTCATTAGCTATAGTCACGATGCCATATATTTCTCCCTGTGATAGAAGATTTTATACGTTGATAGATCAACATCCCCTCATTGGGAGGCCGCCTTACATAATTATTGGGAGCTTTTATCACTCGGGCCAGACAACTAAACTTCAGGCCCTAGAATTTCCCAGTCAAGTTAATTAACGTCTCCAGAATTCAGTTTTTTCAGATTTGAAACAGAGGGTTGGTGTATTAAATGAGTTAATATATTTAAATAACTTAGAAGATTACCAGGGACATAGTGCTTACTCACAAAAATAATTGTGACTCTTTGTTTTTGCCATAATAAATAACTCTCAACAATGTTTAATGAGACCACTATTTTAGTACTTATTTTATGTGTACTTTATATAAAGTACTGAAAATGGAATCACTGGAGCACATATTCTGAATATTTTAATGGCTTCTGATTTATACTGCCAAAGTTCTTCCTCAGGTTTCTGCTCTACTAACTCTCATTTAGTGCAGAGAATACATATTGGAGGGTCTCTTATCAGAATTGTATGGCTCTGTAATTTCAAGTTTGAAAACCAATAGTTTAAAAATATTCCGTTGGCAATTTTTTATTATGCTTTTTTTCCTAGTGAAGTTATAGTGAATTGCTCATCAATTTGAATAAATATTTTGCATCTTAAGGCTATTACACTTTGTTGGTTTATTGTAATTTTTAAAATGTTGTATTTCGACTTATAATTGTACTTTGTATGTAGAGTGGCCAACAAAGTTTTGCTTTATTTCTGGAGTCAAATTTATTAACAGTTCTATTGTAATTTCTTATTTTAATTTTGTGCTTGGAAATTAAATTATAATACATACCACAAAAATATGCCATACAAATATAGTAAAAATAAATTATATGGTATATTATATAATATAATATATAGTATATGATATACCACACACAAATGTAGTATATCTATGCATAAGTTTCACTGACTCCATCTCAAAATTATCACTTAGGGAAGTTATATTCTCTTCAATATTCTGCAGTATTTAGTATGAACATATTACAGATAAAACTAAGCTCCAAAATTAGAGAATCAAAATTAAATAAAACAGCAAAATGACAAAAATCTAACTTTAACATATTCTAATCGAATAAGAGCTTATAAAACTTCAGACAAAAAAAGCAGGTTATCTCTGAAAACATTAATGTTTTTGTTTGTTTTTGCCAAAACACACCCTATTCTAATTTGATTAATACAGTGAGAATTACAGTTTTTGTAATGTATAGACTTTTTTATGTGAGTAAACGTTTGTCTTTGTGTAGGTCGATTCTGTAGGTCATTTCCTCTGGATTAAAGAGATGTGCTAACATGAGTAAATTAAGTACTTAGATTTAGAGGACCGTGTACACTAAAATTACATATATTTTATAGTTTATCTAAATTTTGCCTTGTAAACACAAAAAGAAAACATGGAGTTAAAACTTACCTGTTTCTCCTGGAACACAAGACTCTTAACTGGGCCACGTACCCTAAAAAGTTTCTGCTTCTTCAGTGCGGCAGCACATAGAACATATTGAAAGATGAATCTATCAGATGCTTCATTCAAATGCACAATCATTATTTATTAAGACATAGTCATTAAGGATAGTTCTCAATTTTGTTGACCCATTGCTTTTTTGTTTGCTCTTGTTTTTGATGTTGCATTTTGTTTCTTATCCCCAAATAAGCCTATTTCCTTGAATTAACTAAAATAGATGCCTCCTATAAAGTAAAAGCACCTTATATGCTTAAGAGACACAGAGAATTTAAGTGTTTTGTTTTTTTTCTTTCAATTACACTTCCAGCTCTAGTGCCTAAGCTAGAGTTCAGTACCAGCATAGTTCAATAGTCTTTGACACACCAAAACTTTTCTTCCCTTTTTTTCTAAAACTGAAAAATCAGAAGATACTGGCCTGGTTTCTTAGTGATGTGTCAGTGAGAAGTCATATCAAACCTCATTTGTGACATAGTTGCTATTCCGAAAAGATGCTAATAATGAAAGTTAAGACACTCTGAATAGTCCCCAGTGAACTGTCACAGCTCCCGGTGAGCAGGTAGTTGGCACTGAGAACACTTCATTGTCTCCTTTATTATATCAAGAGTCTGCTATCCAATCAACACATCAAGGAGTAGAAGATTTTCGAAAAGCTATTGTATGGCGGCTCTGCACTAGACTCTAAAGCAGGAAAGTACCATGCATGGATAGAAGACAAAATTAAATAAAAATATACACCACGAGTCTCAGGAAACTGCATTAAAAAAAAAAAAAAAAAAGGTCAGTATTTAATACTGTATGGAAAATAAGGATGTGAAGGCTTGGGCATTTTAGCTATCTCTGGCATTTAGTTTTAAATCCTAAATGAAAAATTTAATTGCTTAAAATAGTTTATTCTGAATAAACAATGAATATGAATACACAATATCTTCAGAGTTACACATCATTCATGTTTGATATTATATCTCATGCTTATAAATTTCATAGGGTTATTTTGCCTCTTGAAAAAGGCATACTTTTTTATTAGGGGCATTATTTTCTCTTATTCATGAATCATGCTTTAATCTGTTATGAATATCAAAAGAATAAAATGATATCAACAAGAAATAAAAACCCTCCCTTGAATATTTTTCAGTGATTTCTTCATTTTTCTCAAATCAGTGATATACAGAAAGATTGTTGGAAGAATGAAATATCTTCGCTGACAGAAATTACGACTTCGAAATAAATAAAGGATATATCTTAAAGTTTACTGCGCTGCCATGTAGTCTTATGCTATTTGAAAATGATGTATCCTATGTCATTGTTATTTAAATAACAAAATATTTTCTATTTTAAAAATATTAGAAAAATGCTAAGAAGTGAAGTTATCAATAATATTTTTTTAAATCATGTCATAATGAAGGGACATATCCTTTGATCAGATTCTACACATTATAGAAATGGGATTTTTTGAAAATGAAGGCAATGTTGATCAACTTCTATAGAAGTCATCTGCGAAATAACTTGCTCAATTATGTTCTATTTATACACTTGGTTAATATTATTTGCAAAGCTGTTATATACCAGGCACTATTCTAGGTATGTGGAATACAGCAGGGAAGCAAAACAAATATTCCTACCATTTTGGAACTTAGGATTTTAGAACAGGGGTGGGGGAATCAATCTTAGGCATGAAGTAGATACAAGTACTGCTCAGTTGTGTAGGAAAATGCATACAGAAAGGTATGCACTAAAATACCTCAAATATTTCTAGAACTACTTAGATATCTAAGATATGATACATTCAGAAGGCAGATAAGCCATTCTCTTTCCTCATGACTTTGTAATATAAAATGGGATAAAAAAATCATAACTTCTAAATGAATTTAAAAACTTTAATAAAATGCTGTCTGAGCATTATTTGTAAATGTTCTAGTTTGATTTGGTACAAGATATGCCTTTCCTATCATTTTTAAATAGAGTTTGTTTTCAATATAAGGATAAACACATCTAAGATCTTGGTCCATATATTATAAGGCAAAAAATTTAACAATATAATTTTTTCTCAGCATATTCAAAACATTGATAGAACTATTGAGAGAGCAACATACAGTTGATTGCTACTAAAAATACATTCATAGGGAGCAATTGGGAGGTTTGTTTTATGAACTATATAGATGTCTAACCAATGTACTATATACTTGAAACTAATTTAAATAAATAAATTTTAAAAAAATTAATGAAGATTCTGTTTAAATTCTTTCCCTGTAACTGATTGGCATCAAAAAAAAAAAAAAAAAGCAAAACAGTACATGGTACACTTTTCAGGGTAAAAAGCATACTTACATCATATTTAATAAAAAACATTTTATATGAGATTCATGCATTTTTTCAAACCTCTGCTCACACTTGTATTTATTTCTTGTGTTAAACTTGCATGCTTTGATTATTTGCATAGATTAGTTCTGTGTTAATACTCTAAAAATTCTCAACCTTGGCCGCACATTAGAAATTCTCTTGGAATTAATTTTTAAATCTACAAAAAAATAAGAAGCCCCTTCCACAGAGACTCTCCTTTGTGGACCTAGGTTGGAGCTGTGTGTAGATAAATTTACAGAGGTCCTCAAGTGGTTAAAATGTGCATCCAGGTCTCAGAACCATGAGATGATTCATGCAGTGAATAAGTCTTCTCATTTTCTACTGTTCATTTTTCTCTTAGGTTATCTCTATTGGTTTTAGTCATTAAACCAATTTTTATTGTGTTCTACTCAATTGGATTCCTCCAATAATGTTATATTAACATTTGTTTTGAGCGTTCCAAGACTTTTAAAATATATTTTGACCAATCATGTGATTGATAAAATGTATAAACTTGTAATTAGGTTAATAAACCTTAAAATATGATTATAACTATGCTGTGGTTATCCAAGTGTTGTCTGGGTCTCTTGAGGTCCTAGAGACCATTTCATGATCATCAAGATGAAAACTATTTTCATTGTAATAGCAAGATAGAAATATCTGCCTTTTTCATTCTGATTCTCTTGTGAATGTAGGTGGCACTTTCTAGACACTATGACTTTTTTTTTTTTTAATTGCAAAATGCAGTTTGGTTTTACTTTATACATTGTGGAACATTTTTAAGTTAAAACGATATTACCATAGCTACTTTCATGTTCCAGAAATGGATCCTGAGAAAAATGACTGGTATATGACAGCTGACATCACAACAGTTTGATAACAGAACCAGAGACAAATATGAAGCTGCCTTCTATTAAGCCAGACATTAAAAATATTTACAAGAAGTACAATGATATCCTGCTTCTCACCGAACATGTTTTATTTAGGAAAGTATACATAATTCCCATTAACATCACGTTATTTATATTAACAGATGAGTTTCTAGTTATTAGAAAGTGAAATGATATACCTTCACATATGAGATGCTTTTGATCTTCTCTCGGTAAAGCGCTGGTTGACTCCTAATCCCCAACCCCTGCTACTCAAACCATAAGCACTTAATTACCTACCTCGCCAAGTAATTTTACTAATTTCATCTTTTTCATCATTGCCACCCACCAAATATTTTTTAAAATATTAAACATTGAAAATATTAAACATTAAGATATTTTAAAGCAATCTCATTTACACCTACAGCACTAAAACTCCCTTAGGTTATAGTTTGAGACATTAAACATAACAAACGTAATAAACGGTGCTGTAAGTGACTGTTGAGAAAGTAAATGGTGAAAGATGAGGCAATGGCATGCCTTCTATTCTTTGCTTTTAAGAATTCACATTCAGTCCATTTCAGGGCTTGTGAATGGACATAGTCTCTGTGGGAGTTTTCAAGTTGTCAGCTGAACCTAACACCAAGTAAAACTTGTCATAGATTTTAAAATTGTTTACGATGTGCCTGCGTCACAGACACGAACCGACTTTAATATTATTGAGGACCATCATGAGCATTGCCTGCTCTTTCATCCTCGAACGATAAAATAAAAGCCAGAATTATAACTATGAAAGATATAAAATATAGCAGCAAAATCTCAATAGAATTTTCAAAGCATTGTGGCTTCAAAAATGGATAAATAATGTAGAACTCCAAGAGTGAGCCCTAACATAAACTATGGACTTTCAGTGATCATGATGTGTCGATGTAGATTTATTAATTGTCACACATGTAACAGTCTGGTGAGTGATGGTGATAATGGGGGAGGCTACACATGTAGGGGACAGTGAGTATATATATGGGAAATCTCTGTACCTTCTATTTTGCTATGAAACTAAAACTGCTCTACAATATAGTATTTTTTTTAAATGGATAAATGCAATGAAACAATAGCTTTGGTGGCAATGAATGATCTTATTTTCTCTTCTTAAGACATTTCTGTTTACATTCAGTACAAAAATCATTTTGAAATTTCCACAGTTTGTTATTATCTCAAGAATATTGCCATAAGTAATCATATACATTTAACAAAATGAGCCTATGAAAATGCAGATTTCATAAATCTACTCATATTCTTTATTCATAAAATACTAAAATATGTAAATACAAACTCATACAAAACACAGAGTTAACAGGTAGTGATTTTCATATTTGAATAGAACACTGTTTTCACCTCAAAATAAAAATAATGTGGAAAATTGCAAGAAAGCTCATATATGACGTAGAACTTCAGTTCTTTTACATAGAACTATGACAATGTTGGATAAGCCAAAAATATCTGTCAATTACCTGTCTTTGAAATATGTATTGCATAAGGGAATAAAAACATTACTAACATTGAATAAAATTTCTAGCCAAAATTCCATGAGGCAGAGAGACACAATTCCACTCAGTCAATAAATTATGATACAGAAGAGACAAATATGTCAATCATCAGGAAGATGCAACTGAACAGGATCTGTTAATAAACCAAGTTAACTGCTTTGCTTTTCAGTTTGTGCTCCCAAACGTGTCATTAAAGGATTGCATTTCATCTTTGCTCCATGGGACTTCAGAGAGTGATTTTATATTTCTCTACAGTCTCCTATGATATGATAAAATTAAAAGTATCACAAAACATTTACTCAGATTTTCATCAGATGAGTGAGAGACAGGCAGGGCAGGTTCTCTCGGCCTTATTTATTAAAAGCGAAATCAAGAAACAAGAAATTCAAATACCTTGGTGAAAGTCACATGGCTAGGGAATGAAGTGCTAAGACTAGAGCCCCAATGTTTGTCCTATGATCTTTAAAGAAAATCTCTTTAATTATAAATTTTATAAAAGCAGCTAACATTACAGAGCGCTTACTTAATGGCAATCTTCAAAGTGCACTAAGTCATTTACATTTGCTAAGTCATCTCTGTTCCACTGCAAAAACTGAGGGACAGAGGTGTGTAGTGTCATCACGTGTTATATCTGACATGGGGACAGCATCTAAGGGGCTATTGGGGCAAAAAATATTCTTAACGAAAGGCCAAAACACTCTTAACAGAGCATAAATTCCAAGATGATAAAACATTAAAAGGATGCAAATAATATCAATGTAAAAGTAAACAATAATATAAGGTAATGCAACAACATATAACTTCTGAAAAATTTTTTTTCATTCATGCTGTGAGCTGTAAAGACATTTGGTTTTTAGTTTCTCTGTCCTTGCCACCCTTTCCTCCTATCCCTGCTTTTTTCTTCTCTTCTTATTAGCCCTTCCAAGACTGCTATCACCAAGGACGCAAACTGTTATCCCAAATTAATGGCTTATTCCAAATAAGAGTTTAATAAGTGAGTAAAATTCGGTTTTGAAAATACTAATTGGGCATCATTTAACTCACAATTTAATTGATGCATTTATTAAATAGCTATTTATTCAAGGAGTTATGCTAGACACAATCAGCACGAGTATATGATATGTGGGCTTTAACAAAGTCTATTAAATACAAGTGTAATTTTTAGTTATCACCTCTACATTTATTTAAGTCTGTGATCATTTCCTATTCCACTCTGAATCCCTATTTCCCTTATTTTTTCTCCATAAACTTTTAATGATTTCTTTTTCTCATGTTCCGGCAAGGATAATGTATCCAAACACATTACTCCCTATGACTCGATTCGTTTTTGTGGAGAGGGATCATACAATATTTAGTATTTCATTCGGATGGTTACTTTTTGAAAATATTTATCAAAAAGTAAAAGTTTCATCAAGGATAGAATCCTACTACTGGGTGGGAGGTTTTTTTGTTTGTTCTAAAGTGATAGTGTACATTAAATCTAAAGCAGTGTCCATGGAGAACAACTCAGAAAAATCAAGTAAAGACAAAAGTAACTCGATGAGTTGATTATTTGTCAGAGATAATAAACATCAATATGGAAAATACACATAAAATTATTCATAATAACGTGCAGGATTTTAAATTCCAATTGTATCTCAATTATAAGAAAATTTTTCAAAAATATAAATTTCTTAATATATGAATTAACCCGTATGAAGTAACATATTATTTTTACAAAATAATGATCCCCTATTGGATGTAACAATTTAAATAAATAAAACACGATTATTACAACTTAGCTATCAGAAATTTAAGATGTAAAAGTAAATTGATTTTGATAGACTAAATGCATTTTAATAGAATTTTTTAAATATGAGTTTTTAAAATAGTTTGTATATTAATAAGGAAATTTTTTAAATCACAGAATTATTACACATTAATAAAAAAGAAAACAATTCCTACAATATTTTTGAGGTAGCATATGAACACCCAAGTTTGGTTTGGTTTGTTTTGATTTTGGATATTATGTTGTTTAGTTTTTGAACATGTACCTGGACAAGACTTTTGTAGTGCAAATCCTCACTTTTTGCTATGAAATCCTCTTTCTGTGTAATTTCATGTTTCCAGGAAATCTATTTTGCTACATGAGTCATGTAATCCAACAGGTTCAAAGGTGCTACAGAGAGAGGGATTTTGTATATATGGAGTTTCTGCCTACCCATAACAGAAAAACCTCAGGGAGAAATCCTTAGGATTTTGGAGCAAAGCCAAGATTGTAAGTATTGTATACATTCAAAGAGTACAGATGGTTAGAATTTTATGAACTGGCATATTGTATGACATATAGTTCTATCACAGGCTAATTAACAACTCCTCACTAAAACTAGATGTCTAAGGCATATGGACAGTATGGCTCCAAGCCTGTCTGATTAAATATTTTCAGAGGTAAATATAGAATAGTGATCATATAGAAGAAAGGGCTGATCACAGAAGATTATCGCTAAGATCCCTTCTTGTGCTCTGAGTTTACGATTTTTTTTTTCCCAAAGAGCAGAGAATAATTCCTATGGCAAAAACTCAAATCAGGTGAAGCCCTTTGAGATTTATTTACCGAAATTTTGTTGTTGAAGAAATAGTTGACTTTCATAGCTAAAAAAGGATGTGTGTGTTATGAACTGTTGAGTCAGCTTCGACTTCTGGTGACCCTACGAGTGTGTGATGTCCACAAGGTCCTGTCTTCAACAGCCTTGCTCAGCTCCTAGAGTCTCTTTTCTGTGGCTTCTTTTATGGAGTCAATCCATCTCATATTTGGTCTTCCTCTTTCTTGCTGCCTTCTATTTCCTGCACCATTATTACTTTTTCCAAAGAACCCTGCTTTCTCACGATGTGTCCAAGGTAGGACAGCTTCAGTTTTGCTGTTTGCGCCTTCAGCAACGTTGCAGACTTAATTTGCTCTAAGACCCTCTTGTTCATCTTTCTGATGGTCCAGGGTATCCATAAGTTTCTCCTCCAATATCATATTTACAATGAATCATTTTTTTTTTTCCCTAGCAGCCTTCTTCACTGTCCGACTTTCTCATCTGTACATAGTAATTTGGGAAGATGAGGGTATGGACGGCCTGAGCATTGGTTTCTAATGACATCTTTACTCTTGGTGATTTTTCCTAATTCCTATATTGCTGCGCTCTTGAGTCTCAGCCTAAAAGGGATACGTAGACAACAGTGCAGAATCCGAAGCCACTTCAGTAAGTTCCAGGAATCCAGGGGAGGGAAATATTCTGGTTATATGAGGGCCACTCACCTGGCATCTGGTTCTCTCCGAAGTCAGTGCTGAAGCCAGGGATTAGACTTTGGCTTTGGAAAACATGGTGGGAGCTTATGTTCTGGTGCCGGCATTTGTTCTCACTGAGGATGCTCTACCTGCCTGTCTGAGTCTAGCATTCACCCAGGGGTCAGCTTTGCTCTGGGAATTCTTTGTCCCTTTGCTTAACTAGATAGAGCAACATCTAGAGATAAGAACTAAATGTCCACCTATCAGGTGAAACTAAGTAAAACCTCCATCTATTAAACTGTTTTACTTGGCACAAACCAGAGAGTTCGAGTAATAGAGAAATATTTTAAAGACACTCAAATTTCATTTTCTTGAAGAGAGGTGGTCTGTCTAGACCCCACTGCCCACAATCTGAACTTAAATCTGGTTCCTCTCGCCGCTCTTGCTGGAGTTTATTTTATTTTGTTCTGTGACTTCCCTCAATGATACAAGCATGATTGTAGCCTTAACACAAAAATGAACGTCACACGATTTAGCAAACTTATCCCTGGCAGTTTCTGTTTCACAGAGCTTCTTAGTAATGACTGGCTATACACTCATGAGCAAAAGCTCCACCTTTTCTAGCATCTTATCTCCACTCTTTGTTCCCCTTACTCTCCGCTAAGTCAGTGTTCTTCAGATTATGATCTGCATCCGTAAGATTCGTGAAGTCAATTTAGTTGGCCACTATATAGATTTAAAGTTATAAAAGAGAAAATAGAAGAATGAAACATAGTACTGAAATACTGTTTCCTTAGGTATTTTGTAAGAGTGTGTCCCTATTCTGGATTGTGATATATTCCCAATAAGAAAGAGATTTTTATAAGTGGAAAAAAAAGTTTTAAAGTTACTAACCTTAACTCTCAGCAATCTATCTGCTTTTCTTATTCTCTAAAAACGTTTTTGATCAATTTTCAGTGAAAATCCCTCATTCTATCACCCACTCTATCCTGAATCGGTCACGGTAGGATTTGGTACAATTTGCAATGCTTCCTAATACTTTTGTCAAACAGTAATCACAGGCTTTTAGTGAGGAAAGAAAAACACAAAAATATGTCTTGGTCCCTGCTACTGCTTAATCACAGAGAATAAAGTTCTCGTTTCCTTCATTATTTATTTTTCTTTTGAGAAGTAAGATGGGGAGGGGTTACAAACACTCTCCACAAGCAACTTTTTCCCAGTAGTATCTACTTGAAGATTTTCCCTGTGGGATTTTCCTAAGAAATTCCCACAGTTAAGCACAATACTAATTTTAGCTTAAAAACCTAGTACTTCCAATACTTTATGTTCACCTATTGGTTCCAGACAAATAAGAATATAAAATATTCTACCGATCCCACCCCAAGCTCCCGCAAGGAGATATTGTGAGAAAAAAGTGGGACAGACAATAGCTTGGAAAAGACACAAAACCAATTTGGTTTTGGAGATGTGGCAAAGCAGACAAATGGAAATACAAGGTGAGACTGTACCAAGAAATTAAAGTGGAAAAATGCAGTCCTGACCGTGACTGCAAGGTCAATGACCTTCTTCCAAGAACACATATATGAGCTGAGTGGAATGCAGGTCTCCCATTGAAAATTATCCTCTCGAAACAGTCTATAGGCAGATACCAATAAGTGCAATGCTTAATTTTCCAATTGAAACTATGTGCTTATTTTAAAAGGGAAGATTTTCATGTGATGCTTTACACCAGAGTAACAAAACAGAGAAAAAAAGTTACTAAGAGAAATGGAATATGCACTCACAATTACCTTTACTATACATTCCCCATTTAGAAATCTATTTAACCTAACAGATATCATTAGTTTAAAATAAGCTCATGCAGCTATAAATTGCATATCAATTTCAAATCACACTTTTTTTCCTGCTCAGTTAAAAAAATGCAAACAGAAACAGTGAAAAAGGCGGCTATGGAAAAAAAAATATATGAGAGAGAAATCTCTCTGGTATTTTGTCAGCTTGGCATTCAGTAATCCTTAGGGAAAACTTGACTTCAGAATTCAACTTAATAGAAAAGCCCCTATGAACCCTGTCATGGGAGTAACTATTACAGAATTTGACACAAGCATAGACAAGTGGGATCATTGCAGCAGAAAATTCTATAGCAATACACCCAAAATTTTTTTTTGACACAAGAAATCTAAATTTGGTGATTATCAATTAGGCAACTGGAGAAAGCTGATGAGCCAATAAGCTTGAAGCATAACTCTTCCCGTGGGGGGAAGGGCTGGAAAACCACTTCCATCCTTGGTGAACAATTTGGATCCTATATAACAGCAGTTATTTAATTAGATTACTCAAATTATTATTTCAGTTTACTGGAATAATAATTTGTGAGATAAATAATGAGTTGGAAAAGAACAATCAACATATTTATTTTGCATATTTAAAAGCATGCTGTTATAGCTGGATAATGTATTATGAAACAATAAACAGTGAAACAACTCTTTATAATCACTTTAAGCAATGTTAAAGATAAAAATAATCCACATAGAACCTAGAGACTGGTTCTAATACTTCTTTTAAATATGAGGAAGTTAAGATACTGAAAATATTGATCTGTGATCCAAGCAGGCAATGATCAAACTGTCAATTCCCCTAAAACCTAAGAGTGGAAAACAGCATCTTGCTGAGATCTATGTGGAGAAAATAAATTGCTTACATGTAAGAAAGAAAATCTACCTAATTTTTCACACGATAGGCAATTTTAAAGCAAATTTCTAGAATAAAAGTCTTATCTTGTTAAGAATTAAAAGGTAAGAGATTTTACGTACAAGCTAATGAGATAGTCAGTCCCAGAATCATGGAGACCGGCAGACGATGTGAGACAGCCAGGTCAAAGAAAAAAAAAAAAAGTTTTGTTATTCACAACAATATCAGCAGCCTTAAAATCAGCAGTTTCTAAAAATGGCACCTATTTTCTAAGCCCAGTGTCCACAGAGTGAAACCAAAATTGCCAAGTGACACCTGTGCACACAGTAGGTTGCAACACAGGAGAGGGGCTTTAAGCAAGTACGTTGGCCCATTGCTTCGAAGGTAGACACAATTTCAAAGCTGTTCAATAATGTGTACATTATGGAAACAATAAGGGGAAAAAGTCCATTTCTACTCACTAGGCGTGCAGAAACAACAGGACCCATGAAGAACAGTCTACCAACACTTGCATTGTTTGTGTTGCATAAAGAATAAAAACAGAAGTTTGGCTTTTTAGTAGGTCCATTTCTAAAAACTCACTATCTTTTACTTTATCTTTTGCTGTGCTGGTGGTTCTCAACCTTTTTTGTTATCACTCTTCCCCAAAGGTACCTGTTAAAACAATTCTTGTTAATATACTCTCATTAAATTTTAACAACACTGATATGCTGTATATCTGTCTATGTATTGATGTATATTTTTTTCTTTCTACATGAAAAGAGTAGGATTTTTTGCACCTTGAGAACCAAGTTTGCCTCCTCAAGAATGCATTTGTTGCACTAATAAAAATCACCGCTTATTTTGTGTTACAATAATACAAATTAATGATGAAAATTTTAGGAAATTTCTATCCAATTCTTTGTAAATTCTAATTGTTAACCAATTTTACAACTTATTTATGATAAATTTATATAAAAGTAATAAAATATATTATTTCACCGAATCCTAACAATAACTGTTTCAGTTAGAAAATATTTTTGTTTTTATTTAACAGATAGGGAAACAAGTGCAGACAATTTCCACATTTTCCATGTCCCCACCCCTAGTAAGTAGGCAGGTAAGAGTTAGGGTCAAACAGAGAGGCTGGTCCAGTTCCCACAATTCTTAAATTCTGTAATTGATCACCCAAATGTAATACATTCATTAAATTTAATACCCTAAATCTCAGTCTCATAGAGCTGCTAATAGACATGAAAATTATTATATTTATGCAACAATTATTTTAGGGTACCTAAGAAGAAGTGAAAACCTACAAAAAGTCAGAATAGAAGTCAAACAAAGCCGGTATTTACTGGCTTTGATATCAAATTATTTATAAGTTATTTAACATGGTATGTTATATCTGAGTTCTTCCTCTCCCTTAAAAGAGAAATCTGCCATTGGTACATCTTTCTCAAAAGACTTCACCTCTCTTTGCAAAAAGTGGCTTTATTTCTTGAATAGTATTTGCTCTGTGTACTTCTTAACATGAAAACGTTATCGAGAATAAAATTCTGAATAAATGATATTGTACACCATGAGAAAGAGCAATCTTCTAAAATCTTTGATAGTTTTTAAACTAAATTCAACACTTCACAATTTATATACATTTTCAAAAGCCTTTCAGTGTCTTTGTTCAGAAAGATTAACACATTAAAAAGGTAGCCAACATGACATTTAGAGCTTAGCAATAATGTATCTACTCATAATTACCTGAACACTATATTATTGAGGCATTATTATATGAGACATTATTACATATTATATGAGAGCTTTTCTCTCACCTACCTCAGACATGCGAAAATTTTCCACATATCTCTAATAATGGCTGTTTACTTTTTTCCTGCAAACTTGATTTTTGTGGGTTTTTTTTTTTTTTTAGAGAAATGAGAGAAGAGGCATAAAAGAAACAGTTTAAACAAAGAATCAGCATAGGAAAAGATGAAAAAGCCATGGAGAAGAATCTGACAGGAGCTACTGTTAAAAAATGTCTAAGCTGTCAGAGCTGACAGTGCTGAGAATCCCCACAGAGCGCTGGATGCTCAGGAATGTCTAATAAAGGTGAGGTGTCGGCTGTATCAGGACTGTCGGGCTTTTCCCCACAGCAATACGTCTGCTTAATGTACCTTTTTAAAAGTGTACATTAGCTTTCTGTTCCTAAATTGTGAAAGGCATGAGACCCATAAAATAAGATATACAGTGCCTATGTACAGGGAGAGAATACAAATAAAATAAATACTATAAATACTAATTTACTCATCACTAAGCTGAAGAAATGAAATATCACCGATGTCTTTGAAGCCCTTTCTGTTTACCAGACCCTGATAAAGTCACATGTCAGGAAGATTATAGTAGCAAAAGAGTCATGCCATTTGCCGAGCTCACTCTAATTCTATGATTTACTTAAAATTCTCATGGCCACAGGTTTGGAATTGGAGTGAGCTAGGAAAAATAAATCTTTAAAATGTATGACAAACCCTTTGATAGATGGAAGGCAATAATTCCATAAACCAGGAGATGGAGACTATAAAACAGCATGGAGTTACTGTGTCATTGGACCAAACTTTGGATATAAAATGTATATCTTAAGTGAAAGAGAAATGAATGCTATTTCCTACAGGCATAGCTCATGACACCATGTTTAGTAAAAGAAGGAGTTGCAGGTAATGGGTCACCTGCTTCAAAGTAAAGAACACGAGCAACAGCCTACGACTGCTGAGGTTGCCCCCCAAGCAGTTTTGGATGACAGAAACTTTAAACTAGTTGTCCTGTGGAGATAAATAAGTGTTTCAACTCCACAGAGTGTTTTAGAGACACTGCTAGAAGACAGAAACATACAGAAACAAGAGTAGTGCAAGTTTACCCTGTCCTGTAAGTAAAGAAAAATCTTACTCTATAAAAAACAAAAACAAACAAAATGATGCCCAAGTCATTAAATATACTGTAGAAGAATGTAGCGTTTTCGAGCACGGAAATAGATGTACACACAAATAAAAGAGGAGAAGGTGATGAGAAGATGGAGGCAGAGGTTGAGGTGATGTAGCTGCAGGCCAAGGGATGCCCAAAGTTGAAAGAGGCGAGGACGTATGGTCCCCTAGGCATCCAGAGCAAGTGTCGTTCGGACTCCACCTTGGTTTGGGCCCATTGATACTGACTTTGGACTCCAGATCTGTGAGAAAACATATTTCTGTTATTTTCAAGCCACCCAATTTCTGGTAATTTGTTGCAACAGCCACAAGAAACTACTGAACATTTTGGTACTGAGTACAGAAAAGAATAATGGTAGAGATGTGCTGGTTCCATCTGCTGCAGATTCAGGATACAGAACATTGCTGATTGAGAGAACTGGTTAAAAACATTTATTCCCCCCCCACCCAGTACTATGTTATTTTGTCCTATAGAAACTAAGAGTCAAAAGCCAACTGATACATTTGATGGTACAGAGTATATCCTTCATTCTGATAGGCACATTCTGTCAGATATCACAAAGATTCCATGGAAGTAGTGGGTTTATGGCTAAAATTTCATAGTTTGAAACCCAGTTCTCATGTCCATTCTGAGAAGGGCAAGATTTTGAGGCTTCATTGCTACAGAAGTATTTCATGGACAGGTACCAAAAAGTCAAGAATTCTTATCGTTGTCAGTGATACTTCAAATAGAGAGGGTTAATGACACCCAGTTAAAACGTGTGACGGGGAGGAATAAATTAGCTGGGAAGCACTTCACATTATCAGGTGAAAAGATTGCTTGTCCTGTGATTTGCCCAGATGGAATAATTTGAGAATCCAAAGAAGACTTGCTAATACGTGGCCTTGAGAGATGAATCACTCATGGGAACAGCATGCACTGGTAAAGGGGGTAACGTCAGAGTGATCGAACAGAGACATGAGCTGAAGCTGCTTGGAAAGGGGAAGAATTGCTGGATGATTGCATAAGTCATACCGCACCATCCGAAAGGCCACCTACCAAAACCTGCAAGTTTCTGCTTGTTCCACCCTTCAGATGTGAATCATCCTCTTGGCCAAATATGAGCAAGAATATGTTTTGACATTCAATAGGCTAAGCCTAATTCCCCTTCTAGACAATTTGGGTATAAAGCAAAGTGTACATGCACATTTGAACACATCGTGGCATAGACTCTGAATTATATCCTTAATTTTTAAGACCACCATATTCATATATTCTGTCTTGTTCTAAATTTGTTTTTATAATAATGAAGTTTCTACACTTCCTAAAATGACAAACTTACCTCAGAGTGATATTTAGTCAGTGATTTACTCAACAGATATTTAATAGGTAACTTCTTTTGGACAAGCGCTCCTGGAGCTGAGATATTCTACCATATCTTTGAAAAACAAAAAAATATACCAATAACAGATAGATAACCAGATGTGGATAAAGGCTATGGAGGGAAAGGAAGTAGGTAAGAGCGGGTAGGATTGCTCTTTTTAAGAAGGGTACAAAGGAAATCTCTCTCTCGGGAAGGTGACGTTTAAGTTCATCCCTGAAGGGAACGAGCTAGTCTGCCTTGCTGAGGGAAGAGTCCCGGCCAGGATCCCTTGTGAAAAAGCACAGGGTTTGGAGGATCTACAGTGGGTTAGGATGGCTGGATCGGAGTGAGTAAGTGTTGAGAGGCAGCGGATGAAGTCAGGTCTGCAAGAGGCTTTGACTTTGCTTCTGAACGAGATTCTCTAGGCTAGTATTGAGGCAGAGGAATGACATGATGGAACCAGAGAAGGTGATATTCTCTCTGTCAGGTCAGATCTAGAGTTACAATATAAATGCAAAATACACTCCCTACATCACCCACTTGTTCACTCTGGGGAACATTTCATAAAAACAATCATTTTTTTTCCCGTCATTTTTGCTTATTTATGCTTCAAGGAATATTTAGTTCGTGTTTCACATACTGATACTTCTCGTTAATTGAATATAGTGCAACCAAGGTGTGCTATTTGGGTACCATCATTTCAGTATAAAGTGAGCATTTTAATACCATTTCACAGTAATTCACCTCTCTATCCGAGGTAAAACTCTGTCAATATATGTGCTTGTTGTTAGTTAATACCTAAACACTAAAAATATTTAAATTTTCTTTGATTTCATAAAACAAAGGAAACTGTTTACTGAAGGTTTGATTGTTAAATAATAAAATAAAAGAGAAAAAAAGATATATTTTCTTATCATTAAATATTCACATAGCACTCAGTACTTTTTGCTGCCCTGGCATACATCATGTGTCGATATAACTTATGTGCTAACTAAGAAATTAGGCAATAAAAGTCCCAAACTAATTTGACTGATAAATTATCATATTTTTCTTCAAAGAGAGAAATCATAAAGAACAATCAGGCCATTCATGTATTTTGCATAGAAATTAACCTTGTTTGAAGTTCTAATTCATTTTAATATTTTGTAAGATACATTTGGCGTAAATAAAGTTTTCTATCAAAACAAATCCCCAGGCCAAAATAAAACCCAGTGTTCACTTGTCAGGAACACATCCATTCTTACAAGAAAAAACTGCTGAATTTTCAATGTGCTTGATTGTACTATTTTCAGATCACACATTGACAAGCATTTTGCCCTGAAGATGGTATGGTCAAGCCTGTTTAAAATTCATAGATATTTTCCTCCTTACCAAGATGAAGAGCTCAGCATTGAACATTTTATGTAGGCTAAAGCATCCCTCTGCAAATTTTAAATGTTTCTGGCACACTTCTTATCATGCAACCTGAACAATTTTGACAACATTTCTTCACTTACCAGAATCTCATTACTACTGACCAAGAGGTACCATTTAATTTAAGATCTGCAGAGTTGTTCTCTCACTCTTTCCTTGTGCACTTTTTGTGAACTTGCACTTTCCCTGTAAACTCATGGAGTGGAATCATCGATTTAAAGTTAATCTTTTATACTTCCCTGTAAATATGTGCATTATAAGATATTGATCTAGAATATTGATATTTGAGTATTCAAATTGGATCATTATAAATTTTAAGTTTTTCATCATATAGATAATGTTGTTTTCCAAACTTATTAGTGTAAATTCTTGTTTTAAGACTTACTGTGGAAAATGCAGTGTAGGAAATATAGTTTGGTTGGTTTTGGGGACCTCAAGCAAAGGCAGACCCTTTTTCATTTATAATGGAAGAGGAGGTCAATCAGTGTAGGTACAATAAAACTTGGGATTTTTTTGAAAATTACTGTAGTTTATGATTAGAACTTTTGATTCACGCTCTAGAAATAGAACTGTATAGGTCACTTTATAGATTTAAATTTTTATTAATAAGCATACACAAAACTATCTGCTAAAAGTATATACAACAGATAACGACAGTGATTTTTTTTTTTCCAAATGTAAAGAAAAAGGTAAAAACCCCTGGTCAGTGCGGTTTGGAGAAGAGATCAAAACGGAAATATTTACGTGTTTAACCGAAATGGATGAAGCATCCAGGGTGGAACTGTGACAACTGCAGTGATCACGTTTCTCCTAAGTGAGTAGTACATTGTGCCAGGTAGAATGAAATCTCTACCTTCCAAATTGTTCAATTCTTCGAGGAAAGCCAAAACTTCTATTTTAAGATAAAATAAAATCATTATGTTTGTTTTCTATCGCCGTATTCGAAATGCCTACAAAATATAGTGCCTTAAACACCACTCACTTGTTAGTTCGAAGTTCTGTAAGTCAGAAGCAAGTTGACTCATCAAAGATCTCTGTTTGTAGCCTCATACAGTGATACCAAGGTGCTGATCAGACTGGACCCTTATCTGGAGGTTCTGGGGAAGAATCCTCTAGGAAGTGCATTTACATTTTTGCGAGAATGCATTTCCTTGGGGTTGCGGGACACAGTTCCTGCTTCCCCTCTCGGGATGACGCATACCCAGAAGTCACTACATCTGTCATCTGTGAGTGAGCAGTGGGTTCAGCTCCTTCGCACACCTGGAATCTCTCTGACTCGCCCTTCCTGTACCAGCCAGGAAAAAGTAGGATGTTTAACATTCCTTATAGACAGTCCATTGATTAGATTGTGCCCACCCAGATAATCAATCTCCTTATTGATTAACTAGAAGTTAACTGATTAGTGAACTTAATTACATCTGAAAAATTCCTCACATCAGGAAAACCTCTTCTGCCATTAAAGTAATTTACAGTCATGGTTATGATATCTATTCATAATTTCAGTCTTGGAGTTTAGGTAGGAAATCTTGGGAGGTGGGTGTTATTTTAAAATTTAAAATTTTCTTTTCTTTCTTTGTTTTTTTGTTTTTTTTGGTAGGATATAAAGCTCTGATTTAGACCTCGGAGAGCAGAATTTCTGTGTTCGTCTTGTTAAGGGTGGAAAATTTTCAACAGCCAACTTCTTCTGTAATCTGCTTACTTGTGTGATGTTAAGTAGAGTGTGGTTAATCTGCTTACTTGTTTGATGTTTAACCAGGGTGTGGTTCTAGGCTTTATAAACTGCCTCTTTGGGGAGCTCGGGGCTGATCTCCTCTAACCTTGAGTGGTAGAGAGTCAGTTGCCGCCGGCTAATAAAGGCTCACAGTTCGTCTCAATTGGCTCTGTGGGTCTTAGATTTGATCGAACCACAACAGTCTCACCTGTATCTTACTCCTTCTATTGCTGCTCTGGTGTCTGCTCCCATCTCTCTGTGAATTTACATTGTTTTCACCCAACCTCATTCTCTCTTTACAATACTGCCTGTTTGCTTCGCTATTTCATTTGTGAGTTTATAATCTTTAAATCTTTAAAAGCTCAGTGACCACTTATGTTTCTTAAGTATAACTCCCCCTCCCCTCCCCATATCAATTATTACCTTGTGTTATGCTCTATGAAGAGTTGTCTGCCTG
Organism: Eidolon dupreanum; assembly: GCA_028627145.1. Classification (NCBI taxonomy): domain Eukaryota; kingdom Metazoa; phylum Chordata; class Mammalia; order Chiroptera; family Pteropodidae; genus Eidolon; species Eidolon dupreanum. The sequence continues at coordinate 8,193,451 of CM053512.1, read as the reverse complement.
GACTTTTGGAAATTCTGTAAATGGCTAAGTCCTCTTTCTTTGGTTTCCCAGCATTCTTTCTACAAAAGGAATAATTATTTGATTTGTGTTTTCTGCCCTGTTGTTTATTTCTCCTTTTGGAACAAGTAAGAGTTTTAAATTGTACTTGCATTTTGACATAAACGGTCACTTCTAATTTAAGACTTAAGTGAAAATAGATTCCTTTATCCCCCAACCTCCTACACCCTTCACCATCTGTAGGTACCCTCATCTATTACTTCACAGAAAAAAAAAAAAATCCATCAGTTTGGAAAGTCATCAGCTTGCTCTCAGAAAGTCTCTTGGTTTCTCTCTACACTCTTTACTTATTCTGAATGGATCTCATGTGCCAAGAACTGTTTGAGTTCATGAGCATAAAAAGGTGGCCAAAAATATAACCTCTCCCTGCTTCAAGGGTTGAAGAGTACAGCAGACAATAAATTAACTTCGTGTGAATGTCAGGTTTGATAAGTATATGGAGAAAAAAAAAATAAAGTAAGAAGAGGAAGAGAAAGTAATCTTGTGGTGGGATGAAGAAGGCTTGTTTCTTAAATTTAGTGCGCGGAGATTTGAGGGAAGACTCCAAGGTGATGAGGAGGTGAATAGTCAAGCTTTATGGGGAGAGGCTGCAACCAAAGAACAGCAAATTGAGGCCTGGCACAGGCACAGATGGGCATCTGACGTAACCGAGGAAACGTTTGGAGGCCACGGGGCTACGGCAGAGTGTCGTTGGGTGTAAGAACGTCTAAATCCGTAGAGAATTGTTATGTGTTTATTTGAGCCTAACTGATTCCACACGCTGGGGAGCAAGATCTCAAACACTCTGAAGTGCATTGGACACTTCTTTTGTGCATTGGAAATTAAGGAGGAAATATAAGGGAGGTTACAAGGAGGTGGGAAAAAGCAAGGTGGAGTTGGATTACAGGATAGTTAACAAGGTCATGTGCAAGATTGAGGGTGGTTACAGTTTATTTCAAAGGTGTGTGAATTTAGATGCACAGAAACAATGGACAGACCTTGTTTAAAGCAAAGATAAACCTTTTACTTATATGCCTAGGGTGTGACCACCCACCATGACCTGCCCAGTCATCAGGAATTTATGATCAGATCACCCTGTGAGGTTGCTTTTCATAGAATCTTTTTTTTTCATCCACAGTGTGAAGAGGGATAAGAGAGTAAGAGCTGCCTGTATTGCTCAGTGACTTGTATGCCACAGTAAAGACTTAAGCTTTGAATTCTGAGTGAAATAGGAAGTTACTGGAAGATTTCGATCGGAAGATAAGACGGTCTGATATCATTTTTCAAGCTTCACTCTGGGTGCTCTGTTGAAAACACACTGTAAGAGGCAAAAGACAGAGCAGAGATCAGTGGGGTGCCACAGCAATTATTCAGGCAATGGGCTGGTCTATATCGCTGTCATATTTTTGCTATAAAATCTGGAAAAATCATTGTAACCTGGGCTTAAACTTTCCATTCAAAAGAGATAACTGGAAAATCTACACAAATCTTTTATTTTTTATAGCTCAGTGTTAAATTTTATATTTCTAGATCGAATTACAAGAAATGGCACCATAAGATATCAAAGCAGTATGTTGTGTTTAAGCAGAAAATCACATATAAAGTTTTTCCTTGTTGAAGTAGATGAGCTCAATAGTGGCATTCTTGAAGACAGTAATAATTTATGATGAGTGAGCATTATTTGACTCTTCACATTTCTTTCATCATTCTGACTATTTCTTGAATATGAGTGGACGCCACATCCTCAATGCCAGTAACTTAGTGCAGGGCCACTGCAGTTCTGGGAAAGATTACTGTTGAATGAGCAATCTAATTTTTCCTCCTGTCACCCATTTGTTCTGAATGGCGGGTGTAATCCTTCTAAACCCTAAATTATTGTTCTATTTAAAATCTTTAGGAACCTACCTGGTCTTCTCATATAAAGTCTGAACCCCTTAAAATTATATACAGAATTATACATGATCTGATCACCTTTCCTCTCCATGGAAAATTTTACAATCTTTTATAGATTCTCTGATAGAACTTATTAAAATAAAGTAATCAATTTATGTGTTATTTTTCTGTTGAAATATATAAGTACATGTCTGCAGCATATTAGGAATATTATAATGTTTTCGGCCAGACCAAAATTATTGGTCCATATTTATGTACATATGCAATTAAATATGTATTGATAATTACACATACTATTCTAATTCAGTAGATACGTGATTATTTGTTTATGCTGCCTGGAATTACTTGTATAGCTCTTTATATTATAAAAGTACATATTCGTTTCAAATGGAATACTAAATGCATTAGAGAAAATACTAGATTAAAATTAAGTGCACTTTCAAGTATGCTGGGTTGAAAAATGTGTAAACTGAAAGCCGATCGCATTATTATTCAAGATAAAATGAACAATATGCATTGGACCCTTTTAGATCACATTTAGGAGGGTAGGTTACTGAGATAACAAATTGCCATCATTATGGTTTGGCTTCATCTATAAAGCAGTTCCATGCTGGGATGTGGAACACAGCTTTAAAATCGGGTGTGCTTTCTAATGCATTGAAAACCACTGTGGGATTTATTTCTTTGGAGACATTGCTCGTGTCTACATGAAACAAGCATAGCTGAGCTGACTCTATTACAGAGTCTTGAAATAAATCGTTGTGACCCACATAACTTGCATTCTCTTTCAGAAATGTATATAATTTCTCAAGGGATCTTGTGAAATGCTACAGAGTGTCAAACAGTATTGTGTCCAGGCAATAAAGTCTATAGATTCATACAAAAAAAAAAAAAAAAAAGATACAGACATTATGGAAAGGGAACATAGAGTATTTGAGGTCAATTTGGGGTGATGAGAATGTCGAGTTGAGTGGCTATATGGGTCACACCTAATGTCACAGAATATGATTTTTTGCTGAAATGAGAGTATTAGTCTGATTATGCTGGGATTTACAGAACATCATAAAGCTAGAGATCCAGGATTAAAACTGTGAAATCAGAAGCATACTCATTAGCATATTATTTTATTTTGTGTATGTTGTGAGCAAAACTATTTTTTCCTCAAACCTATATTTAATATGTTAATTTTATAAGAAATCTATTAATAAAAATTTTAATTATTTGGATCTCATATTTTGAGTTATAACTGTATGAAATTATCTATTATCTTTTGTCTAATTGAAAACATTTTTAAATGCAGCACCTGGAAATGGGTCTTTTCTTTTTTTATTTTCATCAATTATATTGAATTTGGTTGGTTATGCATATTTTTCATTATATATTACTATAGTCTGTCTATCCATCTATCTATCTATCTTGTCTATATCTATATACATAGTCTACATAGATAGATAGATGTATAGTCTACATAGTCTGTGTAGCTAGACTATCTGCTTAGATGCATAGATAGATAATAGATGATGATGGATAGATGATAGATAGATAGGTAGATAGATAGATAGATAGACAGACAGACAGACAGATAGACAGACAGGATAAAGGATGACTACAAAACTATAATAAGCTCACTTTAAATTCTCTCCATGCTCCAAAATGTCTCGCTACCATACTTACGTTCCAGGTAGCAAGAAGAAGGAAAAAGACGATGTGAAATAAATTTTTATTCCTTTTAAGTAAAGATCTGCCCAAGTCCGATTGTTCGTTCCCATCGTTCAGGAGCTAATTCTATGGCAAGAGAGTCTGGGAAATATAATCTTTATCTTTTATAAACATGTAAATAGCTAAACTCCAGGGTTTTATTGTTAAAGATGAAGAGAGATTGGATGGATATTTGGGACTATCTGGCAATCTCCGCATAGACTATATACACAGATTGATGAGAATATAATATGTCAAATAATAATAATAATTGTGACATAGCCCCATATTTGGCATTTTAAGAATTTAAGGAAAATGAACAGTGATCTAAAATCATTAAACTATTGATTTTAATAATCAGTAGTATATGTTATTCCTTTTCTCTTCTTAACAATGCTATTAGAAAGATATTGAGGTTACCAGATATGTCATTAGTATCACTGAATATTTCACTCACATTTTTTTCCCGTTTTGTGTTTTAAGGAAATTCCTAAGTTAGCCCTTCCAGTGAATAACTTTAATCTTCAGCCTGTGTCTGTTTTGTTATTCGATTAATTAGTATGTTTTAAAAATTGACATCATATGATTAAACTACCAACATTTATAGTATCCTGTTGTTTATTTTAGCTAATATAATACTTTTCAATCTTTCCCTAAATATTAATCTTATTTAATTTAGAACTTTAATTTTGTTATCAATATTAACTGTCATAGCTAATATCATAAATTAATTCTCAAAAAATTTAATTTTGTTGGCTCGACTATTGATTTTCCTAAAATGATTGTTCACCATATTTTTAAAATAGTCTAGTTTGACTAGATTTGGAGATTAAAGTCCAATTCCTTAGTTCAGTTGAGAGACCCAGTTTGCATGATTGTCAGTGCTTAATCTGATTATAGGCTTTTGGCCTTGGGCATGAGCAAGCACCAGAGTGACTTCAAACCACTGGAAGCAGGACCAAAGTATGACGCATTGGGCCCCATCAGACATATCTAATGCCACCATCTTTGCATCTGTGGAGACTCCCTTGATGGAGACATTTACCTGGGGCTCACCTCTGGTCTAGGGTTGCATGTCAAATTCTGCTACTACAAAATAGGGGCAAAGGCTCAGTGGTTCCATTGCCCTGTGATTTATTTGCCAGTAAAAGACCCTCAATTCTCTCAATATGGAGTTTCTAACTCCAGGGCAGTTTCTCTACTTCAAGAGTATTGATATTTTGGGCCAGATGATTCTGTTGTGAAGGGTTGTTCTGGAAATGATAAGTTGTTTAGTAGCATCTTTGGCCTCTACTGTCTGGATGTCAGTAGAACCAACACCCCCAATCTTATGCCCAGTTATTACGACCAATAATGTCTGTAGACATTGCCAAATGTCCTTCCGGAGCCAACTCAGGCCCAGTTGAAAACTACTGCTTTTGGATTATATGCGGGGAGGAGGGAGTTGCTCATGAAAGAACACAAAATAAAAGCATGTTTTGTAGAAAGACGTGTTGTCGTTACTCCGGGTGTCTTTTCTGATGCCGTGCCACTGCATTTTGTTTTCAGGAAATTCTGACACATCTCGCTATTGAGAACCACTATGCTAGAGTTTTCCATATACCTACTTTCACTTAATTAACATCACCTTTTTAAAATACGCCCGCATATTCCACCTAGGATTCTTTTTCCCCTGAATTCTAAGGAGCATTTTCTCCTCAGTTTTCTTCTGCCTCCTTTCTTCCTTGCTCCCCAGTGTTTGGTCTGACACCACAGAGTCTTCCTTCGGTCGCCCATTTGCTTGCGCTACTTCTGCTCTGCTACACGGGCACCCCGAGTCTGTTCACACAGGGCGTAGGTTCTGGACTGACACAGCCTGGATGTAAAATGCGTGGCTTACAGCAACTGTTAACACTACCGAAGGCTCGCGTATTTTTTGTTTGTTTGTTTTTTTGTTTTGCTTTATCTATAAGGTGTGGGTTAACAACAGACATCTCATCATGGGAACTTTTTAAAATAACGACTACAATTCACTAACACACTTAACAGATCCTGACACATAGTAAGCACTCCATAAATGTTGAATTGTATTTGTCATTTTCCATTTCAGTTGAAGATTTGTTTGTGTCCTCAATAGCCTCTGAGTTTTTTGAAGGCCAAATTTTTTTTTTTAAAAGATATGATATTCCAAATTGCTAACATATTGTCAGGCCTGTATGAGATATTGAATAATATATATTTACGTGTAACGAACAGAATTATCTAAGCTTGAATTAAACAAAACAAAACAAAACAAAAACAGTGAGATAATTAAGAACGCAAAAGTTGTTTTCTATGTCATTAATATTTAACTTTTCCAGAACTGTCCTTAATTTGCCAAATTGAATGGATGGATGTTCCTTTTCTTGGATTATTGTATCTCTCACATTTGGCAAGATCTAATATTTTGCCTAATAGGAAGATATTTAAACATTTAACAAAAAGTTAATAATTTTTGAAATCTTCAAAACTTCTACTTAAGAAGGCTCTTAAATGTAAAGCAACAATATAATAATGACAATAATATAATAAATATATTTTCTATTCTATGCAATGATAATTAATTGCAAGAGATTTCCCTAGAGTATGGAGTATTCAAATATGAGTCAGATATGTCCCCTATTCTAATTAGTTCACAATTTAGAAAGGAAAACATTTACTGGAAAAAAAAATGACCTATAATACAGGGTGGATGGATTAGAAGAGAATGTCCTTGGGATACACAAAAAAGAGAGATTAATTTAACTATAGAGAATTGGAGGTCTGTGGTAAACTCGATACTGTCAATTTAACTAAAGTTTGACAAATAGTAAGATATTTCCTAGAAATAAAAAGCACATCAGTTATAAGCAGTAACTTGAGTAAAGGTATTGAGTTGTGGAAATACTGTTCATATCCATAAAAAGTAGTTCAGTGTGAATGAGTGTAGAATTTGTGAAAAGAAGCAGTGGAAAGTGAAGGTCAAAGATTTAGATTACACTCAGTTTTTACAGGACACCGAATTTCGCGTGCAAACCAGATTAATCATTTTTACTTAGGTATTGCTGAGTTAGCGAGAGAACGATAATCAAGGGAGTTGTGAGATATGAATTAACTGGATTTCTACTGCTAAGTCTCATTCAATGTGAAAGCTGTTAGCTGAAGAAAAGAATGGAAGTGTGAAAGCAGAGACTGATCAAGCAAAGAAATGATGGGACCTCCATCAAACCATGCTCTACATGAGAGATCAATAAGGTAAACTGAGAGAAACTTAATAGTTCTACTGTTGTGTGCAGCTGCTAAAACATTACTCGTCATTGTCAGTGACTGTAAAGTTAATATTAAGGAAAGGAACTTGCAATTCAATTCATTATTATGAGAAATTCTATAACAATCCCTTTAAGAGAATATTTTGAGAGATTTCCTAATTTAGAAGAAATGGAATAATAAGATATGGACGAAGATAGAAATGATTGTGGTTAGATGAAAATCATTTCTGCAAAACATCTGAAACTCTTAATCATTATAACTCGTATGGCAGAAGCTGATGGAAAAGTGATATGCTTTAAAAGTCTATCAACGATGTTTTGCTAATGACCGTAATGTTTGTAGGTTTATCAGCATTTTCCAGCAGTCTATATTGGCAGAGAATAAATATGAAGATATCACGTTCATCTGTAAAAGCTTGGAATAACTTTCACTAATTGTTTTTTTATTTGACACTATATCATGAAGTTTATATGAACATTAGTAATGCCAAACTTTTTTTGCAAACAGATGAGATAGCATTATGCATTTAATGATATCTTGACAGTATATTGATGATTGCATTGTAACATTTATATGGGGAGATAAGCATTTTTAATCTGCTGTCAGATAAAGCAGTTGGAGAAAAATTCCACTGTCACTTTGTATGTCTTCAGAACAGCAGGATTCAATAAATTACATACAGTTTACTATATTTTAGATGTTTATAAAGAAATATATAATTCAATTAAGTTTCCCAAAGCCTATTTCTGTAGGCAAAATGCATTATCAATGGTTGGATGTCTGATGACACAAATATGAGGTCATAGTTATGGTTACACACCAGCTCTTTTAAAAAAAAAAATAACTAGAGTTTAGAGCAGTCTTAGGTTCACAGCAAAATGGAGCTGAACGTTCAGAGATTTCTGTATACCCCCTGCCCTCACAGAGGCATGGCCTCTCCCATAATCCTCATCTCCCATCAGAGTACAACAGTTGGTACAGTTAATTGATGAATCTACAGTGACACATCATTATCACCTGGGGTCCATAGTTTACATTAGAATTCACTCTTCATGTTGTACATTCTATGAGTTTGAATGAATGTATACTGACATGTGTCCACCATTATAATATCATACAGGGTAGTTTCACTACTATAAAAATCCTCTGTGCTCTGCCTATTCATCTCTCCCTCTCCTCCGCCAGATCCCTTTAAACGGTATAAAAGCAACATGAAAACATAATCTTTCATACAGCGGCAGCACAAAAATAATAAATGTAAAACAGATAAAATGAAGTAAACAAACGATGGTCACTCTTACGGAAGTGATAAATTGATGTAATTTTACTTTAAAATTGCTAATTAACTATATTTTACAAGCCAACATATCTTCACGATGATTTCATGCTTTTATAAAAAAAAGGAAGTTCCAAAATTATAACTCATTGTCATTATTCTTATTCTAGAACTATAAAGACATAAAATACAACCTTAAAAAAATGGTAGTATATCTACAGTAATGTATGTCTTTGTCATTTTAACAGTAGTGCCAGAATTTCAGATGTTTCTGTTTTGTCAGTGAATGAACAAATCATTTAAAGCATCAGAATAGTTAATTCAATTGCCATTTATTTTAGTTGGATAATGAATATTTATTTTAATGTAGATTAGAATTAATTTTCATTTCTGTTTTAGTCATCCATAAAACCATGTATGAAATACAGTAAAAAGAAGAAAAACAAACAAAGTAACTCAGTGTCATATAATCTGTCTCAAACAGATGCTATTTATTTAAGTGTGTTTTCTTCAACATTGCCATTGGAGCATAAGTCTGCCAATACATAATTTTCCTCAAAATTTAATCATAGTTCTTTCAAACACCAAAGTTTAAAAAAAAACTGCTATTTTTTTGTATTCATTTAGGCCTCACTGTATTTCATAAAGATTTTAATGTTTACCATACTAACTACAGTAAAAGGTTTAATATATGTGTATATATATATATATATATGTGTGTGTGTGTGTGTGTGTATACCCTATGTAAAAATCGTAACTCCACGTAAAATTTGAGCAACAACATTTTATTCTTTTTGTAAACTTTTAAAGCAAAACATGAATTACAGTAATTTACGTGATTAATATTCAATACAATGAAAATCATGATAATTCTCAAAATGGGATCTTCTAATTATCTCTAATCTAAACAATTTAGTGCTCTTTGTCTGTCTCACACTTGCACGTCAACGACATCTTACACGTGGACTATTAAAGTCGCTTTCTAATTGGTCTTTTCCTTTCACTTTTAACTACATTTCCATATATACATAGTACGTTCTCTATGCAGAAGTGCTATCTCTGAAGAAGAAGCATATATTATGCCATTTCTTCCCAGAAAACCTACATGGCTCCTCAAAACCCTTAGAATTAAAAGTGAACTTCGTATTCTCACTTGCATGTCCACACGTTATTTGGCTCTTGAGCACATTATGGCTCATTTAACATTTTTCCCAACTTTTCTCCATTCCTGTCACACCAAACCTTTCTGACTTTCTAGAACATTTCACAAAAGTTCTCAAATCAAGGACTCAACACTTGCTATTCCAGAAACATAAAACACTATTCATTCAAATATGTGAACTACTCGCTCCTTCGTTACACGTCTGAAAGGTCAGAAGTATTTTTCTTACAAACCTGTATTTAAAAAAAAGTACCCTCATTTGAGTCGTATGCAAATGTCACCTTCTCAGTTGAAGGCTTCTCTGACCGCCTGGCACACCCTCTCCAACTTCCTGGATTTATTTTTCTTCACAGCATTCACCTCCTTCTAGCACTCTAGTTCACGTAATGTTTCTGTTTTTATCTGTCTCTCCTCACTAGAATGAAAGCTCCTTACAGGCAGGACTTTTTGTCTGTTTTGTTCAGTGTTGTATCCCCAGAGCTTAAAAGAGTGATTACTACAGCTGTATGATAAGTTTTAAAATCAAAGAGTGAGGCCACATCTTTTTTTTTCTTTTTGAGATTATTTTTTACTATTCTGTTACTTGCATTTCCATATTAATTTTAGGGCCAGCTAAATAATTTCTACAAATTTGGCAGAAATATGGTAATGTTTTTATATATATAACTCAAAAACATGTCTGTTTTTTCACAAAGTAAAAAAAATAGAAGAAAAAGACAGCTTTTTAAGAAAGCTATGGTATATTCTTTGGGATTTCTCCAGGAGAAACGTGACATCTGTGCATAATCCATGCCTATACTTTGAATCATTAGTAAACCTGATGTAGGATAAAATCTATAATTTCTCTGAGTCGACTTTAACAATTCGACCCTTTTTGATAGCACACAGAGATGCATTTCCCGTTGTTCATATTTGTCAGTTAGTGGTAAGTTAAGCATATACTCATATATACCTTTCTTTAGGATAAATCAGAAATTCTATATTTATCCAAATCCAGTTGGGCAAAGAGAAAGAAGAGTCTTTATTAAGAGATACACGAGTTGAGGTGCATACACATTTATCACTAGCCTGGGAAATCACAGCCCAGTGATGGTAGGTATCTGCAGCGGTGCAAGCAGAAGCAGTAAATACATATTTGTTATAATAATAAAGACAGATTCCGAATTTCAAAAATCAACCTAGAGACAGGCTGGGGACTATTATTAGTCTACTATAACCTCTGCTTCCTCAGATGATAGCTGTTGGTGAACTGAATTCATACCTCTTTACTGCACTGACATCATGGCCATAGAATAATTTAAACATAATAGATATTCAACTTTACTGCTATGTTAATTAGTGTGTAAATTTGAAGCTGATTAAACAGGAAAATTCAATCTGAATCAATACACCAGTAAGTACATTTTAAGAGTTGAAAATGCAGGATTACTAGCTAGAGAAAAATAGTATTGCATGCTAGATATATTCATGATAAGACAATTTTCAGAATCTGTGGGTATTAAGCACTGCATAGCATGATGGATAACACTTAGCTTCCATAAAAATTCTGAACATACTATCAAGCATTATTCATATTTTGCCCACATTTTAAGCTGATTTGTCTGTTTTCCTTCATGCAGTGTAAAACTTTCTATAAACATTTCAATTGACTGTGACAGTTAAGGAGTAACAAAATTTATTTAGATAGCTTGAGAGTTTAGGGGGAAAAAAGCCAACTATCCATTTATGTCTAGGCTCCTGACAACTCCTTTTAGTAGATAACAATAACGTTTTTAAAAATTAGTAATATGACAAAACAAACATCTTTCACAAAAGCAATTCTTTGGTTAGATATATCTTTTAAAACTGGGTATGCAGTAGGTATGATGACATATGTGTAAAAGTCGAGATATTACAAAATATACTTAGAATCAAGTGCTAGATTACTTAGGTGAATATGAAGTTATGTAGAATTACGTTAGAATTGTGTAGGTGAATTACATAACCTCTTTACTATTATTCCTCTCATTCAAAAAAAGCTGAGACACTGTGTCAGAATAAAAGAGGTGACAGAGCATAAAGCATAATAAAGTTAAATTTTGATTCCTAAATACTCTTCCCGGAACAGACAACTAAGGACCAGACCCATAAAAATGTATTTGTGATCCTTATTGGTGGAGAGTATGGTTTCCTCGGAGAAAAGAAAGTCTTCTGATCCTGAGGAAAGCGAAGAAAAAGGGCAGGTGATGAAAGCAGAAAAGCTACCACTAAATCTGCCAGTTGCTAGATTTACTCAAATTCAGATTTTCTTTCTTTCATTTTGCTATAATAGTAAAAAGAAGGGCTGAAAAGATGAAATAATAATATTTCAAAAAGATTGCCCTGCTATTAAATCCATGTTTTCCAGAGATTAAAGATGTCATCCACTGACCAATGCTTTTAAGGAATAGTATGGAAAGAGAAGAAAATGGCGGGAGAGGGGCACACATTAGTAATTCTCGAACTATTTCTCTGCAACCCAAGCAAAGTGAAGCTATCACATTACAAATCCTGCTTCTTGCCATTTATTAACGTATCTTTGCTTTGACTATGCTAGCATGATTAGAGTTCTCTCTAATCTAACATCAAATTCATAACTCATAAAAAAGAATTAACTTTGCATAGGTCTTTGATCCATGACTAGACGTACATTAATTTACACATTATTCCCATTCTGCGAGAACTTGTTCCAGTGACTAAAGTATTTAAGTTAACTAAATAGCGGGAGAGACCTTGAAGATCTTTCTGCTAAGCTTCTTCTTTTTAAACATGAGACACATTTGTTTAGTAGTTTGCACAATATCATATAGCATATTTATTTCAGGTCAGCACTGGAATTTTGGTCTACTAACTCATCGTACTCTTCATTCTAGTACACCTCACTACTTGTGTGTGTGTGTGGCTTGGACAGGACAATTAGGAAGTAAAGATGTAATAAAATACATTTGGATCATATCATCAGAAACCTAAATTTAAAGACCGAAACAAAAGCTTCAGAAAGAGTATACTGCACATCAGAAATGCTAGACGAATCAGGGAAATACATACATCGTACAAACGTGCGTGCGTAATTGCCTATTCTCATAATACAAACATATACGTGGATATATAGTCATATATATATATATATGACTATATATCCATATATATGTATCCATATATATAGTCATATATATATATAGTCATATATATATAGTCATATACATATATAGTCATATATATATAGTCATATATATAGTCATATATATAGTCATATATATATATATATATATATATATATATATATATGACCATATATCCACATATATGTGCAATCCAAGTGTCATTTTCAGAATAAAATTAAAGGCATATTTAGCTAACATTCAATAACAATTTTAATATGAAGAAATCAGTTTTGGCTGGCAAAATACCCAATGCTTCTTGAATTTTGAAACCTTTAATTATTAAAATAAAGTTCTAATTAAATTTTACTTAGATTCCATTGATATGTACTGAATATACTTTATTTACCCAGCTTCTTAAAATACCTATGAATTAAAAATTATTATGCTAAATAGAAAATTCCCAAATACTCTGCCAATAGAAACAATAAAAGTGATTTTGTTGGTATTAAATATTTTAAAATCAACTTTGTGTTTTCACTAAAAAGCTGTAGTTTTGTAACTTGGTTTATAAACTCAGGTTAATTCTCAAGATATTTTATTAATAATTTAAAAAAAAATTAGAATACCTGGTTTAGATTCATTTTCTGCTTTATTTTAATAATCTTTTTTAATTTATAAAATGTTTAATAAGCGTAATCCATTATACTTAAAAAACAATGTGCAAAAAAGTGTTCTGACTGAATTTATTATAGGGAGAAGGAAAATGAAAAGCTGAAATTATGTGTAACTCCTCCAGGGTTATAATATTAAAAGTGAAATCAAATACTTTAACATATCTTTATTTCTAAACTTTACTTATTTTGATTCTACGTAGAAGATTCTGTGTAAAGTGCTGCTGAATTTTGTTAATAAAATAAATTTTCTAATTAGAAAATAATAACAGATCTTCTTAGATCAGAGTTCTTTTGAAAGATTCTAGGACATAATATTTGATGACAGTGTATTTTTGATAAATAGTGTGATAATTATCTGAAGAAAGTGAAGAAGTGTGGGGTGTGAGGTCAGACATTGTGAATTCTAGCTCAATTCCCGCAATGACCATCCATCCTGGCGCTCATAGATCATTACTCTTAGAGCCTTTAATAGGCTTCCCTTGGCAATTCTCATAATATCTGAAAAAAACAGAAAAATAACTGTTCAAACAACTATATAATTAATTTATTCCATTAAATATTAATCAGTCATTTGTGCATGAGGTTGGCAAATTCTTCTTTTCCTTATTTCCTCAAATCCTATTTCTGAGAATATTAGATCTAGAAAAATAAATGTAAAGTTCCTATTTAACTTTCGTTTATTAAAAAAAATATATATACCGATATTTCAGTTGAAAACCTTTAAAATACCAACCATTTTTAGATTCAAAGCTATATTGTCATGATTGGCTACCCTGATGGATAGGAGCCTTTCTTGATTGCTCTCAAATGCATATCTTCCTCTACCATGTATTCATCAACCACCATGGAATGAAAAATCTATTTACTGTTATTTGAGTATTGGGAACTCCCATCTTTTTCTTTTTAGATTTTACTTTGCTCAAAGGAGAATCATTTCCAGTCTCCATTGGGTCTTTGTTCCAAGCAAGCCATTGGATCTCATTTATTTTATTTGTATACCTAAATCTTAAAAGAGACACACAGCAGTTACTACCAAAAAACAGTGAATCCTATTAAATATGTCATTTTGATAGTTTTTTTTTCTTTCATTGACCTGAAAGCATTATCTACTGCTCTGCTTTCTAAATCTCCTATGCTTTAGAATCATCTAAGTTTTTAAACTATGTATTTTTTAAATGAAATGTATTGGGGTGATATGGTTAATAAAATCATATAGATTTCAAGTGTACCTTTCAATAATATGTCATATGTATACTGCACTGTGTGTTCACCACCCAGAGTCAGATTTCCTTCCATCACCATATATTTGACCCCCTTTATTCTTATTTACACCCCCTCTCCACCTTTTCCCTCTGGTAACTACTAAACTGTTTGTGTCCATGAGTCTGTGTGATTATCATGTTAGTTTATTTCTTTCAAAAAAAATTTTTTTAAACTTTTCCAAGAACTACTAAATCAGAATCTCTGAGTTTAGGTCCAGTAATATTTTTTAAGCTCCATGGATGGTAGTGATTAAGATATCCAGAAGGATGATACTTAGCAATAAATACATTCCTCCATTTTAATTAAAAATATTATTAACCAGTAGTTTATGGGACTATATAACTAATTTGTAATAATTTTAAGATGAATTTCAATAATCATTTATTTTTGACATAACATTCTAATGGACAATCACATATTAGTAAATTTGGTATTTTTATTTATAATAAATGGTAAAGAGATTTTGTCAATGTGATTCTTATCTAAGTAAAATAGTGTTTTATCATTGATCATTGAAATTTTTCATTTCATTTTAGCATATTATTTCTAAAATGCAAACATATCTATAGCCATGCTACCCTGAACATGCCTGATCCCTACTGATCTCGGAAGCTAAGCAGGGTCAGGCCTGATTAATACTTGGATGGGAGACCACCTAGGAAGGCCAGGTGCTGCAGGCGCAAAATAAATAAATAAATAAATAAGTAAGTAAATAAATAAATAAATAAATAAAATGCGAACGTGATTTTTTTGATTCATACTCGCTATGTTTGACAACTAACCTGATTAACGTAACATGGTCGTCCACTGTTGGATGAGTGTCTCCCTCCTTAACTTCTTCTTCTGTCCTGCCCTTCATCAGATTCAGCACCTCAATAAGTAGCTTCTTTCAGTTTATTGACTGAAATGTTCTCTTTCTCTTTTACTCTAATAGATTACAGTTTTCACCCCTAATTTTATAAGCAGTGACAATGATGTAAATCTACACATTTTTACATAATACACCAAAAATATATTAACATGTATACTTTAGAGATAAACGAACAAAGCAAAAAAATAAAATGACTTGTATGTAAATATAATTTCTTTTAAAATTTAACATTTAAATATGCATCGATTGATAATGTTGAAAAGTTTATGGTGACATTTGAATAAATCAGGCTTTGGTGATCAGTTTTTATGTCTTAAAACTGGGAATACTTTAACGTGATTTTATATTTTCCTCCAAGCATATATTCTGTTGGTTTATCTGCTCATGCTGAAAAGTGTGTTTGAAATAAGAGCTGTTGCCACAGAGTATGCTCAAAATCTTAACCACATGCATCTTTATTTTTCCCTAGAGCATCTATCATATAAATAACATCTGAGATAAAGCCACAAAAAGATTAAATAAAACAATAAACATTGAGATTTTGCTATTTGTATTTTGAAATTTCATTTATATATAGATCAAATAGAATTAATATTTTTCAGCTTTCAAATCCAATTAAGACTGAGACACTGTGAAGCTAGTGATTGCTTTTGTCTATGCCTTTCTAGATAAAGTTGTTTTATGGAACATATTTGCATATTTACTAAATCTTTTAAGGGTATGTTAAGATTCACTTATTCTAAGGCATGTTCAATGTCTGATATCTTAGATATTTTTTTAAAGAGCAACAGGCTAATGAAAAAGATTTTTCTTATTCAAATATCACTTCAGAGTGCATACAGGATCTAAAATAATGAAAATGGTTTACTAAGAATCTGTAGCTGTAGATGTTTTAAAATTAAAGGCTGATCAGAGTAAAACTTTAGGTACAAACATTAAATTACCTGAGCAGCTTTTGTCTAACATTATTTTCCATTCAAGGGGAAAAAAATGCCATTGCTGACTCATAACCTTATCATTCCATTTTCTCTTCATTTATAATAACCTCAGGAGTGAAATCAAATATCAATTACAAAGTTAGGCAAGAGCCAAAAGATATTTCTCACATGAACAACATAGAAATTCTTACAAAGACCATTTTTGATAGAGGCTTAATTAAGATCCAAATTTTGCTATTACATTTTAAATTAAAAGTGGGCTTGGCCTCAACTTAATTTCGCTCTCCTGATCAAAATAATCTCTTTTCGACCCTTCATCTAGATACATCAAAACATCTAAGCACTTCATCTAAACAAACTATATCATACAGCTCATTTTTATTTCCCCAATGTCCTTGTCTGTTTCAGCTGTTTCTGTACTCCATCCAAGTCCTCTTAATTCCTACAATATATTAGCTCATATTGCATACTAATTACATTCAGTTTTTAAAACTTTCCTTTTGTTTCATGTTGTGAGTCTTCTATCTCCAACTATGGAGGAGGAATTTTAATGACAGGGATTGTGTCACTGACTCCTCCAATCCTAAAGCTACCTTATAGAGCTAAATAAGTGGGACACACTTAGCATGATGATTGGGGGAGTAATTTGAAAAACACTTTTATGGCGAGCATCTGAAAAAAACTATTTTTTTTTTTAGGGGAGGTAAGCCTTGGTTGACCTCACAGATTGCAAAGACCTTGTCAGGTTACAATCTTTTTTTTTTTTAATTTTTTACTCCTTGTCTTCCTAGGTGGTCTCCCATCCAAGTACTAACCAGGCCCGACCCTGCTTAACTTCCGAGATGAGACCGGGCTTGTTCAGGGCGGCATGGCCGTAGACTTAAAAAAAAAGAAAGTAAAAAAATCACCTAGAATTTTAATGTATATAAAAGGTAGTGGGTTTATTGCAACCGATAGTTTTTTTCAACTTTTCTATTTATCATTATTTCACTTGCAACATCACTGCAATTTGGACTGATATATATCCATTTGTTTGATTAATAGCACTCAATGCTAAAGAGTTTGCTGAAATATTAATATATAGACTCCAAATTGGGTGAATATATCAATACAATATATATTTGTATTATTTATGTGATAGTAAAAATATTAGTGATATGAAAAAATGACAGTTGAAATTAGCTATTTTTAATCACTGTATTTGCTCTTTTTCTCCCAAGTGGCATCAGGTTTTAAAATATTATGTTGATTGGATTGGATTTATTAAGAAAAAAAATCATTGACTTTTCCTTGTATTAGTATTGTTATCACTCTGAACCAATGCAAATTTAGGCCAGAGCAACATAATTTAGCTAGCATCAATTTGATTAAATATGTCTGTTAAGGTCAACAAAATAGTGCATATAGTTCACCGACTTACTATTTTGGGAATTTCTAGGGATTGTGTGACCACAGACCTGAAAATTCCTGTGGAGCCTTTATAGGAGGTTATTGTTTTCTTAGGTTTTCTTTGAATATATGCTGTGATTTAATTTAGCTGCCTCTGATAATTACATCCTAGAATTATGTATGTATACCTTCACAGTCTCCATTTAACCTCGAATAAACAAAATATTTGTGTGACTGAAGTTTGAAGGGGTGAGCAGAATAAAACGATTCAGACTTAAATAGGTGCAAAAGAAATTGATGTCTGTTTCTTAGCAGTTTTGTAAATAATAGTCTTACCCCTACAAAATGAACAAGATGCTTCTGAGAATGAGTGTTATTTTTTGGAAATAAGTACTTAGGGAGGCATCTCTTGGGTCACTAGAGTGCTATTTATTGTACTATAATAATAACACCGAATTAGTGTACTCTCTTAAAAGGTGGATGTGCTTTCTTAAACATCTAACATTCTTTGGCATCAGTGATACATATGAAGGCTGAGTAGTTGTTTCCTGCTGTGATTTAAAGGCTTCCAATCAATGCGTAACTCTTTATTTTGTGTAGGTCACAGCCTATTGATAGCGATGCTATTGGCTAGGAGTGCCTGGTGGCACTTCCTGGGGTCCTGTTACTATCTGTGGCAAGTGGCCCCAGACAGGTCTTCACTGGAGCAAAGGCTGTGGCTAGACCAGCCCTGGGGTCCTTATTACCATGACGAGATGCACCTTGGCAACAACCCTCAGGATGCTTTGAAAAGATAAGAGTCAGTACTCCAGGTCCTGGAGGGTGCACGGCACACGTGGGGCTACACAGAAAGTCTTGAGGAGAGGAGGAGGATGGAGAAGGGAGGAAATGGAGGGGGAGGGAGAGGGAGAGACCAAGCTGACCTGGGGTTCTGCCCCTATTGCGGTTGAGGGTAGAGCGCCTAAAACATAAGAGCAGGAATTAAAGGGCTAGGGGAATGGAAATGAAGGATCACTCCAGAAGTCAGTAATAGCTCACCAAGGCTTTTTATAAAGGGGAACTTCATGGCTGGGCTGGCCTGGCCCTTTATCTAGTTGTGTGGCTGGCACTGTATTTATTCAACATGGAGGATTTTGAAATGGATGCCTACACTATCAAAATATCAATATCAGGCACTTATATTCCAATAAAAAATGTTAATTATCAGGCACACTGTACCCTATCTGTGTTTTGGTGCCTAATTTTTTTTTTTTTTTTTAGCAAAGCAAAATTGCTTTCAATCTCTATAAAGATATGTTTTTTAATTTAAATATTTTTTGTAATGGCTAGTCCATTAAAAATGCATGACTAGGTATATATGACACATTAAATGGGTTTAAGAGCATATTTCATAGTAAAGGGAGCGGAGAAGGGAAAAAAAAAAAAAAACATGAGAGCTCTGACTACCTGAGGACAGAATAAAGTAGACCCATGGAAAGAAGAACATATTTTAAAGGAGTTGAATTCATTAAAGATATACTATGCCAATTTTAAAATGTCACCTTTGGTAGAGGAAATAATGTAATTAATGTTTAGAGAAATAATAAAAATGATTTTAAATCTTTAAGTGTGTTGATAAAGTTAATAATCATTTTATTATTGCTGCAGTTGTCTCACTTGGTGTTGACTGCATGCCAAGTACTATGCTTTCTATTTTGAATAAATTTTGTAATTAAATCCTTATGTCATTCTTGCCTATAGGTCACAGTACTATTTTTACTATATAGATATACATATTGGCCCTTACAGTTCTCAAAAAATTTATACTAGATTATTATTTACCAAATGGCATCACAGTAATGCAATATAGGTATAATTGATTTCAGAGTTCATACTCTAACTACTATATGAATATGTACTTTTTAAGAGTAGTTTTTATAAAAAATATGGAGAGAAATTTGAAAAAAATATATATAAAATGTGTAAACCAAGAAAGAGGCTTAAGCTAAAAGAGAAACAAAAAGCATCTATTTGTGTATCAGAGGTTTTAAACAGGGCACACGGATTCAGGCAGCAGTTTGAGGTGTGCTCCAGAGAAAATAAAGAAAGGAAGAGTTTATAAAGTCTCAGATGGCGACATATGTCATTCTCAATCCAGCCCTCTCTATGTAAATGAAGGATGCTGGTTAGGTTAATTGGGATTGGTTGGGTTTAATATGCAAACGTAGGATGCCGGTTGGCAAAATGGGTTGGCTCCTTGCAAAGTAAAAAATGTAGACAATCTGGTTGTCATGGTGAGGAAGAGAGAGGCCCAGGCATGGCTAGCTGAGAAGTTCAAAAGTTCATGGAGAAACATGCTGGGTGGGATATGTGGAACACAAGCTTGTTCATGACCTCCTGGCTCCCTTTTAGTTCCCCGGACCTACGTGCCGCTTCTTAGGTAACCCCCATTCACACGAAAGAGACGACGTAAAACCTCTACATAACTTTCGTTGAGTAGCAAAAGTGAAAGAAAAGATTGTCACTAAATATTCTGAGGAACATTAAGTTTTATCAGCATATTGGTCCTTTAGTAAGTCCCAAATCACATATTGGCTGTTAGACTTTTAGAAGCCAAACATGCATAGTCCTGCTTTTGGGAAGTTCCTAGATCCTGGTGTTCTACATATCTGAAGAGACAAATATGTAGAGAAAGAGAAAATTCCTCAAGAGAAAATTCAAGTCTTGTTGTTACCAGAGGTCATGCTTTTCTGTAAGACATCACAAAAAGTGTGAATTTCTTGACTGGAAAAAAAATGCAAATAGAAATGTTCTGAAGAAAACAAAATCAAATGTGTTATTTATCATTTTATTACCAGGTCATTGTCAAGTGAAAGCTGAAGTCCTGAAATCTTTTCCCAACTAAGATGTCAGCTAGAACACTGTAATCTACCCTAAACTTGATTAAAAAGTTTTGAAGAAATCTTTTAACCTCTAATTCCAGATTTTAGCTCTATTCCTGAAAAAGGAGCTATGATTGCATTGAAAAAAAAAAAAAAAAGAAAGAGAGAAAGAAAAGAAAAAAGAAAAAGAAAAGAATAAAGAAAAGAAAAGAAAAAGGGAAAAAGCTAAGCAGAGGGGTAGAATTTGGATTTGCCTTTTACCTCTTCTAAGAATTATTCTCATTTGCTTGATCACCGTACATAGGTTGAGTTTCCTCAGAAACAGACTTCAAAAGCAATATTTCTATTACGGATGTTTCCTGAAGAGAAATTTTGGAAAAAAAACACTTGTGAGGGAACAAGGAAAGGAGGACTGTACACACCGAGAAGTCGAACGTGAGCTAGGATTCCCCTCCAGCGATGTCTAAAATGAAGGCATGGATGATGGGCCTTTGAGCTCCTAATGGACCAGTCATTGGATGAAGGTCACGTGGGAGAGGAGGAGGGGGAGGTAATCTCAAACAAAGCAGCTCCCTTCCACATAGGAGTCTTAGGGAGAGTCCCACGTGTGCGCTATCAACAGGCCACAGTCCTGCAGCTGGGGAAATGAGTTCTGAAAGGGGCTTTGCCTGGTGGCACCCAAGTATCCACAACAAGGACGAGCTACTCGGTGTGTGTTTGTGTGTGTTTGGGAGGGAGTTATTCAAACATCGGAAAAAAAAAACAAAGCAAAAAACCTCCTTTTGTTGTCATATTTAAGTGGATGTAGGCTGAAAAGATTTAAACTGAAAATATGGCACGCTTAAAAGTTATTAAACTGCATGCGACTACCCAGAAAAACCAAACCTCCGCATTTGCACCGACATAACGCAATAGGGCCAAATAATGGGAGTTTGCGAATCGTTGTAATCATAGGTCCCTCGACAGTGTCGGCAGTTTTAATTTCCCTAAGGTGAATTCTTCCAAATCCTGCAGAAGTTCAGGTTGTGTAAAGTGTGCTAGCCGCCTGAGGCAAAGGGTGAAAGAGGTGAACTGAATAGTAAAATGTCCATGGTAGTCAGTTTCACTGCTTATCAGTCTCTTCTAGAAGAAAAGTCGAAAACGACAGTTGCTGAGGTTTAGCAGTTAAAGTGAAGAATCAGCCATATTCTGTGGAGAGTAAATCGCATTCTGGGATTTGGGTAGATAAGCTAATTAATGAATGTCTTCAAGCACCTACGTTGCTTTCCTGCCTCAAGGCTTTTCGCATCTTCAATTTACCATATCAGTGATGGCTCTGAAATCATCCTTATTCCAAATGCAAAACTCTGTATCTGTCACTGGCTCTGGACCAAAGGGAAGCTTTTAAATGTATTATCCATCTTGTACACATCTGTTCATGGAAGACAGGCAGATATACATACACTCATTTTTTTGTTTTCAGGAATGACTAGTTTTATCTCCTCATCTTACAGTTACCAGGTCTTCCAAAGTCTTTAAACATATTTATGGTATCAGCAAAGTCATAATACAAAATGTGATTTGCATTCCCATTTTTGTATGTTGGGATATTCCATTCATGAATGGCTAGCAAATTTACGAGCCACACTTTTTTACAGTGACATACCTTGCTCCATGCTGTGTGTGCATGTCAGCCATGGAACGCAGAATATCTTGAAAGGAAGAGACACTTAATAATTGCAAAAGAAATAACTTCAGATTAAAAATTTCAAAAGGAAATAAGATGAATCACACACTAAGTCTGTTGTACAAAACATAAATTTATCCCATCCAGTAAATTAAGGAAGATACACAGCTCTACTTGTTAATGAAGTATAACTGAATGTTTTATAATTGTAAAATGCCTTACATTTTTGGATGG
>CM053512.1:8115070-8170601 GCA_028627145.1 Eidolon dupreanum | reverse complement strand
TTTAACGAAAAATAATTAAGCCCAGAATGGGTTAAAACTTACTTTAAAAATTACCATTTTCGTTTGACAAACGTGCATTCTTTGGCATGTTTAACAATAATTACTATTCTTTCCTTAGGGATAAACATCAAATATTGAGCGTATCCATACTTTTAGATATTGGATACATATCAATAATCATATATTATGTACTTAAATGAAAAGTACTCTGGGTTTTTTATATAGTATCAAATTCCCCAAGAGGGAAAAAAATAAATTTGTGTTCTATACATTTGAAAATATTCAGCTATCTGGTATCATACAATCACTTAGACATTTTCTGATATTTTCAATAGATATTTTAATGCAGATACTGTCTTAATATGTTAATATTATTTTAATAGCTTGATGAAACCATAGGTTGGAAGGAAAGAAAAAGAAATACATACATATGCATCGTTGATAGATTTGGCTTCCCTAACTATTATTTCTTTCTCAGAAAAAACAATACATTTGACAGGCTTTTAAGCTTTATTTAGAGTGCAAATGTAACATGCATATAAAATTCTGAAAGAGCAAGGGAAGATTTGGAAAAATATACATATATTCAACTAATTATGCCATTTCAAAAGTTTACTACACTGATCTTCCTACCTTGTAGAGAAAATTAACATTTGTCATATGGTGGGGTGGGCTACTGACAAAAGCTTCAATCATGCAGAAAGCTGTTTTCAAATTTCTATTAAAAAAAAAAAAAAGCAGGAACCATTTACATGATAAATTACTCTTAGACAAGAATTTTAGCTGACTACCCAAGTGCTTGATTCTGTTATCACTGATTTGCCCTTTAGTCTTCAACAGAATGAAAATGAAGGACTTAAAACTAATTGTGCCAGGAAACAGCTAATTTCCTTATACTGCCAAAAAAAAAAAATGCATTGAAAGCCATTAAACTTGAGAGTGAATAATATCTTGTGCAATAACAAAGTATTATTAATATCTTTATTGTCCTACAGAGTGTCTTGATTGCTATTCTTAAGTAAATTTGCTTCCAAAAAGCTCTACAGATTTTCCTTAAGAACAATGAAAAACTTGGGTTTCAATTAATAATAAAGTTTAAAATTTCTAAAGGAACTTAATTTTTTTAAATTTTAATTTGGAAATCAGAAGGCTTTCTGTGTAAGATATAGTTTACTAGCATCAATTTTAACCCTTCCTTTGAAGATATATATTAACCTTTTAACTGAGAATACTTTTTCTCCACTTTTTAACCTGATTAGCCATCAGTGAGATGAAATTAAAACCACAATGTAATTTCATTTTATATACATCAGATTAGAAAAGATTAAAAGCTAAATAAAAGCGATGTGTCGGGAGCAATGTGATTTCTCATCCTGTTAGTAGGGGCAGCCATTTTGGAAAATATTTTGGCATTTTAGAACCAAACTAAAATGGAGTCACTTACATCAGGAACAAAATGGACTGGGTCAGTGCAAAATGCAGGTGCGTATAGGAAACTTAACCCAAACCTAAAGCAATTTACAGCTCTTTTCAGAAATCAGCAACAGACACCAGACAACCCCCAAACTCCAAGTCTGTTCACACCACCTCTGGAATTTCTCTGTTTCTCTGACTCAACAACCCTGACTGAAATAAGCAAGAATGCCACCAGGCAACCAACCAACCAGCAGAAAAAGCCAAATAACTTCCACATTTACCTCATAAAAATCCCTTAGTCTGTGAACAACTTGAAACTCATTGGTCCTGTAACCTTGAGTTTCCTGGCTGCAGATTGGAACCCTTGCAATAAACTCATCTTTCTGCTTTGTTTTATGCAGTGTAAGGGGGGTCTGGTTTTTGAAAGCAGTACCAGAGCATCAAATATATAATATAATAACCATCATCCCATTAGCAAGAGAACCTAAGGAATCTTTTGAGCATAGGCCTAGAGGGACTTGCAAAGATAAAGGTCTTTTGTTTGTTTTGTTTTTGTTTGTTTTGAAATTGGTCTGTGGCTACAGAGTTTTTGTTTGATTTTTCTTTAAATTGGTCAGATAATTTTCGTGTGTGTGTGTGTGTGTGTGTGTGTGTGCGCGCGCGCGCGCGTGTATGTGTGTGTATGTAAAGCATTTAACAATAAAAACGCTTTCTTTTCTTTTCTTCTTTTATGTTAAGCTAGAAAGCTGGTTTACTGAAATTCCTCTGGTAAGAACAAATGTAATTGGCCACCTGGAATTCTCTCAGTTATAGACTTGTCCTTGATTGGGAGGGTAAGGTAAGACCATGTGCACCTGTATTTTAAAGTTACAAGACTAACCATTTTTATTTATAAAATACTATATACTTTAGATATTGAATACATTTGACTTATTACCCACATAAGCATATGTATTACAATAGGTTATATTGCAACATTGGTGTGATTTAAAATTTTATTTATACACTAAAAATGAAGAGGTCACATAAAGGACTTTGCCTATTTGCCATTCCCATATTTTAATTTTATCTCTATATATCCACTACAACCTTTCTTTATGATTGTTTTTCCAGAGGTTAAAGTGAAATAGCACAGCCCCTAACAAATAAACTCATAAAAACTTTTCAAGAATTTTTCAGCTAGGTTAATGTGTCTAAAGGGGTCTCCTCTCAGAAAAGAGACTCAAAGATCTCTCATTTAATTGTGATTTTATCTTTACTTTCCTTCAGATTTGTCTATTGCAAATTACACATACAACCTACTTAGTAATGTCTATCTCAATGGCAAAAATAATTGAAAGTGACAGCCTTTCTCTACCTAGGTAAGTAACTCCACTTCGATTATTTAATCTCCATTTATCATCTGGGCAGGTTGTCCTCTAACACACATATCCACACTGTGGTGACAGCCTATGTTCCTAAGGAGTCTGGACATTGACAAACCTCCTGATCTCTGGTGGCCTTCAGTTAGAGGAAGGGGGGACTGCCTGGAATACTGCTCCCCTGTACCTAAGATGCTCGCCATGCATGAGACAGGTCTTCCTCTTAACCTCACTGAATATATATTTAACAAGCAACAATAAATATCTCAGTATTTTTTGACTTTTTTCAATATTTATTGGCTTTGTGTATGTGTGATTTTCTGTGTGTATTCCTTTACTTGTTCACTCTTTTTCTCTCTCCCTCTCTCCCTTTCCTCCTCTCTCCCTCCTTCCCTCCCTCCCTCCCTCCCTCTTTCCCTGCCTCCCTTCTGTCACTGTTGGGGCTGATGGGAGTTCAGCATTGCCCCAACAGTGTGGGGAGGGAGAGGGATAACAATAGCATGGACCTGTAGTTAACATTTTTCCTCGGTTCTTCCTCAAATGATGGCAGTGAAAACTCACAGGTCATTGAGATTGAATAGTTTTATTAATAATATATTTTAAAAAGACAAAGCATGTCCCAAGGTGGCACATGGAGAAAGACAAAGTATGCCACAAGGAGGCACATGGTCCCAGCGCTGTAACCAACACAAAGGGGCCAAAATGGCTACAAAGGGGGCAAAAAGGCCACCAAAAAGAGAGCCAAGAAGGGCAAAAAAAAAAAATCTAGAAGCTGGAATGTCTGCCTTATATTTGAGCTGTCATGAGTGGTTCCAAATGCACTCCTAGGTGATTGGCAAGTGAGGTCATTTTGATTGACACTTAGCTGCTATAACTTTGCCTAGCGTGCATGTGCTTACCCAAAATTCTACTACTATTGGGGTATTCTTTGGATGGTTTCTAGGCTGGGTCCCTATTCCTTTGTTCCTTCTGTCGCTCTTGTCTGACTAGCTACCCAACAAACACTTCGTTCCCGCTTTCCTTCTTTTTTCTTTTTTTTTTACTTTACTCTTTACCAATTTTTTTTTGTATTGCACTACATTTATCTTTTTCATACTTTTTGGGGGTCAGTTCTTTGTATATTTATTGTGTTACTTTGGGTTCTCCAGAGAAATAGGACCAATTGGAGATTTACATACACATAAACATACATACATACATATATACATACATACATACATACATACATATACACATACATACATACGCACACACACACATACATACATACATGTATGCATGCATGCATGATTACTATATACCGTAAGGAATTGGCTCATGAGATTATGGAGGCCGGGAAGTCCCAAATCTGCAGCTGGCAAGCTGGTGACTCAGGAGAGTCAGTGGTGTAAATTCTAATCTGTGTCTGAAGGCAGAAGAAAGATGTTCCAGCTAGAAGACAGTCAGGCAGATAGAGAGAATTTCTACTTACTCAAACTTTTATTCTATTCATGCTTTCAACAGATTGGATGAGGCCCACCCATGATGGGGAGAATTCTCTACATATTCATATTATTATTCAGATGGTAATTTATTATTCAAATGGTATGGTAATTAATCAGTGTTAATTCATATTGCTTATTCAAGTGTTAATCTCATCAAGAACGCCTTCACAGATACACCCAGAAATATGTTTCACCCAATATCTGAGTACCCAGTCACCTAGTCCACTTGACATGTAAAATTATCTTCACAACTGTATTGACATTTGATTCATATAAGCTGGAATACTTTTCTCGGTCTCTTTTTTTCACTTTTGCCTTGACTTACGTTGCCTTTTGCCCAAAAGTAATTTAATTTCTTTAATAAAATATTTCAACTATTTCTGACTTCTTTAATTGCTCCTCTTGCTTAAGAATATCATCAATCTAACCTCGATTTTAGATTAGGTCTGCATATTCTCAGTCCAGATACTTTTTTGTTAAACTACAGAGTTATAATTTGGAATTCATCAAAGTACATGCACATTTTTTTTCATTCCTCAATTTTTTTTAGAAAATATAATTTTTTCTTTCTCTTGGCCTGTTAAAGTGAACATGGATATTGTTCAACTCTTTTAGCAAACTTAAAACGACCCTGAAATTTAGCTAAATAAATTGGGCTTTCAAAAAATTGAGGAACTTTATTCTTACAAGTAAAACTAAAATATAAGCTTTTATCATATTTGATATTAAAGAATAGTGTTGAATAAGTGCTTTCTAACTGGTGATTTATGAAGACCCTGGGGCTTGTAATGATTTGAAAACATGCCACAGGCCAATTACTGTACAAACTCTCATGGCACTCACCAAGCTACAGTAAACACAGGTTACTGTAAGTTTTCTCCAGTAAATGAAATTCTGATCAATTCTAGTAACATTCTCCTCTCCAGATAGCCTCCATTATTATTACACGCATAAAGTATGAGAAATTGAAAAAAGATTTATTTTGTAGTTTGACATTTTGATAAATCCAGAATAAATCTATATCCAAATTAGATATATGAACATTTTAATATTTTAATACATATTTGGCATCAGCAAAAATAGTGGTTTTGTTATTAAAAATATGTGGCAAAAGTTCTCAGCACTGTGTCCACTGACATCACAGTGAAACACAGCTGGTATTTGTCCTTCCATGATTTCTCCCTAAGGTTCTGTCTCATCGCCTAAAGAATGAAGAGATAGTTAAGCTCTAGTATCAAGCTCTAGAACTTGCATATTAAGGAACCTCTATTTCTTTTTCATTTTATCTCTCACTAAATACCTTTCCAAAATGTATAATTACTCTAAGCAAAAATACTCAGTTACCTGATTCTACTCATTGCTTTTTTTGTCTCTATCTTTGGACTATTACAAGCAATGTGGCAATAAACATTCACGTACCAGTCTTTGGGTATGTGGATGTTTTCATTTATTTTGAATGGATACCTAGAAGTAGAATTGCTTGTTGAGATAGTAAATCTGTTTAATATTTTAAGAAACTGTCAAGCTGTTTTCCAAAGCGGCAAAGCCATTTTAAATACTCATCAACGATGTGCAACTGTTTTAGATTCTTCACATACTTGCCTCCATTTGTTATTGTCTTACTTTTTTAAAATAGATTTTATTTTATTTTTTTTTTTTAGATCTTTAGGTTGATAGCAAAATTGAGAAAGTACAGAGATTTCCCATGCACCCTACAGAGGCTTAGCCTCCCTTCCCCCGTTTTATTGACATTGACATCCCACAGCAAAGTGGTATATTTGGAACAATTGGTGAACTTACATTCACACATCGTTATCACCCAAAGTTTGGAGTTTATATTAGGCTTCGCTATTGATGTTGTACATTCTTTAGGTTTGGATAAATGTATAACTACATGTGTCCATCATTTATGGTGTCATAGAATATTTTCAGTGACCTACATCAGCTCTGTGCTCTGATTATTCATCCCTTCCCACTCCTCCATCCCCAGCTCCTGGCAACCACTGATTCTTTTGCTGTCTCCATAGTGTTGCCTATTCCAGAGTGTTAAAATCATAGAGTATGCAGCCTTTTTATTTTATTTTTTTTAGGTGAGGCAAACCTTGGTTGACATCACAGATTGCAATGACCTTGTCAGCTTACAATCCCTTCTTATTTTTTTCTAATTTTTTACTCCTTGTCTTCCTAGGTGGTCTCCCATCCAAGTACTAACCAGGCCTGACCCTGCTTAGCTTCCAAGATCAGATGGGATCTGGCTTGTTCAGGGTGGCATGGCCATAGACAGTATGTAGCCTTTTTAGATAGGCTTCTTTCACTTACTAATATTCACTTAACTTTCCTCTGTGTCTTTTCACTGCTTGATAGATTATTTCTTGTTATCACTGAAATAAATCATTTCACTTATGATCAATTGATTTTCAACAAAGATGCCAAAAATACTCAGTGGGAAAGGATAGGGTTTTTTGTTTGTTTTGTTTCATTTTTGAAAGACATCATTCCATTGCCTGGATGTACCACAGTTTTACCTATTTACCTACTGAAGGACATCTCTAAACTGTGGCAATTATGAATAAAGCTGTTATACATATGCAGGTTTTGAGCAGACAGAAGTTTTCAACTCTTTGTGTAAATAAAGGTGAGGGATTGCTGATTGTATGGAAAGATTATGCTTTGTTTTGTAAAGAATTCCCCATATTGTCTCCAAAAGGGGCTCTACTATTTTGCATCTCCACCAGCAATGGATGAGAGTTGCTGTTGATCCACATTTGTGCCCGCATTTGGTGTTGTCAGTGTTCAGGATTTGGCCCTTCTAATAGGTGTGTAGTGACATCTCCTGGTGTTTTAATTTGCATTTCCCTAATGACTTGTCTGACTTTTAAATTATAAACATTCTAATAGGTGTGAAGTGTTATCTCATTAGGTTTAAATTTGCATTTCCCTAAAGATTTCTGATTATGAACATCTTTTCAAGTGCCTTTGGACATTAGCATGTCATTTTTAATGAAATAATTATTCGGATTTGTGTGCCAATATTTATTTGTATTTTTGAGTTGTAAGATTTCTTTATGTACAGTATTGTGGATATAAGTCCCTTATAGTATAGATGATTACAAATAGCAAACTATAGACTGACAGAAACTCTTTCACTTTCTTTAGGGTGGGTTTTGAAAAACAGCTTTTATTTTTGATGAAGTACAGTTTATTGAATTTTATTTTATTTCTTGCCATGTTCATGTAATACCTAAGAAATATTTGACTAAACCAAATTCAAGAAGATTTAATCCTCATCTAGGAAACAAAACATTTTCTAGAGTTTTATATTTTAGTTCTTACATTTAGGCACGTAGTTTATTCTGAGATAGTCTTTTTCTACAGTCTGAGGTAAGGATCCAAATTCATCCTTTTATGTTGGATAGCAAATTGTGTTAAGGTGATTTATTTGAAAGACTATCCTTTTCCCATTGAGTATTTTAGGCATCTTTGTTGAAAATCAATCATATATGAAATAATTTATATCAAAGTTTTCAATTTTGTTTCATATATTAGTATGTCTTTCCTTATGTCACAACCATACTGCCTTGATTACAGTTGATTCATATTATGTTTTGAAACCAGAAAGAACAGTTGTTCTTCTTTTTAAAATTTTTTTTGTTTATTGGGTCCTTTGAATTTTCATATTATTTTATAATAAGCTTCTCGATTTCTGTAAAATATGTCAGCAGCAATTTAGACAGAGAATACATTTGAGAATTGTTGCCATCTTAGAAACATCATGTCTTCCCAACCTTGTTCACAGAAGTTGCCCAGTTTATTTATATTAGTTCTTGCTCTATTTTCTTTAAATATTGTTTTGTAGTTTTCAGTGTAGAATAATTGCACAACTTTAGTTAACTTTATTCTTAAATATTATATTTTCAATACCATTGTAAATGGGATTTTCCTGGTTCCATTAAAAATTGATATTTGATTTTTTGAGACTGGTAGAATTTGTTTGTGCACAGTGTTTTTTTTTTTTTTTTCTACATACAAGATTTTGTTGTCTAGAGTAATGAAAGTTTACTTTTTTATTATCTATCTATCCAGATTTTATTTCTTTCTCTTTCTTTTTCTTTTCCTTGCCTAACTGCATTGACTAAAACCCTTCAGTAAGATGTTGAACAGAAGTGTTGAGTGGGGTAGAGTGTTTTTTTTTAAATGTACATTATCAAGTCGAGGTATTTTCCTTCAATTTCTGGTGTGTTGCGAATTATTATTATTGTTTAATTATAAATGGCACCCCAATTATCATAATGTCTAATTCTTTTTTTATACGTTTTCTTCATTGGGTTTACAAGTATTTTGTTGAGGATTTTTGTGCTGTAATCATGAGGAATTTCGGTCTATAGGCTTCTTGTTGTTTAATATGTGTGTCTAGTTTTGGAATCTGGGTAATACTAGCCTTGTAGAATGAGGTAAGAAGTGTTCCCTCCTGCTGTATTTTCTGGCATAGTTTGGAGACTGTTGTTATTATTATAACCTATATGGGAGACATCAATAATCTGTTTTGAGCTATATATATATGCATATGTATATATATACAAATATATGACATATATATGTGTATATGTATATATGTGTATATGTATATATGGCAAAAAATAAGTGCTTAGTGAATGATTTTGTAATGATTTCTATACCTGAGACAAAAAGTCTTGAGAATTTTTATTTTATTCTCAACTGCGAAATTGATGGAAGCCTTAATAAAACATCAAGTATAACCAAATACCTAGGCTGAGAATGTCACAAATGCATGCGTTTTTAGTTACCTTATTTTGTCTATCCTTTGTGGATGAAGAATCCACAAAGATACATAAATTAAACTCTTTTATGGAATTGTGAAAAGCATTCGTTTTTATTTTTTTTTAATTTTAGGATTTTTCACTTTATTATTTTTTAAATTTATGCCATATAGCAAATGTCAAGAAGCTACGAAGATTATGTTGTGACTATGCCAGTGATTTGATCTCTTGTGAGTAGACTTCTCCAAGGCTGGAAGCTCCCAGCTGTTCACCCATTTGGCTCATATTTAAGAGCAAGTAGGAGATTATGCTTCTACATTGCCAAAATACTTCCCACTGCCAGGAGTACACAGCCAGTGATGCTGAGGAAACCATAAGGTGGTGTTTGAAAGATATAATTCGGAACATATTCTTTCTACTTTCTGGTGTGTATGCTGGTATTTCATATAAGAAGAAAAAAACAAGCATGAAGGAAATGTAAGAATTAAGTTTTTTATATGGAACTTAATTTTTGAAACCTTTATATTCAGCAAGTTCCCACAGGGAGACCATTAAGACCCTAGTGAGTAAAATAAATAGAAACCATTTTATTTGGAGTTTTAAAAATATAATGCATTTAGAAAGAAAAAAGTCATTAAAATATACATGAATAATAAGACTAGTTCGAAAAGATTATATAACAAAGACATTTGCACTTATGTCAAAATGAGGTCTTGGGAACATCATGAAATGAATACACTTTCAAAACAGTTTGGATAGGATAGTATATGACTTAAGGTAGCCTAAACCTCAGTTGTATTAAAGGTCATAAACATAATAATTAAACATAATAATTAAAGTTTATTTAGTTGGAAATAGTTTTTATTTCAACTGAGAAACATATTCACTTGTACTTCTTTATGTAAATACGTACGATTTTCACACCTTGAATTTAAGTATTGAGGAAGAGATCATTTCAAAGCTGTGAAGAAATTCCTGGTAGGGGAAGCGGTCCTGGCTTCGAACAGCATCACGGAAACTGGACCAGAGTAGGTCATATCATAGCTTCTTCAGAACACTTTGACTGTGGAGAGATGGATTCTTTATTTCTTAGTTACTATTCATTCAATAATTGGCGAAAATGATATTCAGAAATAATTTTAATCCCATCTTGATTTTAACCCAAATTCTCTTCTTTCTTAGTTTCTAGTGTTGTGACTGGCATTTCTATACCCCTAAATCTGTTTTTTTTCTTTATTCTTATCTCCTATATTTAGTCTAAACAATTTATATCTTCCATATCAGTAATTTATTAGAAGTCTTTCAAGGTAAAGATCTTCGATGGAGTTTCATTAGCTGGTAATTTACATACATTGTTTTTTGTGCTCCAATGTATATATGTGATAGAATAGAGACTATTTGCCAAAATTAAGAAAGAAAAAAAATACTGCTATTTACTCATTTCCCCAAAAATATTCTAGCGATGTGGGACAGGGGTTTTACTGATTTCTGGGACCTTAGGTGGGACAAAAATAATTTGTGTGAATCAGTAGCTGAGCAGATTTTCTTCTTATTTTCTCTTGGATATTTAGTCTGACACTCGATGTACTATTTGCCAAATCAACATATCCATCCTCTTCAAAACCCCTCATCTTAGCGTGGCATCTAAGATTAAACACTGGGGTATTGCTATCTACTTGTAAATACTGATATGAGATATAAAGACATGTTTTAGTTAACATTGCTCCTAGCTGGGATAGTTTACAAGATTGAATATAAACTTTCGACTTCAGTTTGGCTTTTTC
Source organism: Eidolon dupreanum (assembly GCA_028627145.1). Classification (NCBI taxonomy): domain Eukaryota; kingdom Metazoa; phylum Chordata; class Mammalia; order Chiroptera; family Pteropodidae; genus Eidolon; species Eidolon dupreanum. The sequence goes on along the minus strand of CM053512.1, from coordinate 8,159,778 downwards.
TCCGTGACTTAGCAAGTCACTTAATTCATCATTTTTTTCTGTTTTGTTTTCCTCATGTTTTACTGGAAGATATTAATCTAAATCATCTTTAAAGCTTTTCTATTTATCTAACCTCTAATTTCTGCATTCCTTTGTAGATATAGACTTCACTGTTAACCTTTTCTTCCATCAGGCCTTGTTCACCCTTCCTTGGTCACCAGAACCCTGGGGCCAGTCGCCATTACTCACAGAGTGTTTTCTTTAACTCACATACACATACTCAGAAAGCAATTTCCTCTGATAACATAACATACAGCATGCACACAGACAAACCAATAAGGTTAGTAATTGATGAATTAAATGAAATAACTTGCCATGATAGGATCTTTAAATATTTCCATATATATAATTTTCATTGTAACAATAAGTCAGTATGAAGACCTAAAAGATACCAGGAATCAAAGACCTTGAGTCACAAGTTGAGGGAAATATATATGTGTGTGTACATGTGTAATGTACATAACACACACATTTATAGCCAGTTTTTAACTAAAATAAAGCTTTGAGTACTAAGATCTCTCTCTTTCTCTCACAAAATGGTATTTATATTATTATATGTTTACCTAAGAAATAAGGGAATCTAATTCATTTCCAACTTTTCATTTGATAAGAAGGCTTAGATAATTATGTAAATATCTTAGCTCTAGAACTTCCACCTGTGCAAACTAGCTATAGGTATTTCCCACTTTTCAAAGGTTTACAGTAGGCCACTTCACTTTTACTAGAGACCTACATTAGTAGGTAACAGATTTTTTTCATAAAAGCAAAAATACTCTCCAGATTTATTTCAGTTACTGAAAATAGGTATTAGTATTAGGTCTTGTAAAAGCAAAGTGACATAACTTGAACTTTTGGAAAGCTGTGGGGTTGGGAAATACACTTCACTTTATTCCATGTTTGCAAGATTTTTTGATAAAATGAAATCATTGTGCTATGTTTCAATCTTTAGACATTAAATCTTTTTTATCTTTTTTTTAAGTTTATTGGTGTAACATTGGTTAATACAATTATGTAATTTTCAAGTGTACATTAAATCAATCTGCTCTATTTTTGATTAAATATAAATACTTAAAATGACCATAAGTGGCATAGAAAGGTTATGACCATCTGCATGATACTTATAAAACATGATAAAGGAATTTTATAAGTTATAATTCTAGTCAAGATTTTTAAAATGTGTTGATTATATTTGAATTTAGTGTAGTAAAATACAGCCATTTAAAATTTTTATGTTTGTTTTATTAACCTTCTTTGATAAAAAAAATGCTAAAAATCTAAGGGACCTTTTATTCCTCTATCATTAAATTATTTTTAATACAAAATTTCAGATTAAATATGGCTTAAAATTGTTAAAAATAAGATATTAAATTATACTTATTACACAGTCAAATTAATTTTTGTGCCTTTGCCAGTGTTTGGGGAGGGAAAAAATATATAAAATACTCTGGCAGAGTTTAAGAAATCATCCTGACAAGTGGCCTCCTACTGTTTCTAGATACTTTGTTTATGAATATTGCCTTTTGCGATATACTATATGGGTTTACTCTAACACTGTGTGGAATTTTTTTATTTCTATTTTTATAAGAAGCAAGAAGAAATATATGTCATTACTAACTCTTCAAAAATTAATAATACCTTTGGCGATAAAACATGAGTTAATCTTCAAAACAATAAATTAATATGTACTAATTCTTGCAGAAATTATAGATCACCCAACAGAGGATCCTGAAGTTAGAAAAATCATTAATCTTAAATAATTTATCTTAATCCTACCTTCAAAGACATGAAATATAAAATATTTTTTAATATTTATATTTTCAGTTTTATTAAGATTAAAATACATTTTAGAAAAAAAAAATGAAAAAAATGTTCAAAACAGAAACAGCCAAATCAAAAAACAAAACTAGGATGCAACTATAGAGAATGAGAATCAAAATGAAAGGATATATAACGAGGAAGGATGTGAATGAGTTACAGATATGGACATAATAGATAAAAAATTAATTTGCACTTGGGACAAATTATAGTATACTTTACATATTTATAAAGGTACTATCATTTATTGGTAATTTTCTTGCTACAAAATCAGATTAAGTTAAATCAAGCAATGGGTTTCTCCTATAGCTGCCTTGTGTACTTGGAAAACCTGTACATAGATACCTAAGATTAAAATTTAATAGTTAAATGAACGTTTGATTTCAGCTCCAAGTTGCAGTGTCTGGGAGCTGGCATTAGAAAACGTTGGACAAACTCAAAACCAATGATTTTTCTTGGATCCATCCAAGGATTGAGGTTGCCGGGCCAACTGCCATTGCAGTATTTGGAAAGATCAAGCACACCCACAGAGATAGAGCAACCAAGATCTACTTACCTAAAACAGACACTGTTTTTTGTTTTTTTTTTTTCCTGATAAATGCCTGTGTTGAAGTTGGCTGATATATCCTGCCCAGAATGTTAAATGCTACTACACATCCATTGTCAGGTTCAAGCATTCATGCAACAAAAAGAGCAAGAGACAAATATTAATACTATTACAGGCTACATTTTCTCAGTAATCTCCTGATCAGCAAAATCTTAGCAATGTTGAAGATCTTCACATCATAGATTAATAACCTGCAGCCTGACCTCATCCGTCTTTGGGCAGAAAAGGGGAAAAGGATATACAAAAATGCAGCTCTGACAGCTCAGAACTGGCCTATTGTTGCCAGGAGCAAACCCACCATTATAAGTAGTCTTTGTAGTCTATCAAAAAAAATTCTCAAAATACAAACAGGAGACCACTCTTTGATCTTGATGAATGAAGACAAACATAAAACTGCTCCATTATCATATATGCACTCGTATAAAAATAATCCACAAAAATGACCAGACATCTACCTATCCTGACCACTGCTTCTCCAAGCAAAGGTCCATCTGATTATAGTTTCCCTTACATAATTATTCGCACTCATTCCTACCATTTTCTAGATAAAATTTAAGATGCCCACTCATACTGCCATTTGTAGACAACATCCAATCCAGAGCAAAGCACTGCTTTCTTGAAGCCTCCCCTAACTTACTAATATTCTCTTATTTAGGAGTCCTATGGTTCTCCACAGTGTTCATCGTCTTTCATTGTGATGAGTTTATACTAAACTTTTTAAAACTCTGTATGTTTTTAGTGATCTTTAGCTATAGGGAATTGAATCCTGGAATCAAAAAATATTTTACTCTGATATTATTTCATTGACAGGAAGTAACCTTCACATCTGAATGTAATTATAATTTTCATTTCATTGTATTTTCTTAAAGTTAACTATATTTCTTTTTCTTTAAAATATTTTGTCCCCCAGAATTCTCCACATGTGGTGAGGCCTATTCATATAGTGCCCAGGCCCAGAGGTCCTACAGAGCCTGGATCTCTATATCTTTAAGGAATAGTAGGTGTTAGTAAGCAGAGACTGTTAGTTTTCAAACATATGGAGAAGTAATACAGTGTGTCATGTTTGGGGGTATTAAAAAGCTGGGTGTGGCTGGAGTGAAAGAGATTTTATTTACAACTGAGTCCTGGGAAATTGCGGAGACTAAGGCTGAGAAGCAATGCCTTGTTGGTAAAGGGATAGATAGATATAGATACAAGCATTTAAATATTTTTTTCTAGAGGTGATGTTTAGAGGCAATGTAGATCCATAAGCAGAAATGTGTCATCTTTATATTTGTGCTTCGGAAGGAATATGTCAAATATATCACAGAACCATGTGTTTTCTCTCTGGAAAGACATGAATCCCAGAACACAAAGCATGTAAGAGTCTCCTTGATTATATCAGTTTAATAGCTCCAAATAAAGTTTAGTGATGAAAAAAATATTTCTTCAGTTGATAATAGACTTTAATACCACAAAGACTGGAATATTCTGTGTTTTCATCACTAAGAGGAATAAAGGTGTTTCATGTCGAGCTAAAACATAACCCCGTCTCCACTGTGGACCAAGCTGCATTCCTAGGGGGCGTCCTGTCTGGAGTGTGTAGTCTTAGCTCTACTCTGCTGCTGGGACTTCTTGGGTACACTTAACCTGGGCATCGGTTTGTTGGGGGGTGGTTTATGAGGTAAGGATGAAAAATCATCTCCCCAAACAAATTTTAAAAACCCTGTTGGTTGTTTTGAATAATTACTGGCATGGATTCAGTCAAAGAAGAGTAAGACTCTACTTCCTATACACACCTTATGCAAACTTTAAAGGGACAATGAAAAAACATGTTTATTTAGAAGCAGTACTATTATATAAAGTTGAAAACATTGCTTAACGAATAAGTAAATTAATCTTTCTTAAATATATTGTAATGGAAAAAGTCAATTAATTTTAAAATACGAAACAGTCTTTGTGTATTTAATAATGGGGTGTCAAGGATATTTCTCATCCACTCCCTTTTCCGAAACTAATTAAAAATGAGAATATTATGGAAAAATAAAAAGTAAAGCTAGTTTCAGGGAAACTAGAAAGCATCTCAGAGTCCAACTTTAAAACTAAGGAGAATACTTTAAATGTGGTAAATATTAATTGCTTACTTTGTTTCAGGCACTCTTCTAGAATTTGGGATATATCAGTGGGCGAAAGGAAGAGTAGCGTAAAAATGATAACACTTGCAAAGCTGGCATTTTAGTAGGAGGTAGACAAACAATGAACAATAAACAGTATAAATAAATAAATTATGTAACGTCATGAAATACAGGGAAAGTATATCAAGGTAAAGCTAGATGAGGAGTTCCTGGTGGTTTCCAAGAAAACTGCATCTGATGGAGTTAAATGGGCGAGGGAGACTTGATTTAAAGCTATTACTATAATCCAAAACAATAATTTGTAAAGATCTATGCGCTCCAATATTCATGGCAGCATAATATATAATAGCCAAGGTATGGAAGCAACCTAAATGCCCATCAACAGAAAATTAGATAAAGAAATTATGGTTTATATATACAATAGAATATTACTCAGCCATTAAAAAATGAAATTAAAGAAGTACAAATTAGTGGTTGATAGTTGGGCATGGGGATGGGGAGCATGGTACAGGGAATGTAGTTGGCATTAGTATGATGGCTAAGTGTAGGGCTAGGGGAGGGAGGGAGCAATTGAGAGAATCGTTTTATGAACAATATAGATGTCTAACCAATGTACTGTATACTTGAAACTAATTTAAATAAATAAATTTATTAAAAAAAAAAAAAACAAAAACATTACTGTATCCTTTAGGGAAGTAAGATTAATTCAACCTGAAACCAAAAGTGGGAGATTTTTTTAAGTGCTAAGTTGAGCTAGTTGAAAAGTGCTGTTAGGATTTTTGGGGGGAGAGGGAGATGTCAGTCAGTGTGAGCAGGCCATCTTTGTCCATCCGCACTTACTGAAGTCAGGCTCCCGCCCTCCCATGGAGACTGGTAGAAAGGGGCACTATCTTTCCCAATCATCACATCTCAAAGGAGTGGCTCCCAGGTCCTTGAGAAAGATATCCCTGGCATGTAACCCTAGCAAGAGGCTGGGAGATTTATATTTCAAAGGAGCAGACAAAGAATTTGCAATGGCAGGTTTTCTAAAGAAATGGAAGGTCAGGGGCTTCTAGTCAGGAGGAAACTTGTCTAAAGTTTAGTCAAGCTAAGGAGAACTTTAAGGTCACCTTGGCCAGCAGTTTGGGCGGGGGAGGCAGGTTGCAGTCATTAGTAATAGGAAAAGTACTGAAAAAGTCACTGAAACGTGCTCTTGCAAGGGATGTGTCAGCGGGCGTGGTAGGGAAGTTTAGAAAATGCCTATATTAAAGATGCCCATAGAACCCTTTCTTTCTCCCTGCCTTACACCTACTCTTAGGGTGAGCAAGCCGGAGAGACCCAGGGAAACCTGGCCTCAGCCAATGATGAGTGATAAACAGTAAGAGCCACATGCATAGATGCTACAAAACAGAAAATTAAAGTTATAAAAAGGTATAGCAAACACAGTTCACTTAAAAAAAAAATCACAAACAAAAGGAGAACTTCAAAATGCAGAAAAATGTTCAGACAAAAATTCCTGGTATTCTCAAAGAAATATGGTTTTATTAACACGTACACAAGGGGCAGTTAAAAAAGAAATCAAAGAAGAACCAATTGAGCCTATTATTAACCTCATTTTGTAAGTGAGGAAACAGAGAGCTTAGGTTAAGCGGCCGATATCACACAAAAAGTATGGATTTTATCTTATGAAACTGGAACTCCAGGGCCAGTGAGCCAAAGCATTGTTCTGTACAGGTTGACCTATTCTTTTTGACGAAATGTGATAAAACGTATCCAATATAGTATTGAATTAAAACATAGAGCTCAAGATTGGAGAGATTGTGATATTTGAAATGACCAGTAGTGTTAGATTTGTTTATATAGAGGGCTAAGGTTAATAACCCAAAACTGTGTGCAGAAAAAAGCTACCAGAACAGCCTTAAGACTGCTAATTTTAGACAGTCTGCCGACAATTTTGACCCTTGGCTGGCATATGGCAACTCGAATTTCAGGAGGATTCCAACTATTCCTAGAACAGATAGGAGTCTGCTTAAATATTAAATATTGTTGGCTGCTTGTAGCAACAATATTTTATGGTGAATGCCTGCTTTCTCTCTGGGAGTCTTGATTTTTGGTACACATTAGACAGAATGTCTATGTGGTCAGCCTCTAGTAAAAACTCTGGACATTTCACACGTTTCACTGCTTCTTGCTGGAAGAATTAAGCACATCCTTTGTGACTCAACTGGTACAAGACTGCAAGCTAGCATCTAATTTCTACTGGAGTTCACCCCACTTTCCTTTTCTCTTATTTGGCTTTGCATCATTTCGCTGTAATGAATCTTAGCTGTGAGCATGACTATATGCTGAGTCCTAGTGAATCATCAAAGGATGGGGCTGGTTTTGGGGACCTAAGACACACCACAGTTTACCTAATGGATTACTAACGTTATAAATTTTGAAGATGTAAAAAGTGCACTATGAAAAAGAGTGAACACATACAATATTTGTGAAACAATACCACATTCTTTTTGGGCAATGAACCTGACCCCCTTTCCTTGTGATACATATGAGTCTATCAATCACAGCATCTCCTAATGTTTTTGTCATAGAAATGGGAAAGTGACCCAGGTTAGACCAATTATAAAACTATATGAATCATAAGTATAAGGTTTCAGCAATTTTCCAAATGTTCTTATTTTAATCATCTGAGGTTGTCTGAGAGCATCTTGCATGCATTGCAAAGAAAACCTCTTTATAGAAGCAGACAAATAATCTACAATTAAAAAAAAAATGGGAATTCGTCAGTATAGAAAGAGCAAGAGGAACCAAGAGAAATATTGACTTTGAACTTTCAGTTAAAAGAATAAAATGAACAAAATGCAAATCTGGGAAAAAAAGAGGTGAAAGAAACTGTAGACAAGCTGATAGTCTTCCTTTTCATTAGGGTGTCAACAGATACTCTCTGAAATTTATAAATAAAAGACAAGTTTTAAAATATCAATTTAAAGGCAAAATATTAAGCATTTGATTATCTGAAAACCAATCTTGTAGTTTTTCAAAAAGAAAGACACATATTGTATGTACAAATGCATAGATGAAAAGGAAATATCATATTTCAAAAGGACTAATCCAAAGAAATATTTTTAAAAGTCATGTGGTGCATGGGATACATTTGGTTATCTCTACTTTATAGAATCAAAGGAAATATGAAAGAGACATTTAGTATATGGAATAAAGCTGGTTATCTCTACTTGTCTGATTAATCAACTCATAGTATGGCAATAATAAAAATGCATAAAGCCTACAGGAATAAAGAAAATGGAAGAGAAAATGATAGATGAGCAATATGAAAATACTTTGGAAATGGAAGAACGAATGGTAATTCTGCAGAATGAAGAAAGTAACTTCACCTACTACAGAAGATTTAAATAGACTGAAATAAAAAAAAAAAAAATACCCATGAGGCTCAGAAAGTGAAAGTACAAGGTAACTTTAAAATAAATGATGTATGAAGTTAAAAGAGCAATATATAATATTGAACAAGGGACAGTTAGACCCTTAGATATCTGCCTTTATTTCTTTGTGTCAAGACTAAAACCTCTTTGCAATTCTGGTTTCAGATAAGAGATTTCTTTTCTGGAGAGATTGATCCATAAAAAGTAAAACAAAAAATTCTAGATGTAGGAATACTAAGGAAACGAGGAAACTAAGTAACATTTTAATTACTTGTAGGATATATTCCTGTGTTCTTTAGTAAGTGAAAATCTAAATACTCTTACATCCTTTCCCTCTTGTAGGGTCCAAGAAGTGGGTAGCCAGCTCAAACGGGCCAACTGGGAGGACACATTGTCATGGTGAACACCAAGAAACAGTCACAACGACTTCATTTGAAAACTAGATTTTAACCCTCCAGTCACTGCATGCTTCTCATGCTTACGGATAGTTTTTAAAGTCCTCGGCTGAGAATATTTTTTTTTTAATGAAGTAATAAAAGGAGGACTTTATAACTTAAATTTACAGAGATCAAAACAAAAATAAAAATTCTGAACCCAGAGTAGAACATCAAAGAAACTATAATTAATATTCTCCGAGTTAAGAGAGGATACTGTAACCATGAACAAAAACAGCACCATATGAAAAAGGAGAAGCATTTCATGAAATAAATAAATTCTTGAAATTTGCGATACTAAGATTTTATAAAAATCAGAATAATTGAAAGCTACTTTTCAAACAATAAAATTAAAAGGTAACTAGTTAAGCATAAAAATATATATGAAAACCCATTGAAAATAGCTTGAAAGTGCTAAATGTGGTGTCTGTACAGATAATTTCTAACTGTAATGAAACCAGCAAATTAACATTTCACAACGCAAAATGTATGTGGAAATTATGTGCCCTCAGTGACTTCCTACCTGCTCCCTGAAGAGAGTGCATGGAATAAACCAACATATATTTGTCCATATTTCCATTGATTCGCATAAATTTTAATTCCCTTGGAAACTATAATATTGCTGTCTTAGTTAAAGGGCTCACTGTGCAGACTAGTTGAACTTGGGCAAGAGGATACACTCTCCAGAGTGTCAGGACTTCACTATTTTATATTCAGCAAAATCTTGAGCATTCTCGAGGAGATAATACAATTTACATTAAAGTTTGATTTTTCAAAATGGATTTATCCATGAAGAAATCTGTATTCATTAGGCAACCATACGCTTCTACTCTCTTACGTGGCTCTCTTTGCAACTCATTCTACATTATTGTCGCTATGTTTTCGATTTTGAAGGATATTTAAAATTTTAGCCATGTCATTCTTTATCAGCTTAAAGGCTGTGTCCCACTTTAATAAGTTTCAACAGAGAGCTGACTTAATTTTTAGGCAATGGTCTTCCAAGAACACATAAAAAGACATCACAGAGGCTGGCTATACCTATTTACTAGGCCAGCTGTTTGTGAAGCATTAAGGACATGATTGTCAGACAGTAAAAAGTAGCACTTTTGACTGGTGCATAGTGAAATCAAATAAGCCATATATTAAAATTTACTTGACTGTGTCACATATTTTTTTAAATTTATCTATCTATCTATCTATCTATCTATCTATCTATCATCATCTATGTATCTATCTATCTATCTATCATCTATCTATCTATCTATCTATCTATCTATCTATCTATCTATCTATCATCTATCTATCTATCTATCATCTATCTATCTATTTAGGCAAGGCAGCCATTGGTTGACCTCACATATTGCAAGGACCTTATAAGCTTACAATTCCTTATTATTATTATTTAAAATTTTTTTTTTACACCTACAGCACCTGGTCTTCCTAGGTGGTCTCTCATCCAAGTGCTAACCAGGCTAAAAACAACTTTAATAGTGCATACATTGTGGGTTGTCTGACAAGGGTTTTTAACTAAATAACTAATGGCAATAGATAGGGAGGACTTGTATAGTAATTTGAATAGATTCAAATACTAAAGCACAATCAAATAGATGATATGATTTCCATTTGAATGCATTTGTAGAAAGAGGCTTTTGTCAGAAATGAAACTCAAATAATTACACAATGGGAAATTATGTGATTAAAGGAGTATTAATTGTGCAATCAAATAAGCACACATAAAATGTGTCCATATTAAAATGTATAAGGAGATTATTTATTTAGAATTATATTGGTACAATTATATTATTTTTCTAGGCAAAATTATATGGTACAATTGGGAGTCACAGATTTTTTTGATATCAAAGAGAAATATTAGAAAACTAAAAGCAGAAGCATTTAAGAGAAGGCATGGAAAAGTAGGAAAAGATATGTTTAGGATTTTTTTTTTAATATGAAATCTCACGCAAACACAGAAATCAACACTTCGCTCTATCTTTTTAGAGCCCCTTAGAGGTTCACGAAGGACAGTTTGTAGTAACCATGATTATATGCCCTAGCTACTTCCCATAGTAACCAGTAAAATGCAAAAGTAAAATGATTATGTTCAGGTTCATGTTTATTAGGGAGCCAGTAACTCCAGAAAACTTTAGAAAATTTTGCTGATCATTTTGTATAAACAGAAGATTATTATATGATAGTACATAAACTGTATTTTGATCCCTTCTTTTATGAAAAGTTTACTGTTTTGGGTCTGTGATAAACTATAATAATAATCAGAATGGCACATGGAAATCATCCAAGATCATTTATTTTCTGATAATATAGAGTGTATGAAAAAGATCAAGAATTAATTAAAATGCCAAAATGATCATTTTAGAGCTAATAAGCATTTTACTGAAATATTAAATTATATTTTGAGTCTATTTTATCCTCATTGTTTTAAAAGACAATCTGCTACTTTTACAGGATTATAAATATTTTAGTAAGGGGTTCTGATGTTTTTAATCTTATTTAGTATTTTGCATCATGTTTAAGATCAAAGTTTTAAAAATTGTTATTGTATTACCTTATTATCCCCAAGTTATGAAATCTCCAATAATTACCACGCGCGAATGACTTTTTATTTGAAGTTTGATGTGAACAGATTTTTTTGCAATTCTCATATTTTTGATAATCACTTCATGAAGAAAAAATAAAAATAATGACATAGATCTTATACTCTGTGTTCTGTATGTAAAAACCAGAAAAATAACTTTTAACTTTAATATATCCATGTGATTTGCAAACAATTTTATCTAAAGTAATTTTATTTAAAATATCTTTTCTCAGGAAAATAATGATTTCTTAAACTCATTCCTATTCAATTATCCCTATATAATAGCATGACTATATAGAAACCCCTTCGATAAACATACTAACGATCAGTGGGTTTTAAGCACATGCTTGAGTTCTCCGAGAAAGGAACTTGCCAGTCCTATCCAACTATAAACAAACTCTTTTACCATAATTTTAAGAAAACAAAATCTTTTCTGCAGCGATTCTGTTAAGAAGGATGAGACTATCCTAAATTATTATTGTTTTGCATTATATCATTGTATCACTGTTTTGCATTATATCATTGTATCACTGTTTTGGATTATATCTCTATTTGTGGCCTCTGAATCAGTCTCTATGTTGCTGCTACTTTGTTTTGGATCAGTAGCAGTGTCTATATCTATTCCATTGTCTTTGTCATCCTGATGGGAAGTTTTCTTCTTGTCTCTTTTCCTATCTGCACCATAAGATCTTTCAAGTTAAACATCTCTCTAGCTCTCTCACTCCTTATCTTCTGCCTCTATCTCTCTATTCCTGCCCCTCCCTCCTCAATTAAACACTCAATATAAGACAGGGGACCACTTGTGTGCTTATTCAACAAATATTATTGACGACTTACCGCTGTTCTAGCTGCTGGAAATACATCTGTAGAAAAATAGACAATAACCTATACCTTCCTGGAGTTTATACTCTAAAAGCGAAGGCATTAAGGAAAACATATTGTATATGCTATGAAAATAATTTCCTATGGAAGGTAGTGGGGAGGAGATATTGGAGGGGGGAGTTTTGGTACTTAGGAAAGGCATCTTTCATAGGGTGACATATGCATAATATCAATACAAGCAGCATCACACAACTCCTGAGAGCATCATTTATACTGTAATGCATGAGAATATTGCCCCCTGACTTGTGCAGGCCACAGCAGGGCCTGAAGGAGCTAAGGGAGAATGTGTACATGTCTGGAGAGGAGAATTCTGGGCAGAGGACTCAAATGTCTTAAGACAAGCATGTTTAGATGTTTATCCTCAACGAGGCCAATGTGTCTGAAAAGCATTCAATAAATATTTGTATACAACTTAAATATCATCCACAATCAATTATGTTAAATATGTATTGATCTGAATTGACATTTCAAATGTTCTAAAACACTAAAAAGTAATTATTCTCAGTTTATTTCTTTCTATATTGCATAACTCGAACTTTGTCACCGTCGAACATTTACCATCACCAAGATGGCCATTTTTGATGGCCGAACAAGCTAGATAAAGTATATGCTGATAACAAACAAACAAAAAAAGTATTGACTGGCATTTGTATACTGTTATTCCATTAGTATTTGAGAAAAAGTTTTCTGCGGATTAAAAATTTTCATCTTGTGATCTGTGTAGTGAAGTCGCATAACACATGGCAAATTAGTTAAGGCATGCTGAAATAAGTAAGAACACCTCATTTGCAAATAGTGGCTTTGGCTTTCTTTCTAGATACTTGCATTCTGAAGCATCTTATTAAAAACGTTTCTACATTCTCTGGAAAGATGCCCACACTCAGAAGAAATCCAAAAGCATCTGCGTAGTGATTGAAAAATAAATATTGCTGTGGTTTCTTTTGAGTTGATGCCCTGTTTCTTCCCATCTGGGACTTTTAGCTCAATCAAAACAAAAAGGATGTTTTGGAGAGAGAATGAAAGAAGTCCTCTGAGGTTTTCAGATACACTGCCTGCTTTAACCCTTTTCAAGTTTGAAGTTTTAGATCCCTCTTCCTGCAACTCCAAAAACGTTCTAGGGGAATTGTAATTCTTTGTTCCAGTCCCAGAATTTTCTGTTTTTCTAAAAGAGTGCTTTACAATGTCAACAACACAAACTAAGCCACCAGTTTTAAAAGCAAAAATAACAGCTGGTCCTCTCTAGCCTACACTTTGGAATATTAAATTCTAAGTGTATTGTGAGCAACTCATTTCAACAACCAATTACTGCTTCAGAGACACAAGGACGACTAAGTAAGAAAGCATCGTCTACCTCACATTTCTGAAGTATATGTGCTCTGTGTGAGCCAAGCCCCATGAAGCGTTGAACCAAACAACCACAGCAGGCTCCTATCCTCTTGGTTATTCAGCATTAATTTCTTAATGCCTGGTTGGGCTTGCTGATGAGTGGCCTCTATCTCTCAGGTATTCTGCAACATTGATTTCCAGCCTTGGAGTGAATGATTTGTTCATTTTCTCTTTGCATGATTTAACACAGTTGGATGGAGAGAGGGGAGGGAAAAAAAGCTTGAATAGATGTGCCCTACTTGAGACTTCTGTTCAGTAATACTGATGTGAATGCACATGTTTTTTTCAAAGACTGCTAAGATTTCTTCCAGCTACAAAGATCACTGTAATAAAATATTTGCAGTGGATATAAGCAGTCTCTCCAACTAAATGATTTTTTTTTTAAAATTTACTAACAGGAATATTTTCTTAATGTATTTTTCCAAAATATTTTCTAAGCCAGTTCGATGTCTTTTTTTTTTGCAAGTTTGCTATCTTATAATTTAGTGCGATCATCTCGAGCAAAATTGTCACCTGTTCAATTCCTTTTGTATTCTTACCTAATACAACACTAAATGAATGCTTTGAATTTTTTACCACATCTGGAGAGCATTTAGGTATCAGTGAGTATTTTAATACTTGAAACATGTTGTTTGATATAACCCATTTTATTATGAATGTTCATGTTTTCATAATCTGGTCATTTTTTCTTCATCGGAATTAAAATTTTTCCATTAAAAAATAAAGTTATTCATTATACACTTTAAAAGTTATCATCTGTGATCAATAATGTATTTAATTAGAAATTACTATTTATACTAACATATACAAACATGAAAAATGTATCTAGAAAAATTCTTCTTAAAGAGATTTATTTAAAATATCTTAATTATTTACTTCTGAAAGAAACAGTTTACTGAAAGACGTAATAAGTTTGTATATCAATACTCTATTAGTAATTTTCCCAAGGTCTCGCTAAAGATACTTCTACTTTCAAATATGTCAAATAAGTACTCAAATGTACATGTATATTTCTGAGCACCAAGAATAATAATATTTTATAGTGAGAGCAGATGAATTCTATAGGCTCAGATAAAATAATTAAAATTTTTGGTAAAAAATGTAATTATCTTAATGGTTTCAGATACATGTCCTATATCTGAAGATTCCTCAAAAATGTATTAAGACTGCTTTCTAATGTCAGTGTCAAAACATTTTTAGATAAATAGAATTTCAAAATTTTCCTGATATACCAATCCAATAAATTCATATAGTTTCATGAAGAACTAAAATTTGAATATAATTGGGTACCATACTGAACATATTAAATTCATCACAGAGTCAACTGCTCAACTAACTCTTTTGGATTTCATAAAATATAGTAGTAACCAAATGATAGAAGATTTTGTCTTCTGGTGAACATTCTAAACTTAATTCTAGATCTTAAAGCAGAGAAAAATATCATTGTGAACTGATTATTAACCTACCATAAAGGCCAACCAATAAATCATAATATTAAGATTTCAAAAAGTCTGTATATTTGACTATTTTGACTAGTTTTGCATAATTTTAGTATCATTTGAACATGTTATACAAAAATATTAAATGGATATGAATTTTAAATGCCCTACTGACATATTTAGGTAATTTTACTCGTTTCCAAAAAAATATTGGTCAATATACTTATTAATTCAGACCTCCACCCACATTTCCTCATGATTATTAAAACATTGACAATAACAGCGGTTACATCATCATCAACAACAAAAACGCACTAACATTAGAAGCGCCTTTGTGCTTTTTAATCTGTGAAGGACATGCACGCATGAGTGTAGAGAGGAAAGAGAGGGAGGCTCATAAACAAATCCATCATAGCACAGTATCATAATTACAGATTTATTAAAATGAATTTGGTTTTTAATGGTCAGCCAATATGCCAAAGACTATTTCTAATTATCCCATAAATTGTTTGCATCTGTGACTAATTCCACTGTAATACATCTTTGCCAATCAACTCACATCATTTCTGAATTCTGCTTACTTATATCTTTGTCAGTGTTCATTGTAATTTTATACACACATTTTCTCCACACACACATTTTTCTCCCTTGTAATTATTTTTCACCTACTCTAAATAGGCAACTATTGCTTTTCTACTGGAAAATCATACAGGATCCAAATCAGATATTTACAACCTCTGAAATACAGTTTTGTTGTGTTTAGTTTACTCTTGTTTTTAAAAAGCTTTAGAAGCATGAGTGGATGTCACTTATACATATAACTAAAATCTAAAACTATAGTTAAAACATGAATTAAAATGAAAGATATCTGAAGATTTTTAAGTCAGCATGTAAGGCAACTGAACAATCTAAAGCTCTGAAATTTATCATCTACTACAAGACCTGGCAATGTTGTTTTGGGAGAGAGAGAAAGGCATTATTTTAGATCGGCTCTCTAAGGCCCCTTGCAAACCTGAAATTCAAGGAAAGGAAAAGCAAATTTCAGTATTAATAAATAAAAAAAAAACCTACTTGTGGGCACTTCTGCTTTCAAGAAGGGACTAAGAGGATAGCTTTGTACCAGGCAAAATAAATCGATAATGTGCTCTCTTATGCTTATACAAAATGGAAAAAGCAACACTTCAAATTTGCTATTTGCTAAGAGAAGGGCATTTATTTCAAGGTTTCTGCCATTGTGTGTGTGTGTGTGTGTGTGTGTGTGTGTGTGTGTGTGTGTGTGTGTGTTAACTCACGGGTACAGAACTTACAGCCATGAGGAGATAGGTAAAGTTTGGTTAAGCTCCTTAATAATGTTTGCGATTTGTAAAGAAAGGTCCAGAACTATGTTTGGTATAGGGGAAAGAGAGACTGGAATAAATTAGTAAAGCTAGAAGCAAATTTTCACTGTGGAAACAGCCTGGGTGAAGCCAGTAGAGGGAACACTCCAACCATAGTTGCCCTATGGTTGGAATAACCATGATACTTTTAATAACAAGGATATCTATTATTCAGTTTTACTCTTTTGTTGTTGTTTAATTGGCTGTTTGTGATAATATAACCCCTGAATTCAGCCTTGGTCTTTAGCAAAGCTCCAAGAATGAACATTCGAAGTTCTTTTGGAAGTGCTGGATCCAGGGTGCTTTCCCATGGAGCAAAGTAGTGATAAAAAGAATTAGCACATCTAGATGTGAGCTACAGTAAATATAGAACATTCACTAGAAGTAAAAAACTAAGAAGCCACTGGGAGGAACTGAAGTTCTCGGAATATCCTTAAAGACATTAAAAGAAATATGGGCTTTCATTACAAAAACAGTGATTGTGTGACAATGCAAACAATTAGGAACATAATAAGTCATAATTTTAAATCTGCCCTGAGCACAAATAAACACTTTCAGTTACTCTTCTGAATACTTTGGGTGGAGATTCACCAAGAAGCCATTTATAGGCTTTTAAATTTAGGGGTATGGGTGTTTCCTAATGATGTATTCTTTCAATTCCAACATTGTGAAATTGCAGAATAGGTTCAAAATAAATTTCGATCCTAGAGAGCATTTCTAGTTAAGGGAATTATAACTAGTAATGATTTCAAATATGAAAAAAAAATTATCTGTGAGATCTAATTCTATGACTTCTCCTCTGGCTACTGTCTCCATCACTACCCTGCTATGTCAATATGGCTTTTTTATTTTCTTGATTCACAAGAATATTCACACCAGCATGCCTGTTTACATGCCATTGACCAAAGCAAATCACAGTGTCAAGCCAGATAATGCTGTGGGAAAAAATACTTCTATGGTGGCACAAGAGGGTCCTCATTGAACAACAATGTAATGTTCCCTCCTGGTATATTTTATTTTGTGTCTCCTTGGTGATTGACATTTCACAATGCATTCTTATATCATTAGCTTATTTATTCCCAAGAGATATTCAGTTAGGCTAGAGATATTTATTTATTTACTTTTAAGGAGGAAAAATTTGCCTGATTGTTGTATTGTAATTTGTATTGTTGCCTATGCTGACAGTACAAAATATTTCTAATTATAAATTTTAATGTTCTGTTATGCTTAATGTTAATATCTATCTCTCTAAATGGTTAACGTATCATTGTTTTTCTTATTCCTAAAAAATATCCTGTATCTTCTTTTATCTAAGAAAATTTCCATTTGTAGGTTAATACCTACATTCATTTTAGTGATCACAAGTTCAGGAAATTACAAATTAAGAAATATCTTATTCATACAAAAACATATTAATTTCATTTACACCACTAAACCATATTAACACAAGGATGAATGCACACATGCTTCTGGACAAGAGGTTACCATTGTCAGTAAATCATAAATCTGAATTTACTTCTCCCCAAACTAACTTTTTGACTTTCTTTGGGTCAACATTCTCAATAGTTATTTTTGTTTATCTAATTGTGGTCAAAGTAAATATTTTATATGATATTATATGATTATTATGAGGAAAATTTTTTTTAAATATCTAAAGTTCTTAACGTGGTGTCTGACACAAGTAAAAATACTGCTGATGGCTTATACAGCCATGGTTATTAAAACAATCAGCACTTATCTTTTAATTTTTTTAAGTACTGTGATAAGCAGTTTATTATGTTTGTTTTATTTATTCATCTCCCTGCTCCCAAGCCCCCACCACCCAAAAAAATTTCTCAGGTAGGTGATAATATTAGCTCCATATTACAAATAAAGAGATAGGCACAATAGAATTAATTGGCCAAGTTTACAGAGCTAGTTAATGGAGGGAACAGCTTTCCTGACAGCCCTCATTAAAATTCTTCCATGGTAAGGGATGTGAAGATTTTGCTCAGAAACAGCCACTACCTTACTTTCTGTCCTCGCATATAGCAATAATTAGTTAAGGAGTGCTTATTCATTTAGCCTACGAGTGGAGTCATCTCAACATAGGCCTCTAGGAAGCCACTAGTAATTAATCAGAGTTTGTATTCCGTTGTAAATATGTTTATCATCTGGCTCTAAAAGGATGTAATTCTGTTAATGAACGCCATTGTATAACAAGGAACTGACACACTAGCTCTAGCCAATCCCATTTGTACACTGCATTTGGTTGAGTTCTGGGTGGGATTTCATAATCAAACCACATGTGGAATGGTTTTGAAAAAGTGCAACAGGATTAGTCCTCCTGTATTTTAAATAATGTTTTCTAGCGATTGATTTTAGGTGGAGCTGATGTCCCCCGTCCACACTTTTGGATTTGGAAGGTTTCTGGTGGAGGAAAAAAAAGATAATTTTTTTTTTTTTTAAAGATAGATTGCTTATGAAATTATTCCATGCTAGAACTAGAAGAAAAACTAAGTCGAAAATTAAGACATTTCTATTCCAAGAAAATGAGTTTTTTTTTTCATTTTTTTCCCCCCCAAACAATTAGAAGTCCAAACCAAAAAGGAAGACAATCAAGAACTCTCAATTTTACAGACCTAGAGTCTGGAAGCATTTCAGATATAGTAGCAAAGACACCTGTAAATACAAACTGACAACTTTATTTCCCTTTTTTAACTTGAAATAGTATGGTGAACTTGTATAAACATATATAATGGCATGAAGTTGGTGTTTGTATTATAGGAATGAGTCTGTGAAAAAATTGGTACTTAGCAATGTCTACTACATTACAATGTGATATGCTCTCTTTATTATAGCAGTGAGTGAAAGCTAATCTTAAAAAAAAATCTTGATATGTTATCCTAATGATCCCAGAAAAGATTTCTGACACAGGTACCCCTATTACCTATGAAAGCATTTTAAACAGTTTCCAAATTAAGAGAAAAAGTCTATGATCCTTTGAATATACGTGGGCTACATAGTAGTTAAGTATGAGGTTGTGGACAGGTACACTTGGTGCTCTGCACCACATGCCCTGGGCCCATCTCTAAGTTCAGCTTTGGCTGCTATAGACAGTGTCCTGTGAACTCAGATTCCTCACTAACTGATGGCATCCTGATTCTAGCATCATTGTAGTTGTGAGGCTTTCTACTTTCGCGCTCAGGGACTTCTCTGATCACATGGGAGCTGATTTGGCCATGAACAAATGAATCTCAAAAATGAGCAGTAGTTACAACCCACAGACGAACAATTCAGCGGGGGCAAGCATGATTTGCCAATGGTCCCAGCAGAATTGAGTCCATGTTACCTACCATGACGACTTTGACAACTGCAGCCTCGTATGCAATTTTTCTCCTTTCTTTCTAACTCTACTCTTCTTACTTCTTGGGATCAGATTTCAAATAAACTAGCTACACCTAAGTTAGGTGCTATTTTAGGAGAGCAAAAACTAGATCAGAGGATTGTATATTCACTTGGCCAAACAGTGGCTCTTTTTTTAATTTTAATTTTATTTTTTTGCCTAAGAACAAAATGAAAACTTTTATAATTTAAAAGCACTATTTTGTTTTCCAGTTTCTATTTTAAATTCTTGTGCTAGTAAGTACATGGGAATTACTTTTTTTCCCTATTAAATAGCTTTCAATACATGGCATAATAAAAATAGAAAATACTGGGATACATTTTTATATGACCTTTTCATTTCAAATTATACTTTAAAATTCAATAGACTTGTGAAAGCCACCTTTAGTTGCTGCTTAAGAATTCAGGAAAGAAATGAAAAAAGCATTTGCCAGCAAACCTATGAAGACATCACTTAGTTATGTTTGCAACATATTTTTATCAAGCAGTATGCCTATTGATTTAGGTAAATAGGTCACTTAAGTATTTTTATTCCTTTAAAAACCACGCCATTACTTTAGGTGGAAGGTCTAAATTATGGATCTATCAGTAATTAGAGAAATGAACACAGAATCCAGCACCTCGTATAAGAGTGTCCTTGATTACTCCTTAACAATCTAGCTATATGTATGTTCAACTCATGTTTAGCTGTGATGATTATTTTATGCTAATAAAGTAATAACAGGTAGTTTTTATTGAGATAGGAAAAAGCAAAATGAGCCTGTAGAGGGTTTTGCAGCTGTGTAGAGTGACTGACTGTATATGGTCTTTGGGGAATACAATTATCAGATAACGGAACCATCATTAGAATAATTAGTGTACTTGGCAACTGAATCAGTGGAATTATTGTCATTGCTCACAGCTTGTCACTGCAGCACTTTTTGATTTGGTAAGATTCATTTTTATAAATTAAACTGACCATATGAATGAAATTGAGAGAAGTAAATACTTCCGTTATTTCTATTTGGTCAATTAAAGAACTAATAAATGAAAAGTGAACATGTTTAAGCCTAAAGGGGCATTTACTCAAATTAAATGATTAACTGGCAACTATCCTGGATATAAACTTAGATAATTAAAACAAAACGTATAATTGTTTATGAACCTATTATATGTGTAAGTTATTTCTTCATTACTAGTTGTGAGTCAGTTCTTAAAGATAATGCTAAGTCCATTCTCATGGATCTTCTTCAGTTCCTACCTCTTTGATACTCTGTAGTTCTGCCGCAATTGTTCACAAGTGGCTCCACTCTGCAGAGTCTATTTTGGAAGAAACCATACCTTGAGAAAGTGCAAAAGAAATAGTCACGTGTCGTTAGTGCTCAGGGATGTTGTTTCTGTTTGTTTATTTAAACACGCTGAATTTCTCCTATAAAAATTAATAGAAACCTTCTTTAAAATGAAGTTAGAAGGCTCGCAGGGAGAGTGCTCACACTTTGCATAGATTGCAGAGCCCCCAAAGAAGACTTCTTTGTTTAGATAGGTCTTCTCCTATGTAAGTTTCCTCTCCTTTGTTTCTTGAGACTTAGGTGTGGATTACCACTAGGCCATGTGTCTCAAATTGCAATTTTTTGTTCTCGAGTAAACCCATCTTACTGGAGAAATGCCTGGCTGTCCATCTGTTTAAGGTCAACACTGACCAGGCATAACACATCTCTAATAATTCTAATGACCCAACGAAGACGGAGCAGTGACTATTCAGGTTTGGCAAAGTCACCCATTCTACCCTAGAAACTGACTTTGATCCACGTGATGCTCATGGCTGTCTTCATTAGACTGAGCCTTGATGCTCAAAGCTCTCCTGCTTCTCTCCAGTTCTGCTTCCTTTGTATGATTGATTAGCTGGTATGCATTATATGGAAACAGTCTTTCCGACTTTTCACCAAGTTTATCCACCTTTTCTCAGTTAAAAAGTAAAGAACCAACTGTCTGTTATTACCAAAAAATTTAAAACATTGCTGGAAGTCTTATTATTGTTTTTGTCATAAATATTTGGATCTTAAATTATTTCCTGGACCCTTATTTTTCCTCCCCCCCCATTCTCCTGTCCCCACAAAAGTAGTCAGTCTTGGCAAAAGTCATATACCTGACTTTTGTTCAAGAATCTAGGGAATGCAAGGAAGCTCCTTGCCACTGGTTTTGGCAATGATTTTTCTAACATATAATACCATAAGCACAAACAACTGAAGCAAAAATCAACCAATGGGATGACGTCAACTTAAAAGCTTCTGCACAGCAAAAGAAACAATTAACAAAATGAAAAGGCAGCCTACAAAATGAGAGAAACTTTTGTCAAACCATACTCAGGGCAAGAGGTTAATACCCAAAATATATAAGGAACTCATACAACTCAATGATAAACAAACAAAAAAACAACCTCATTAAGAAGATATAGGCAGAGGAATTAAATAGACATTTTTCCAAAGAAGACATCCAAATGGTCAACAGGTTTATGAAAAGATGCTCAACATCACTAATCACCAGGAAAATGCAAATCGAAACCACAATGAGATAGCACCTCACACCTGTTACAATGGCTGTTATCAAGCAGACAGATGAGAGAGAACAGTGTCATTGAGGATGTGGAGAAAAGAAAACTCCTATATGTGTTGGTGGGAATATAAACTGGTTCAGGAACTGTGGAAAAAAATATGGAGGTTCCTTAAAAAATTAAAAATAGAACTACCATATTATTCAGCCATTTTACTTGTAGATATATACCCAAAGAAGATGAAAATGAGGTATAGAAGAAATATATTTACTCCAATGTTTATTAAAGCATTATTCACAGTAACCAAGATATGGAAACAACCTAAATGCCCATCAATGGATGAATGGATAAAGAAGATGTGATATAAATCTATAACTATAAAATGAATATTATTCAGCCATAAGCAAGAAGGACATCCTGCTATTTTCGACCACAAAGATAGACCTGGGATACATTATGCTAAGTGAGGTAAGTCAGACAGAAAAAATAATACTGTATAATATTATACATATGTGGAATCTAAAACAGCCAAATTCATAAAACTAGAGAGTAAAATAGAGCTTAACAAGGGATGAGGGTGAGGGAGTAGGAGATAGGCTAGATGTTGCTTAAGAGTGCACATTTGCAATGATTAGTAAATAATAACTCAATACATAAATAACTAGAGATCTAATGCACCGTATTATGAATATAGATAGCAATATTGTGTTAGGATCACCAAACTTGCTAAGAGACTTGAATTTAATTATTCTAACCACTAAAAAGACATGGCAATTGTGAAAGAGGTACTCCTTAGTGCTATAATAATGACAGTCATATTAAAATGTTTATAAATGTATCGAATTAACACATTGTACACCTTAAATTTATATAATGTCATATGTCGAATATATTTAAATAAAGAGAACCCAAGGAATCCAACAATGGGACTCAGGAATATTAATATCCACTCCTCGAATTTATCTTTTTCATGTAGATAAGAAATTATTTACTGGATTTTCTCCTTTAAAATAGGATCCAGTATGTGTGCGTTAAAAGAGATTTATAAAGTTTTATCCAACAAAGAAAGATTACAACAAACCAATCTATAAAATGTTAAATATTTATAGATCAAATTCAGACATTTATAAAACCATGCTATTTTTTTTTTAGTTTTGCGAAAGAAAAGAAATAAAACATTGAAAAACTATTCAAAATATAACCCACAGATGACAAAGCTGACAACTCATAATAAGAATGGATTTAAAATGGGCATATGACATAATTCTGTGTCCTCAGACAAGGACTGAAGAAAACTGTACCCCTTTTCCTGTTTCTTCAGGCATTATTGAAATGTAGTACATTTTCACCTTCTCTTTTTAACTTTATGTCTTTAATTCTGTCATTCTCTATAAAATCTCTGCCAAAAGCATTCATAATAGCCAATTTATTGCATACAACAAGAGCTTACTAAAGTCAAAAGAAATTAAAGAGCATTTAATAAACAACTGGTGAATATAATTGACTCTGATTCAGCTCCATATTATTTAATTAATATTGGCTTTGAAAAATCCAACTGTAGCTAAAGCAGAGGCATTTTCTCAGGAAGAATTGTTTTAGTAAGAGTATCAATATTAAACCATAAATGATCTGAAAATTACACTGAGCAAATCACTGCAGGCTACTAAATATTCTTGTTAGACTAGCTACGTGTTTCATTCTAAATCATTCATACTTGTTACCATTAAGAGTCTGGTATTCACGAAAAGTGTTTTTTCATGAGAGAGAATTAATCCTCTTGTAAGTTCTTGTTATAGGTCAGTGTAATTTTTTTCACCTGATCTTTTTCTATTGTAACTGTTATGTGTAATGGATGAGACTAGTTTTGTTTTTCTTCCTTTACTCTTAGTCCACATGGATCTAGACACAAGTTCCACAGGTGAATGTGAAAGACATATTTCCCAGTGTAATTTTATATACTAAATTGTAATGCATGTACAAGAAATGTTGTAAATCCATAGTTAACCATAAAATAAAACTTAGAGAGAGTCAAAATAACAAATATCTATGCATCTGTGAGCTTATCGAAATGTAGACTTCATTGATAAATATGCTGGTGTTCGTTGCATGTAAGAATTATTTTTTTTTTCATTTTGTTCTTTTAAGAATACTTTAATATGTGAGTTGGCTCAAATGTCTTGACACTTTACCAACTATTAATTCTTTTGTCTATCTCTGAATGATTTAGCTCTTCATCCTATAGTGTCTCCTATTGCCAAATGCTTTGTCATCAATAAATTCCTCTCAACTTTAGAGAAAAAATACACACACACACACACACACACACACACACATCTGTATCTGAGATCTGGACTCTTAACTATAGAAATCACAGCCCTTATTTCCTTTTAATTTATGCTTATGGTGTCTAGGGTGCCATATCGCTAAATATTTGAACCACATTCAGATTCACGATTGATCATAATCTGAGCCTTACTCTACAGACAGAGACAATCTTCAAGCTAATATTGCACAACATTTATCTTGTTTACTTACACTGAAGAGATATTTTACATCATTTATTTATTCTATCTAGTTCTCATAAAGTACAGTGTTATTATATCCATTTATTCAACCGTCTCAGAGATGTAAATTATCTAACTTATGGTCACACCACCAAAATTGGTAGAAGTAGGATTTAATCTTATTTCTGTCTGACACCACAGACCATGTTATATATCTTTTGTTATTAAAGACATACATGCTAATCTATAAAATATGTTCTGGTGTTTATGAGAATATACCTGGCAGACTTTCAACGCCAGGGAGTATAATTGATCTAGAGCTTCAGTTGCTGAATTTTGAAACTCACTAAAACAACTGCGCTAAAACCAAGCTTCCCAGTCTGAGAACGAATATGCCTGGGATACCAAGGCAATGCCATTCCTAGGAGGCACAGGTCTTTTCTGATGGCTGATCTTGGCTTGAACACTCCCCAGTGCCTTTGCTGGATCTTTCTTAGACTGCATAGTGGCTTAAGACATAACCACCCATCTTCTCTCCCTCTCCTTTTCTCAGGATAGGCTTTTCCAGTCTTACTAGGGGCTCTCATACAGGCATTTCCCCCAGCAAACCCTTAAATATATATATATATATAAAAAAGTAAACAGCCATTTCCATGAAGGTTTTAAGGTTCCAGTGGTTAGGGGTGTGCTAGGATATCTCCTCCTAAGTAAAAGGTAAGTGTTGCATCTTTCATTCCCTGTCAAAGAGAAAGAAGCGCAGTGTCTAGCAGACCCATGGAGTTCTGGATATAACATTTTCCACATCTAAGGATATTGCTCTGGCCCACTCACTGGGTGACATGGAAGGCTATGAATTTTGAGTGGGGACTAAAGAAAGAAAAGTACCTTCAGCAGGTCTCCCTCACTTTGTAATGAACCTGGTTGCTTGGGCCATACGATCCAGCATATTGTATTATATTGAAAGTGTCAACAGAGGGAAACGATGTGGTATGGGCCTTATAATAAGCTCCATTGGGTGAATCATGGTACAGGCCCCTTGAATTCTGGAGAAAGCCCACACTATCTGCAGTAGAGTATTATGCACCAACAAACAGCTGTTTGGAATACTACAAACTTTGGTGAGCATACATCTGCAACTTTCCATAGTGAGGCAGATTATGGCAGACCCATCAAGTCATGCAATGTGATAGGCATACTCAACCACTGTACTAGTATCCATCATCATTTTGCACCAATGGCTATATAGAGATGGAATGTCTTTTATACTCAACTTAATAGGCAGGCTAGCTTGGTTTATAGATGGGTCACTTGGGAAATGTGTGCAATCTAAAAGTGGACAGTGGTTGCATTTTAGGTACATTCAAGGGTGGTCCGAAAAGATAGTGAAATGGGAGGATCTCCCTAATGTTAAGATCTGTAAGTGATGCATGCATGCACATTGTGTGCAAGGAAAAATGGCCTAAGGTGAGAAAATATGCAGAATGCTTGGTGGAGGCCAGTAACTTAGCTATCTTGTTAGAGACTTTTTATGATTATGATTCAAACTTATAGCAAGATTTTCTCTGTCTAACCATAGTTTTAATCTTGGAGTTTTAATTTATGTATATGACTTGTTTTGCTTTCTCAGCAATGATTTAATCTTGTATACAAATTTTTGAGATCCTGAATATTTATTTACCTTGATATATTTTAGGCCACTGTATCATTAGATATATTTTTAAAAATTGACTAGACATTAAGAAAAATATGTTCTATTCTTTCAATCTTCTACTTTATTAAATGCTATATAACATAAAATGTAAAATAGAATTAATGATGTTTGTCTCAAAATATTGGAAATGATGCTAGTTCTAAAACATTGTTTCACTTGAGGATGAGAGATATGCATGAGGGATAAGCTAAGGAGATGATCAGAGTCTAATAACATTCTCAAATGGTCTGTGTAGGTCATATAATTCAGAACTACAAGTCGCATCTTACCACATTATAAGTGAAAAACAACTTTCTCAGGGTGATTTAATATTCTGAATTCTAGCTTAATGAGTACAGATTACTATGCTATTGATTTTTTTTGTCTCTTCAAGCCATACTGAGAGAGAGAGAGAGAGACAGACAGACAGACAGACAGAGACAGAGAGAGAGAGAGAGAGAGAGAGAGAGACAGAGAGAGACAGAGACAGAGAGAGAGAGAGAGAGAGAGAGAGACAGAGACAGAGAGAGACAGAGACAGAGAGGCAGAGAGAGAGACAGAGAGAGACAGAGAGAAAGATGATAAAAAGGGATGATAAAAAGACTGGGGGAGGATTTATTTTTGGCAGGATTGTCGACACGGTGAGAACTCATATGAAAGTCACAGTTTACAAATGAACAGCAGAGAACTGCTGAAGAATGGCATATTTCCTGAACATTTCTGTAAGAGAATAATTTTAATGTGCAATGCTGCATTTTAACAGCCAGTTGAAATGATTATTAAGACATCATATTGATCATTATCATTACCTCTGTATAGAAGACTACC
This sequence comes from Eidolon dupreanum, assembly GCA_028627145.1. Classification (NCBI taxonomy): domain Eukaryota; kingdom Metazoa; phylum Chordata; class Mammalia; order Chiroptera; family Pteropodidae; genus Eidolon; species Eidolon dupreanum. The sequence goes on along the minus strand of CM053512.1, from coordinate 8,132,741 downwards.
GATGACAGTGCCTCCAATGAAGGCTGTCGTTCTGTTCAGTTTAATAGCACTTCTCCCCCACAACCAATGGCCTGTAAAAATAATTAAAAGAACCGCCGAATTAATATTTCAAAATAATGCACATAGCCACCCTTTTACTTTATCCCATGTCTGTTTCTCTCCAATAAAATAGTGAAAACCAAATCCAAGTTACATACATCAAAGAAAATGCATAAAAATCCAAAATATTTCTTTATTTTACATTTATGTGATAATTATAATGAAAACAAAATGAAAGTTAGTAATTTTACTAAAGTGAGCAACCTCCTAAAAACAAGCTAGACAATCTGGTAAAAATGCTCAGGGAAAATTAACAGAAAATGAAAAATAATATGGATTGGAGAAGAATATTTTTCAAAGGAAAATCTGAAAGTTAAAAACAGACCAGTTTGATAAATAAAGTAAAACGCAGTTACCATTTACTAGCTATTTAGCTTAGAGAAATGAAAACAGGTTCACATGAAAACTGGTCATGAATGTTTTTTCATAATCACTGTAAACTGAACACAACACAGAAGTCTTTTACAGGTGAAAGGATAATCAAACTGTAGTCCATCCACACAGTGGAATAACACCTGTCAAGATAAAGGATCAAACTATTGATAAACACTTTATCAGAGGTGGTCTACAGGCTTTTTTGCTGAGGGAAAGAAACCAGTCTCAAAATGTTACATACCGTATGATTCCACTTATATGATATTTTAGAAAAGGAAAAACTATAGGAACAAAGATCAGTGGGTGCCAGAGGTTAGGGTTGTAGAGAGTGCTGACTACAAAGGGGCAGCACAAATGAGTTTTTTGGTAATGAAATTCTTTTGCATCTTGATTGTAGCCATCATCAGACAAACCTATATATGTGCTATACATGTGCTAAAACTCATCAGTCCATTTTAATGCATGTGTACTTTTAAAATTAATAAAAATAGAAGACAAAACACAAAAGGAAGAATAGAAAGAAGAGTAATGAATAAGACAGAGGGAGTGGGAAAGAGAAGAAGGGAAGGAATATGTTGCATGCTAACTTGCCAAAATTGTGGAAATCCTTCTTTAGTTATTCCTAAAAAAATTTCTAAGAATGGGCACCAGTTGGCTGTACTCACAATATCCAGTCATTAAAATAATTCAGTTTCCTAAAAAAGGACAGCAACAAATTCTATTTTTACTGTTTATATTTGGTGCGACCTAATTAAGTTTGTCAGCCATTAAGTCTAATATAAAATTAAAAAATAACTCTTGCATTTCATAAAATTACTTTGAAACTGAGACTTTGATGTACACTGTAAGCACAATAGCAAATGATTTTTAAGTAATACAATATTTCAAAAAATAAATATAAATTCTCAAAACTTAGTTTCCTTTGTTATAAAAAATGAGTTACAATAATGTGAATCGATCTCTGTGTTGTAAAGCTAAAAATGCTGCAATATGTAAAACAGCACTTTCTTGGCACATAATATATTCTGTTAATATCAACTTTTATTGTACTTATTATTATTATAGTGATCACAAATACATCTCTATAAAATACATATTTTAAAATATAAATAAACCCCTAAAATTCCTAAATTATCATTATTTTATCAATAATTTATATCCTTTACAATGAAAAATGCTCAATAACCTTATAACATACACTTAAGTACGCATTTTATGCATGTGACAATTGAGAGTACTTTACTAAGTATTTATGTACATAATTTATTGAGGGTAATTATTTCAAAAATTACAATGCACCATGGACGACATGTTCACGAGCTTCATAAATTTTATTTTTATTGTTATTGCTTTGAAAATGTAAGCATTGATGTTTCTTTCTGTGCCACTAGAGGCCATCATACCCTTTCTTAAACAAATATATATATATGCAAATAAAAAACTTAATTTGAGAGGCATTTATAAATAGTCTAGAAAAATTCATATATTTTATAAGGGAATATATACAATTCAGGGTAGATCATTCTTCTCTATTCCACTACTAGACATACTTGGTTAGTGTGGTAGCTATAACTGAAAGCAAACTGATTTCCTAGTAGAAAGACTAATTCTTGTTATAGCAAATTCAAATAAGTAAGTAAATAAATAAAAGTAAAAATAGCATGAGAGCATTTCAGAATTAACCAAAGATTTTATCTTGTAAATTATTTTTGGTTGTTTTTTTTCTTTTTTTGTAATGTGTTGAAAGATAAGATATAAATCAAATGACTAAAAACCATTAGATTTCTTCACATTATAATGTGAAGTAATGATAAACAGTTATATCACTTTCTTCTCTTAGAAAAAAACTGTGTGAGATAGATATTTTTAAAGAAACATACAATGATATTATGGATATGTGAAGGAAAAAATATGAAATGTTGAATTCCAAAAGTTTGCATGCATCCTTATAAAATTTCCATCTCATTTTAATTTTAATGAACTTAGCTTTTTATGTTCTGTGTAATAGTTCCTCAAGCTATTCTTATGAGTACAAAATCAAATAGGTTTTGCTATTGTTCCTTTGTCATTAGGTGATCTTTAAGAGCTAATCTAAGAGAGATTTACATAAATAAATTATTGTCACAATGCAGTATTCATTTGTATCATGAAGTTAACTTCCCCAAAATACTAATGGGATAGTAACATAACTAAAAGTGATATCCATTTCAATAGAATACTTGTGGAGTATGCTTTGAAGACTAGGTATAAAAATTAAACCATAAAATAACTCTTGTAATAATTTCAACTATTTTTGAATATGAGCTAAGACATTATTGACAAATTATGAAAATAAATTGAAATCATGCTATTATTTTAGCAATTAATGTGCAGGGTTATACCATAACGACATTAATTAAATGACACAAAAAATTAGTTATCTCTACCACAATTTTACATCTACTGTATATAGAACCATTGACGTAAGGTATCATTGCAGCCTTCTTAGATAATTACAGGAGAGGTAGGAAATTTTCAAAGGCAAAGTGTTACTCTTTAATTCAGGCGAATTGGATTAAAGCATTAAAAGCAAAAGCTACATCACATGTTTTTGAGTATATCACATATACAAAAAGCCATATCTGTCTTAATGGGGCAAGGTCTCTAATAGGTTATTTTATAGCCCAAAGTAACAAGACAAATACATGTTATTTATTAGTGCGTAAATAAAACTTTTCTAAATGTAATTAATGCATATTTATAATGGTAGTCAGATTAGTTCATTAAAACTGAACAAACATCATTTCTTTTGAGTTCATTGAGTTTGACAATATATATAAATCCTAGCTAAAAAGTATGAAATTAGATATGACAAGTTCATAGCATAACTTCTATCCGCTCAGCCATTGATGGACATAGGTTGTTTCCATATTGTGGCTATTGTGAACAAACATGAGAATATAGATCTCTCTTCAATATCTTGTTTTTACTTTCTTTGATTATATATCCACGAGTGGAATTATTGGATCACATAGTAGTTTTATTTTTAATATTTTGAGGAACCTCCATACTGTTTCCATAGTGACTGCATCAATTTACATTCCCAGTAACAGTGCACTAGGGTTCTCTTTTCTTCAAATCCTCCCCAATACTTGTTATCTCTAGTCTTTTTAATTATAGTCATTTTAATAGAATCAGAGGATGTCTCATTGTGGTTTTGATTGGCATTTCTCTGATGATTAGTATTGTTGAGCACTTTTTTCATGTACCCATTGGCCATTCGTATGTTTTCTATTTCTCTCTTCAGGTCTGTTAATATTTGCTTTATATATTTATGTGCTCCTATGTTGTATGCATACATTTTTACAAATGTTATATCATCCTGTTGGATTAACCTCTTTATCATTATATAGTACTGTTCCTTCTTTTGATTAACCTTTTACAGCTATGACAGCTCTGAATAATAAAAATTAAATCTATAACAGCTCTGAATAGTAAAATCAAGTCAAATGTGTTATAGAAGGTATATAGCTTAAATAAGCATCAGTTTTTCTAGTACAGTTCTGATTTTCTAATACAATAGTCTTTATTATAAAATACTATATTTTATGTAAGAATAATGAATTAATACATTCAACTCGATATAAGATATTTTAGTTTAAACTTATTAAAATTTAAATTATTCTTTAAATATAATATTCTTAGTACCAGTCTATCAATTATAACTATAAATACATATAATATATTTATATAAATATACACTAAATAAACATATACAATAAAAATACCAGAAAACACTGCAACATGTAATAGATTTAGAATTTTATAGAAAAATTACATAAAACATACAATTAAAGCTATAGTTTTGGGACAAAAAAAAATCCTTGCATATATTAAAAAGCATACTTTATGCCACTACAAAGTAGCTCTTGACACAAAATATAAACAGTAAGATCAACTCAAACTTTTAAAAAATTTTATTTATATACACATATATTTCTGTTTTTTGTCCTGCTATATTTCTCCTAAAATGATCAGACTAGTACTTCAAAATTATATTATCTGTTATATTTAGTCATATTTAAATCTCTATACCCTGAAGTGAGAATTTAAAGTTAAAACACCTCATATTTTAGTTTCACTATATAAAAATAATGATCCTTGTTATTAAATAAATATTTGTAACTGAGCATATTATGTTAGTACATTTATAATCTAATAACAAATGTATATGTCTAAGCAAAATTTTTTTCATGGCTCTTTCATATGACTCATGAATATATTTTCACAAATCTAAACATTTGTGTAGGTAGAATGTCAGTATGATTATAAGCAAATTTTAATTACTACAATTGTTCTATTTTGTGATTCTAAAGGAAATTCAAGAGATTCAAATGAAAAGACAGAGAAAGAGGGGGAGAGAGAGACAGAAAGAGAAAGAGATTAAAAAAAGAATTCATAAATAAATCTGTTATCTGCTTTCTCTTTTGAAATATGTATTTTTTTCATTTTCCCTTATGTTTTTCAACAGTGTGATTTTTATTAAAGTGTTGTTAAGCCAAGTGTAAACATAATTCAGCAAAGATGCTTGTGATAATATGATGTATTGATACTTACATATTAATTGTTCTTTGCTCTGAATTTTAATTTAAATTGCAAAAATATTTCTCTTTGTGTTATATTTTTAAATGTTTAAATGTAACACAAAATAGACTTGTTGGGTATGCCATGTATATTTTAATTATAAATATATATATATATATATATATATATATGTACATATACACATTTTCAATAAGCTTATATTAAAAATTTAAGTAATAAAAATAGACTTGATTCATAAAATCTAAAAATTAGCTTATGTTTATCTTAAAATATTGACCAGGTTTTACGTAGTGTGGTGTAAAGTAACTATTGTCTCCCTAATTTAGTACCTTTAAGTTAAGATGTAGTTTTCTTATAGATCCATATATTCAGATTGTTTTTAAATGTCATGCATTAGGGCATTTCTTAGTTCTATAGTTTACTTACAGACACGAAAGAGATATAATCCTTGGGGATTTATTCTCAGACTTGTAAGGTAAAATAATTTTAATTATTGAAAAATGGGTTATTCCATTCTAAATGTCAGTATTATCATCATTCATTTTTCATACTGTGATCTTTAGTTTTCTTGCTGAATAATCTAAATCAGTTTAATGGGCATCTAATAGCTTTCAACAGCCAAATCTAACCAGATCAAACAAAATAACTATAGCAAAAAAAAAAAAAAAAAAGTCACAAACAATACAGCGAGGATCGAAGGACAAAGAGAAGAAAATATACCTATTTTAAGCAATTCAGTGAAAAAAAATTATTGACAAAAATAAAAATAACTTAAATTTTAATTTTAATTATATATATTTTTTTACGAGAAAGAAGATGAAAGAGAAAGCTGATGCATGCATGCCTTCTATAAGAATTACTAACAGCAGGTAGATGCTAATTCACTCAACCAAGTCAGCAAATACCCTTTGCATGTTCCATTTAAGTCAATAATATTTCAATGAGATTGGCTCATAAAATTATTTTGTCATCGATTCCTATATGTAGTATGTATGGTATTTATTCTTCCCTTCACTGGCTCTTTCATTTTACTGGTAAGTAGACATAAATGAACATTTTGCTCTAACTTTATGTTTTTAAGATAAAAAATTTTGATGGATGATCTAGATAATCAAGGTGAATATGGAAATCTCATATGTATTCTGAGTCAAGTTGCCAATTATCTGTTCATAATTTCTGGAAGTCTCTACCCTTTTTGTTCCAATCTTATTAGTTCTCTTCAGAGAACCGGAGATATTGTTTATTTTTGAACTAACATTCAATAAGATTTCAGGTGATTTTTCTCCTCATTATTAGGAAATAAGTCTGATTTTCATCACTTGTCCATCTAAATTTTCATACAAAATTAACAGTGACATCAATAAAATTAATTAAAAAATTCAATAGCAAATGCACTATTTTCATCACCATCTTCAGTCATGTATTTAACTTTGCGTAGACATTTCTATGTATTGCTCTTATTTAGACATCCTTGGGAATAAAAAAAATAGATAATATTTTTCATAATATTTCTGTGTTTTCTAGCCTTGTCAGGTAGGATTTCAGATGGAAAAAGAAGTGACCTAGTCACCATTTGCTGCCAGAGGCTGTCATTCACTATCATGGGGGTGAAGTGGTCTATGCTCTTTTAAGGATTTGTCTACATGACAGCAAACTAGCACTTCGAAAATTAATTAACATGAACATATGGAAGTGGGAGTTAGTTTCATAATATACAAACTGGTTCAGTTTAAAAAAAAAAAATTCATCCAAATATTTCTTCCGGGGCAGATAAAATAGGCTCTTAAACTCATTTGGAAACTTAAAGTTGAGTATACTTTAGTGATTCAAACTCACTAATTATGGCAGAAGATGATAAGTCTACATGTAAATCTTCACTATTTTAGAAATTAAGTAAGAAATTATAAGGGGGAAAAAAAGTTCACCTTGAATTACGCAGATTTACTTTTATAGACCAACTCTCAGTTTAAATGCTAACACATTTTTTTTCATGGCAAATAATCTAGTTTAAATGTTGCTTTTGTGTATTTTTAAATAGGCAAAACTGTTAAGTTGAATTAAGTAAAACATTTTAAGTAAGTGAAATAACTGCGGGATATTTTTACACCTACATGTCTCCAAATAACTTATTTTATTATATTTTTCATTTTGGCTGGGTATTTATTGGTGAAATTGATATACATGAATTTTTGGCTAAACGCCTTCCCCACAGAGGTGAGCATACTTAAAAGAATGTTGTGCAAAGTCCATGCATCATATTCTGAAGTCCATGTTCCAGAAAACAGCAACAAAAAACTTATGTGACGCTATGTAACCGAGAATGGAAATATGGAAAATTCATTGACGTCAAAGGACATCCATTTTCCTCTGTTGAGAGATCAAAACTTTAGAGCCTTCTCTGGCGTTGGGAGGCTTGAGCATTTTTTCCATGCTAGTAAACAATGTAAAATTTGTTTTTTCCTATAAAATCATAGATACCTAAAATTCAAATTAAGTGTAAAAAATTAAAATTCCAAAAAGAACATATAGTTAATCAACAATACATGTTTCCCACACTACCTTTAAAGTCTCATGATGCATTCATATATCTGTATTTGAGAAATTACCTATCAAATATATATTTTTTAATTCTGATAAAATTAAGAGTAAGATACATAAATATATTAGCGATAAAATAAACATTCCACATTTTCACTCCTTGGAAAAACTATTTGGTTTCACTATTCAACATACTCATAATTCTCTACTTAGAAGATCTATTTAAATCCATAATTGTCTCATTTGAGCTCAGCATGGTTACCATTTAAAAGCTTTCTTTTTAAAAGTGTCCACACTGCTCTAGTGCATAATAAGCTGTTTGCAATCTTGTGATAACATGATGAGACCCTCACTTGAGCCTAGAATGATTGCATCTTAGCTCAGTATGAAGGCTGCATTGATGCTTTGTATGTCATGCTTTGAAAAGAAAAAATAAATAAATTAAAATAGCAATTGAAACTCAAGATATTATTTCAGATTTTAAACCACAGGTGTTCTATGTACCTTAAATACAAAGTACTAAATGAAAGTTTATTTCCCGTGGATAAAGAATGATGTAATTAGAATATATCTTTTATTAATACATTATAGTTATTTGTGATGGTATAAAATCAGACTGTTTCTTAAGCAATTCATTTGTTATTCAGTTAAGTATATTTGAAATGTTAACTATAGTTCCAGAGTATTTTAAATTAACATTTTAATGAAATTTCAAAGGAAACATTATTAAAACAAATTCATGTAGTCAACTGAACTATAATGGCAAATAAAGCAAGTATTTTGTGTTAACACATATAACTCTAGCTACATGTTGTTGTCATTTCATTAATCTATATTTTAAAGTCATTTTAATTTTTTACCATAATATGATTTTCAAGTCAAATAAATCTCTTAAATGCATTTCACTTTATTGGGTGATTAAAAAACAAAAACAAAAACTTGTTTTCTGTGCAATTGCTCTTCAGGGGATGGAAAATATGGGCAATGAGAAAGACCATATTTTAATACTACTTGACTGACACCTCTAATTTTATAGTTGGCTATGTGTCTTGAATAAGTACTTTTCAGATTAGCAATATCTAAGAAACCTAAAAAAAGTTATTTAAGGACTGTGTAAGGAGGGCATGTCAAGGAAAATCACCTAGGAGTTAGGATTTTGTTATTTCTTTCACTTCTGAGGACACTGCAACCCTGAGTGATTAGGTAACCTAACCATTGTCACAGAAACCAAGTGACAGAACTGAAAGGAGAAACCAGAGTCTGGGATGCCAGGCCTGAACCCTTGAACACTCGTCTGTATTAGCTCTCATCTAAAAAATCTAGTTTCCTTAATGTGAAGCTCTTGCATAATTAAATGGCTATCTCTCTTTTATATACTATCTGACAATATTCTCTCTTTTAGACCTTCATCTCAAGCATTCCATCCCCAAACGTTCCTTGAACGTTTGACATTCTTTTCTGTCTTCATGTATCTATATTTGTTGTTTTCTCTGAAACATTATACATTATTTCTTCCCTCTTATATGCCTCTTGAACTATTCTCCATTCAGTATTCTGCTTAATTATTTCCTAATTCATCTATGAATTCATCTTTGATGAACTAGAACATGGCTTATCGTTTTTTTTTTTTTTTTTTGCTGTCATTGTATCAGAGTTCTTATAGCAGTGAATTTACATCACTGCATACCTTTTTGATTCATGTACTGCAGTATGGTATAGGTACATGTATTATCTATCTAAATGCCCTTGTGTATTGTAGACATTCAATAATATTTACTAAATGAGTTTCAGATTTCTCAATTCTAATTTTTTTCTCTAGTAGTATAAGAGGAGCTATTTCAGAATGAGAGCTCTTTAGAGTTACTGTATTTCTTATATTTTAATAATATAATGATCTCAATTCTTGAGAGCAAAGCTACATAAGTAATAGATTCAGAAGCAGTCAGGTGATACAATGAATATGAGAAATTCCTCTTTTTAACATTTAGCAGCTGAAAACTGTTTTTCACTACAGTATAAATAAAAATTAAAAATAAACAATTGAATAAAGAGATCATTTAGATGTTGTGTTAAACTAATTTTAAAGTTTGGCTTGAGTTGCAGGTCTGAGAGACTAAAGCAATGCATTTGTTTCATTAATTTTGTAGTTTAAATATGGTATTATAATACTCACCTATACAATCAAATGAGTTTTTGCTTTGTTCATGTTTTGGTTATTGGTTGCTGCATGGAAAACTAGCTACAAACATTTTGAATTAAAATAGCAATCACTTTACTATATTTCATTATTTTATGGGTCAGGATATTGAGCAGAACTCGGCTGGATAAATATGCTCCACAAAGCTAAAGCTAGACTCATTCAGAGGTACTCAGCTGATGCCTGCCCTGGTCTGGAGAGAGGGTGGAAGACAAATGATCCCCAACTCCTGATGCCCTGATGGGAACAGCTGGATAGGTAGGGTTCCTGAATTCCCCTCTTTTCAGTTTGAACTCAAGGCCTCTCTGTGTATTACCTGCAGGATATTCAGGCCTCATAAAGCCTCTCAAGGGTATAAGAGCAAGTGTTCTAAGAGAACCCAGAAGAAACTACAAATTTCTAGAACATTTTACCTACCACATTCAGTCAGTCAGCAAGTCTGCATTCAAGCCCCGATTCAAGAGAAAGGAAGGGGTAGACTCTACTTCCTGATGTGCATGTTTGAGGGAAAAAAAAAAAAAGACTCAATGGCAGTCCTCTTGGAAACACATTACTATAGTCAGTTACTTGTTACTCACAGCAATAACGCTTTAAAAACCTCAACCCAACTACTCAAAGATTCCACTAAGATTGTCCTACAACCTTATTTTAAGGTTTTTCTATTTAAAATTGTGCACATTTTTAACTTGTTCTCCATTTTTTTTTTTGTTATAGGCCTGTTGAGATTTTATATATCTTCTTGATTCACTTTTGATAATTTTTGTGTTTTCTGAAATTTGTCCATCCATTATAGATTATCTAATTTGTTGGCATACAATTTTTTCTAATAGTCTCTTATTATCCATTTGATTTCGATGAGGTCAATATTTTTATCCTAAGTTTATTTCCCATTGATTATTTTTTCTTTACTCTTTTCTTTCCCTTAGTTTATCTAAATAATTGACAGAAACCACTGTGAGGAAGCCAAGACATTAGACTTAGCAGTAATAGATTTTAACTGGCTTAAACATACTTAAAGAGCTATGGTAAATCAGGGACAAAGGGCTAAACAAACCATACAGAAAATACCAATAAAGAGAGAAATTATAAAAAGGAAACCAAATAGATATTGTGAAGCTGAAAACTACACATGAAAAAAATAACCGTAAGGAATCAGCATCAGTTTTGAGCAGGCACAAGAAGAAAGGCAGCAAAATTAAAGATACAGCAGTTGAAATTACCCACCATCAGGAGCAGAAAGAAAAAAAAAAACAAAGAAAACAAAACCCAAGGGAACTATGGGGCACCATCAAGCATACTAACATATGTGCACATAGTGAACATAGGCATTATGGGAAATATAATTTTCTTTAAAATTCTATAAACTGATAAGAGGGACTAGTGTATAATATTTCTATTATACAGGTTGACTTAAATATTTATAATCAAACAACCTGAGTATTTATTCAATATTTAATAATTTGTTTAAAAGAGTCAATGAAAATAAGTTTCTGAGGCAAATATCTAATTAACATTACATGACAAGACCTATATATGTAATTAATTTATTATTAATAAATTTTGATTGTAAGAAACTTACACATTTGACATTTAACATAATCTACTATGCTATTTATATCAATTAACACAGTTATCAAATGCCAATTAGCAGCCTAAGGATTAATTACTATGAAATCTATTTGCCATAGATTAGTATTTAAATGTTAGTGTGTCAAAATTCTTTGCAAATACGAAGCAAGTATGCAATTTAGTCAAATAACATTTATTGTTTATGGTATGTGTGAAGTAAACAATGGTAAAATAATTTTCTGAATGTATATAAATCAGTAGCAAAAGTTTTTTAAATAAAATATATTATACAGAATAATCAAATTTTGTCAGTTTTAAAGAACTAATATGACATTGATAAATATTTTAGAATTTTTAAATTATTCATTATGTTATATATTTTTATTGTCTTAATTTTTCTAATGCTTAGAATGGCAATAAAAAAGATAAGATGGAGTCAGAAAGTAAGTTTATGTAGGAATCAATTAATGAGAGACAGAACATAACTTTGGATTTAACTTGTAATCATTTATTGTGTTTTATTTATGGCCAGGAAAACAGCTGCTCTGATTTGAGATAGGCCTCACATTGAAACTATTTTCACCGCAGCTAATGATAAGAAACCCAGTTCAAAATGGCTTATACACAAAAAGCATATGTATTGTTCTTATGTAAAATATTGTGATCTGTGTTCATAATACCACAGTGTCAGGAGCTGAGGAGCCTCTGTCTGCTTGTCTGTCTGTCTGTCTTCTCTCTCAGCTTGATTTGGCTTTCCTAAAGGTTGACCTCACTTCCATGCAGGCTCTCAGCCTGGTAGCTGCTCTCTGAGACAGGCTTATATTTTCCTGAAAGTTAGAAATTGTGCATTTCCTTCCCAGCTAATTAATTAAAATTCTCCAGGTTGAGTTTCATTAATGTGGATTAGGTTATACGCCCATCTCTGAACAAATAATTATAGCCAGTGAAGAAAATATTCTTACAAATAAAGGGCTAAGTTGCATGTCCAGCCCTAGGACTCCCTGAGAAACCCAGAATTAAAAACCATGGAAATGAAGAAAAAACAAACAAACAAAAAGAGCAGAAAACAAACACACAGAAAAATGCCCTGCTGACCATGAGACAGAATTATTGATTTACATCTCCATTATGTCTTCTGCCTCATGTACTAATTGGTTTATAATTCACACTGTAAATAACAGCACCAATAGAGAAGTATGTTTAAGAGTATTTTAAATATTTCACCAGAATAAGAAAAATATGCCGGGGAAGCGAAAACCATCCATGTCCGCTATAAGAACAGGTCTCACCTAGGTATTTTTTAGCCATAATCCAGAGAAAAGAAAACTTGCTTCTAAATTGAAACAATAATAGAGAAATACCCTGTGTACTAATAAGACACAGTTGTAGGCTGAAAACACTACATGGCCTGGTAGTTTGTGAATGTGTCATAAAAGTTCCAGAAAAAAGTGTAAATATATATATATAAATATATTTTTATGTAAATATATATACTTTATATATATGTATAGTTTTTTCTTATAGTAAAGAAATAGATTTATAGAGATTTGACTATTATAAGAAAATAAAGTGAGCCAAAGAGCGCCTATTCATAGAATAGTTTAGTAAAATGTCATATGAATAGTTGGTAGGATATGGCTCATGAGTAAAATGGAGGGTACTAGATGAATGCATATAGATCATCCTCATAATTATTTGTTAGATTTAAAACAAGGTGCAGAGATGTATTATTCGACATAATTTGCATGAAAAAAAGCATAAGAATGCTATGTGATTTGTATAAGTGATGTAACTGGTTAAGTTTATTGCCTCTTGGAAGAAAAAAGAGATTAGGACCAACCCAAGTGACCAGATAACTCTGAATTATGTTTACTATTCCAGTCTTTTTTTTTTTTTATAAAGACAATTATGTATTATTGTATATTAATAAATTAATGTTTAATATTAGCTTGAAGATTATAAATAGAACAGAAGAAGAACTTCTGGACAAGGAAGAGAAAGTGAATGATAGAACCTAAGGGAAACTTTGAGTATGTAAAGAGAAAGTTGGAAGAGAATACGGGGTAGGTATCAGAAGTGGCTGAGGGGCAGAGGAGTGCCCATCCAAGTGCCTGCGGATGTAAGGAGGAGGGAGGGTTGAAGAAGGCAGTCAACAGTGGCATATGTTTAAAGACTTCAGTCCATGAAAAATGAAGATCCATGGGACCAATGCAAAATGTTGGAATAACAACAGCAAGGCAAGTTACTGGCATTTTAGATAACAGCTGAGGAGAGAGAGAGAAGAGTCACAAAGCACTCAGATCATTTTAATACAAGGGTCATTTTAACTGTCTATATAGTACTTTATATGTTATTCATTGACCCTTGATCGATGTACATATATTTAATCCTCAAAACAACATTAGGATGTTGGTAATATTATTATTGCTGTTTTCATTTATGTGGAAACAAAGGAAGAGTGAGATTAAGTCACTTTCCTCAAGTCGCAGAGCTAGTTAGTGCTGGTGCCAGATGCAAACTTCAAAGTCAAAGTTTTTGTCACTATGTTACACAGTGAAACATATCAAATGTCCCTTTAGGTTAGGAGAGACTGAGTCTTTAACTGGAGCTGGAGGGTTATAAATTCCAGTTACAGACTGAAGTGACTTTTATCTTTATTTTGTTTGTTTTTGTGAGGGGAATTTATTTCTGGTTACGTTACACTAAAATGATTCAAAAGAGAAAGAGAAAACCCAGGAGAACATTGGAGTAAGATCTAGATGTAGGATGGGAGACGGGGTGAAGGATATAAGTGGGGAGATTAGCTTTGCAGAAGAGGAGGGAGGAATCTTGAGATAAAAAGAGGGAGTGGAAAACACACGCAGTCACAAGCTGCAAGAGGAGACAGTGAGGTGTTCACAAGAGACAGAGAGTGGATTTGTCAGCAGAGAGCGAAGAGGGGAGGGGAGAAGGTTGAGGAGAATGGTTCACGTTTAAAATTTGAAAAATATCTCTGGGAGCCAATTAGAGATTATTGTCATTTGTTCAGAATAAAAGCTCTGGATTGAATGCGATCAGTCAGTCTGGTTTTGTTATTTTTTTCTGGCATCCATTCAGATTACTACAGTGTTGATTATATAAGACTATTCAATGAGGAACAAAAATACACTAAATGTATTAAACAAGGAGAATGCCGTCTTCAGTAATTTTTAGGTTTTTATGCAAACAATATTATTTTCATCCTATATAATATCCCTTTATTTACTCGATTATTCAGTTTCTACATCCTGTCATATTATTTAAACTAAAGACGTCTTATTTTCTTAATGGTCAGTTAAGATATTTTAACGTGATGAAATTAAAAATTAACCTCACAGAATAAAGAAGCAGTAGGAGTTTTAACTTTATAATAATGTGCTTGGATGTAGTAAGAAAATATTACATTTTAACATATATGTATAGTATTAGAAAGGAAATAAATATTTTAAATTGATTTCTTTTTTATAAATTTCTCTTTTAAAAAGTAATTGTACTGAAAGTCAAATAATGATTTTTCTTAATAGTGCTATATTGAACGAAAAGTCTTTAGGAAAGCTTAACTAATACACGTAAGTGTAAAGCAAAGTTAGATCTAAGAAATTGAAAATATTGAGTATGATAGTTCAAAGAAAAAGTACTTATTAATTAAGGTTTATTATAACATTAAAATATGTATTGCAAAATAAAACATGGGCTCAGATTATAAATTACTAGGATCGCCTTAACTTCATCACATGTTCCTTATTATGCATCACATTCAAGTTTTATTAAAAATGGCCAACAGTATAATATATTGCTGTAGGAACTTATGTATAATCTAAATAAGATGTTTATTAAATTGTGGCAAGAGAAAGCTTAAAAGTAAATAAGGACTTAAGCACTAAATCTGAAGAAATGATATTAATTGTATAAGCATTTATACATTCCAGCACCTGAAGGAAACATCTGATTCTGAATTTTATGTCCAGTTGATATGCTTGTTAATGAAGTTCTGTGTGCCTCTATGGCACACAGATGAAAATATTTAACATCAAATGAAGTCATATTTATCAGCGGGCTATATATATATATCTGTGTGTGTGTGTGTGTGTGTGTGTGTGTGTGGTGTAATATTTATGTAATACACACACACACACACACACACACACACACACACACACACGGTTTCCTGATTGCCTTCAGGCTACTTCTAGATTACCCTTAAGAAATAGGTAAGCCAAGATATGACTATTCTAGACCTGCCTCTCCAGCCATCTCCTGCTGATACGGCATGTACTTGATGTTTTATTTATTTAGTTATTTATTCTCTAGCAATTGCTGTCACGTTAAAACAAGATGCTTGGTGCCGGAAATCCAATATTGAGAAAAAATAGAGACACTTCTATGGAAAAGCATAGAGACTACGATAAAATCACCATAGCCAGCAATTAGGAAATGACAAGCATTGTGGTAAGTGTGTTGCATCCAGTAATTCAAGTGTCATAAGAAATCTCTGAGTTGTATGCTACTATCAGGGTCATTTTTTAGTTGAGGTAAAGTAAGTTTGGTAACTTGCTCCCTGTCACAGAGCTAGGGAGTAGCAGAGAGAGAAACTAGGCTGAGGAAGGACAAATTCTCAATAGTCCCACACGTAACACACTTTTCACCAATGTTCAAATGTGTTCCTTATGCCTGGAGTAACCTCTTCCCCTTTATTCTCAGCACAAGCATTCCCAACCTTCATATTGTAGTCTCAATAAATATTAGTAAAACTAGTGAAATATGTCTCTTTCTCTCAATGTTATATCTGCACATAACCGTGAGATGAATTATCTGGTTCTAGGCAGTGTCTCAGGCTCCCTGTGAGACTGCGTGTCTTTTTTGTCCCAAAGCCCCCTAATTTTTTGTGCCAAAGCACAGAGGTCTTCAATGCATAAGTCTCCAAACTTCTTTAAACATGTTTTCCTGTCAGCACAATGAATTTTGAGCCCACCCACCTAACGTGTATGTGTTTATTATAAATTATATACCTATAATACTTTAATGCAAACACAAATATTCATTTTCAAAGACTGAGGTAAAATTAGAATTCTTAAAAAATATTTAAATGTCTTGCAAACTGAAGTTCGATGTTATCATAAACTGAATTTTCAATGCAAAATGCACTTGAAATGAGGTTTATTAACAGTAGTGGGTATAAACCTTTATATCAAATAGTCTTCTTAATTCTCTGAATCTCAGCTACTAGTAGATCACCACTGCTTTTACCTCGTAGAAAGACTGATTATAAACCTTGGTTATAATGTGATGGTTAAGTGCAGAATTGTCAGTTGTACCATTGGCTTATTTTCTTAGATTTTTACACATATCATTGTCATCTTCAACTTTCAGTTCATTTATAAGAATTCTTAAAATCACCTTTGCTTTTTATGGAGTTTGTTTTAGTTAAATTTAAAATAACATAACAAAATTAATACTGGGGTCGGCACTGTCGATATCCCCACTTGAAGAACTCTCATGTTTTTCTCAAGCCTCCTTGAGCGCTGTACCTGAAACATGATTGTCTGAAATGAAGGTCATGTGGGGGCATCGGCGCTAATCAATGTATTAAATGTCGAAAAGCTTAACTAATTAATTTTTAGTTAATGGAAAAGACCAGAAATATAAATTGTGTGTTCTCTGCATCCTAATGGCTCAATTTACATAACCCCTAGTGTAAACACTATTTTGAAGACCACAACTTCAAGAAAACACACGTAGGGGTCTGCATTGATCAGATATTAGACATTTCTTCTACATGTTCTGGGCAGCAGTCTCATTTGCCAATGAAGAAATGACATTGGCCGGTTAATTGATTCAGCCTGGACTAAGAATAAAATGGTTTGCTTCCTCTGTTTATGCTCTATACCTTGGGGACTGTAGAACCCATTCTGACAATAGCTTTTATCAGGACTATCTGTTCTGATCCTTTGGGTCTGACTTTATTAACTCGTCTGTAACACTGCTTATCTTTTGAGTACATGACCCTGGCACACTAAGTCAGTGTGGAAACCCAATTGCTCAAGTAGAGGTTAGGGTGGTGGAATATCTCTCTACCACTGTAACTCTAAAAATATTACACTGTCTTTTTTAAACAGTCATTTAGTATTTTTCTTTTGCAGTGGTTGGAAGGGGCTAATAATTTTTAAAACTCTCTATGCTGTCACAGAACAAAATCTAAGATTTTTACAAGTTGAATTAAATCCTTGGAGGAACTGTAGCTTACTATGGCATAACTCGAAATTGCAGAGGGCAATGCAATTTAGTCTTGGG
>CM053512.1:8074548-8114570 GCA_028627145.1 Eidolon dupreanum | reverse complement strand
ACACACACACACACACACACACACACACACACACACACACGGTGCAGGATTTTCTTCTGAGATACACAAAAAAGTGAAACTATTAAAAAGCACAATTCAAAATCACAGTACATTGAATAGATTGTAACAATTATGTCAGCATTGTGATATAGGAGAATTTGAGTTGGACATCTAGTAGGAAGTTCACCAGAATGTAGACCACGAGTTGTCCAGGAGAAAAAACAGTGCTACAGACTGATATTTAAACTCAATAAACATTGTGAACACACAATACTATATATGTGTATATATATATGCCTTGCTGTTGAATCATATACCTGAAACTTACTGGGATTTTTTAACCAATGTCACCACAATAAAAAAAAATTCAATAAAATTTTACCTATTATTATGTTCTAAATATTGGGCAGTTAGATAATATTTCTATAAATTATTTATTTTAGAAAAATGCCAATTACTGAATTAAACTTCTGAATGCAATAAAATCCAGGCAAAATATTATAAACCGGTATTTGAAAACATTGATATTTTAGCAATTTAGAAATTTTCCCTCTGTTCTTATTTTGCTCTAATAAATTCCTGTAAGTATGGGCCTTTAAGAGCTACTTGTCTTAACTAAACACTGGATATTAACTAAACACTGGCTATTCAATGTAAATCCCTTGCAATAATATCAATGATGCTAATTACATTTTATTCTTGCACGAGCAAATGAGTCTTTAATACTTAAAAAAGATGCCAAAGTTTAACTATTGTCATACCATTTTTAACTCATTTGGATTTCATCTGTGACAATAAATTAGTTTTTCAATGAAAATTATTGCCATTTCTATATTCAGTTTAAAATTCCATCTTAAAAAGAGATTTCTCCCGAACAGTGCTGCTTGATACAAATTTAAGACTCATAACCAGTCTAAGTTTCAAGTAAGAGCAAATCTATACTGTTTAAGTTTATGATTTATATGTTTTGATTTTGTGAAGTTTGTAAAAATAGAATACAGTATATTTAAAAGATGACACAAAGTTATTCTCACTTATCTCCTTTAGTAAATGATTGGCAAATGGCACAGACACATACTTTTATCAGCATTATTGTACACATACTGAAAGGTAGTAATAAATCTCAAGCTTACCAAATAACAAACATTTAACTTTCTAGGGACACATATGCAATAACATAGGATCATAACATTGCTAATTTATAATTCCTGTCTGAAATTATTTTCTTTTGAGAGGCATTCCATGCATGCATAAACATACTTGGCTTTCTGGACATTTGCTAATTTTGTTTTTTCTTGTGAGTGTTTTTTATTTAATAAAGTATTTCAGTTAAATGATATATATTTCAAATTATAAATATTGATTATAAATATTAAGTATTCATATTTTAAATTTTTGAATGGTATTGATAGTAATATGAAACATTTTTGTCGAGATAATTTAAAAAATTTTAAAAGTTCTAGTACTAAAACAAACAGTTCTTTCAAAGAAGATTATATCAAGAAAGCATATTTGTAGAGCTAGGCTGTCTTTTTATTTTTAAAAAAGTAGCTAAAAGCAATTCATGAGTGTGTTTTTCTGGGGGTGGTCACATAGAATATGGAAGATAATTTGTGATCATATAAGAAAATAAATATTAATGCTATTTGTGAGACAAATGTGCATATACTATAGCTTATAGCAGCACCAGGCTATGTATCACTGAATATACTGTTTAACAAAAATCATCTCAGATACATAGAAATAAATTAATCTTTGATTCGTGATATAATATCATCATTAGTCTATGCACAACCAGGCTTCATTTTATCTTTTATATCTGTCTCATTCATTCATTCATTCATTCATTCATTTTAATAACATAATGAACACTCCTGGGCCCAAGATTCAGCCAAGGCCACATTACCATTGGCTATATTAATCTGTGTGTGTTTTTTTTTTTCTCCTGCTTCCACATACCCAAAGGATTTAAGTTTTGTCCTGAATTATCTACTAACATTTCCTTGATTAATATGTAACATTTGAATATCTATCTGTCCAACCATCTATCTGAGTTATTCTTGACCTGTGGCCTGGCATATAGACATAAGTAAGTTTGTTGTAGCTGTAGAGATTGACTAGGGCTCCTGTAGTGAAAGTTTATGATGAGATCTGAAAAACAAACACAGGAAGAACTCTGAGAAACACAAATGTTTCCCAGCCAAAAAAAAAAAAAATGTACTAGAGCTTAAGAGAACATTTGAAAGGGAACACAGAATAGAGTTGCAGTGTCTGAAAAGCCAAGGGAGAATACTCAAAAGGGTGTAGTTAGCAGTGTCATGAGAGTTAAAAAAATTCTGGGTGTTTTTACTAATTCAGCCACAAGTTGAGGGTCTATAGCCTTGATAAAATCATCTTCAATTTCAGTAGAGTGAAGATAATGCTCAAAGGCAACAAACAATAGCATAGTCATTTCACCTGTGCGTTTGAAAAAATAAAAGTTCGTAACATATTATTTTAACTCTTTTATCAGAGAAATATAAAAACATCCAATTCTTTCAGTTTTCATCTTTTTTTGAATTTGTTTTATACAGAGTATCAATTCTGACTTTGTAAAGGAATTTTCATATAGGTAAGCATGATGATGGTGATTTCAAAAGCACATAACTTTATTTTAATATAATGTATTTTAATAATACATTATATGTATAAATAAATAATGCAATATAAATATCTTAGCTGAATCACTTTCTCTGCTTGCTTAGAACTCTTTATGTAGTTAGGTAGCAAACAGAAAAAAAATGGACAATTTATTAGTTAACACATTTTGAAATCCCAGCATTTTTAGATTCCAATTTTAATCCTTAAGAATAAATAGCAGCTATTTATAGTTTCAAACAGAAGTAATAATTTCATAGATGTAGCTAATATCATTTGTTCAAATAACTTTGCAATCACATTTTATTACTTGGGAATGCACATAGAATGGAAATAATAGAATTCATTTATTTAACAAATATTTACTAAGCTTGCATTTGTGTTCTGGGCCTTATTCTCATTTCAGGAAGGAAACTGTGAAAACATACAAAAAAAATTCCTTCATGGAGTTTATAATCCAATGTTGGATATAGATAAGAAAGAAGTATACATGCACTCGCACATACACACACATGCATTTACACACAGACTTGCATATACATATGCAGTGACATGAAGGAAAGAGAACAAGACAGTCCAGGGGATAATGATGAGAGTTTGTGGTGTGACAGAGGTTGCCTTTTGTGACGGTCTGGCATTTGAATAGAATACTGCAGCAGTGAACAGTCAAAGAAAGATCTTGGAAAACATTTGAGGGAGTGGAAACAGCACTTCAAAAGTCCCAAGACAGAAACAAGCTTTACATGTTTGAGAACTGCAAAGAAAATCAAGATGTTTAAAGCACATCGAGCACAGGCAGTGCCTAAAGTAGATGACATCATCATGGTAGGTAGAGAAAATAAAGACTTATAGGTTATGAGAAGAATTTTGATTGTCTTCTATATGAAATAGGAAGTTATGGAGGGATTTAAAGGGAGCAATTACATTTTTATTAAGAGATGCTTTGTAGGAAATGTAGGATGAGGGATATGGCTAAAAAGGGTGATTATTTGGGAGGGTTTTATAAACCTGCAGGCAAAGATAATTATGGCTTAAATGAGTGTATCTGTGGCTGTGTGGCAGTGACAAAAAAATGGTAGATTTGGGAAATATTTTGAAGTTAAAACTAATAGGATTTCCTGATAGACTAGATGTGGGTGTGGTGAATGACTCTTAGATACTCGACCTGTGCAACTGGGTAAGGATAATGTCGTTTCTAATTATAAGGTAGTTTGGAGAATAAATGTTTTTATGAAAGAAATCAAGTGTCTGTTTTAAATATGTTAATTTTAGGCATTATATTCACAGAAATATTCTGCGATACTTCAGTGATTATTTTACTCCCAAATCTTCATAGTTTGTCACACATGGTAAAGTTCTCTCACAGGAATCAGCCAATCAATATAGGGCTTTGCCTACACATGCTGAAGCAGACACCACCTTTCATAAACATAGCATCTTGACAAGATCTTTTTGTTCTTTCAGGCAGGAGAAACGAGTACTTGGAGACTTCACTCTCATTCTTCCATATTTAGATCTAAAAGTTCCTCACATTTCTTCTCTCCTACCATTGGCTAGCAGTACTAACACAGCTTGCCTAAACGCAAAGGGTGGTGATTGGGATTAGGGAGATATATATATGTATATGTATAAATATTACTTAAAGATATGGTTTTAGATTGCTATCCAGGTAGTGAATATATAGATAGGAAAAAAAAAAATAAAAGGAGCAAGGACTTATTTCCAGGTACTCTCTCCTTTAAAGCTGAGAAAAGAAAAGTTAAATTGCAAATTACTCAGAAACTAGCTGGTAAACAGCAGGTGAGACATAAAGAAAATCAGGAGTCTATAGTACCCCAAAACCAAGTGTATAAAGACTCTCAAATAGGAGTAAAGAATTAATAGTGATAAATGCTGCCGGGATATAAAACGAAGGGCAGACCCCAAATTAAACATTTTATGTCTAACAAGATGGTGGTCATTGACAGCAGTGATAAAAGGTAGTTCAACAGAATGATTGGGAAAAAAGGCTGGCAACAGAGAAGTGAGGAAGCACCAGAGCAAATAGAGACAAATGAGTCAGGATACAGAAAGCAATAAAAATAGTGCTTAGAGTCTACTGTCAACACTTGAAAATGATAGGCATTTTTATTACCAATAGTATTATTTAAATGTGTCATTTTAAAGGTTGGGGAGAAATAGGGCAGTCAATGCCTGAAAAGGGATGTGTAGTATAGAATGTTTTATCATTGTTTTTTTACAGGAAAATTTTAGCATTTTTATGTCCTGTTAGGAATTGCCAGCAAAGAAGGGACATTGGATTCTTCAGAATGAAGGTGAGATAACTGCAGTAAAAAAAATAAATTTGAATAATTAAAAGAATATGAGTGCTGGCTAGTATACAGTTAGGGGGTTAGTCTTATGAGAGAACAGGGGAGATGCAGGAAGGCCTGATATAAGTTTCTCATGCTGAATGACTGAAAATCTCGTGACTTAGCTTTCCTATGAAGTTATTTTTAAACTTAAAAAAATGGAAAGTTTTGTTTTTTTCAGTTCTATATGAAAACTACGAAGTAATGTGTTAACACATACATATATAGAAAAAAAGTTTGATATTAGAAGTAGTATATGATAATTTGTATAGTTTTAGTCAGATTACACATTGTAAATTGCTAGCTAATAAGGTAGACATAATCACAATTTATATTAATATTTATAAAATATATTTCTATTTTCACCCCTATATTTAACCTTAATTTATTTATTGAAAAATAGTATTCTGATCACTATTTCTGAGGACTACTTATTTTTTATAGGACATGTACTTATACATCCATATATTCTTCACTCCCCTTTTCTTATATGTGTCATTGGGTCATTTCTCAGTCATTTGCTGAGGAATATATTTATATTTTTGAAAATCCTTAATAATCTGAACGTGTAAGTTCAAATCTCATTCACCTCATCTCCATTTTTGGAATTTTAAATTTATATGATTAAAGATGAAATTTTAATAACCATCTTATAGAAATGTAATATTCGATGCTATCATTCTGTAAAAAAAATAATAAACAGAAATCTCATTTAAAATGAAGTAGGGAGGCCAGAAGGGAGTGCTCTCATGCCCTACAACAATCCAGAAGCAGGACTGGGATATCTCCTTGTCCAGCCCTCACAACTTCCTCTTCCTCCCTGTGAAAGAATCTTCTTCTCTCCTTTGTTTTAGCAGATTTGGGCGTGGTCGCCATGATTGCATGTTCTGCATAGTAAAGCTTTGTTGTTTCTCCCCCAAACCTATTTTGCTGAAAAAAATAACTGGCAGACTTTTTGTTTAAGGTCAACGATGTTAGATCAGAATGAAATTCACTCTGGAAAAAAAAAATATATATTCACACGAAGAAACATTTGAACGTTACAATATTGAAATGCATGTGTCTTTAAAATATGAATAATATACTATTTTTAAATCATGTGGCATTATTCAAATAGGCATAATAATTCAAAATTAAACAGTGCTTTGTCAAGATAGAATTGACCAAACCCTATCTGTGTGGAAGTAATGTACTTATAGAACACGGCTTAAAGAGTACCTTTGCTAATAAATGTAACTGTCTTCTATCACATATATATTGAGTTTATTTCTCAAATTAAAGGTGAACATTGGTTTATAATAATGCTATCTCTTTTGGCCTTAAAATCATCTTAAAGTAGTTTTTAACATCACTTTTCCATCTGTCATAATAATAATGTCATTTTTCTCTAATACTCACTAAAAGTTAGCTCTAACTTTCACATCTCAATTTATACTGTTTTTAAAAAGGAAAAGGGAGAAGTATTTATTTTATATGTGAACAAAATCCTTTAATATTTTTATTCCGAGAAATATTAATTTAAAATTTTTAGAAAATCTTCCTGAGTAAAAATAAAATATATATTTTTAAAGTACAAGCTATCATAACCAAGAGCTAACTTGTTAAAATACAAACTGTAGAAGAATAGATTTGTATTTATATAATTAGTTCGATGGCAAATTATATGACCTAGTTTCATTATGCAATTAGCAATTTGACTAAATCTCTTACTCTGAATTACTGGATATATGTTGGTGCCCATGAGAAACAGTGGGGTACTGTCTATTTTAAGTATGCCTTCATAGTAGGTTATGATAAGCTTTAGGATATTTTGTTTATTTAATAATTTATCAATTTTTGAGAACAGTAATGCTGTATCTAATATATTGCATAAATCACACTTCATTTCTATTTCGCAGTAAATAGGTGAGAGATAAAAATGATTCTTTCCTCTCTCTCTTGAATCCCTAAATTGAACTTAAGTAGTGGAGAAACAGAATAAATTACCATTTTCTCTAAAACTGAAAGATGATAACTCTTTTAAAATTTATTTTTATGATAGAAGAGATATTTGGTTTTCTGCTGTATGAGTGTGTGAGGGTTAAAGGAAGTAATTCATACCAATTATTTGGCTTATAAATTAAGTTGAAGTTCACATCTCAATTGCATAATTCAGAAGAGAAGTTGGTGAGATTTTAAATTTTGGTCTCAAGTATTAAATAAGTTGAAAATGTTCAAGACACCTGGAATAGTTACAATATTTAAACAAAGGAATGGGAATTGAATTTGAAAGAGGTAAAAAATGAATATATTTTCCAACCTTTTTCCATGATTCTATTTTAGTACCATTATATCAATAATATTAATGTACAATTATATCAATAATATTAATGTAAATTTTTAAGGATTTTTATAAACTAGATCCACATATTTTTGGTAACAAAACAAATTATTGACAATGCTACTTTTTAATGACATGTTTTAAATTCTTAAAGATACTATGTCTGGTATTTCACTTCCAAAACCTAAAAACAGATATTTTTACGAATATAGTCAATTTATGTTAAAGAAGTTTTATAATTATTTAAATTTAAATTATTTGTTATTACTCATAAATTTACCCAAAGTGCTTGTTTATGTTTTACCTAGTTACTAAGTATCTCATATTTATTATTCATAAATGAGATAATAAATATATGTTTTTTCTGAGGTATGAAATACTATAGTATATTAGAATGTCAGCTGAAATTATTTATTTCAGGAATTATCTTACGAGCTCATAAAACTAAATAATAGTTTATTTATATTTATTAACATTAATTAAGTAGACATGTTAATTCGCTCAATGGTAAATCATTTCTCCTTCAATGGTTTATAATCATTTTCATTCTTTATACCTAGAGGGCAATTTTCCATTTTTCAGAAGTAGTTGTGATTATTGAAAGCAAAATTGTTAAATAGTTTGATTTTAGCTCCATCCAGAAACATGCATTCTATTCTCAACCCCTCAGCATTTTAAGAGATAAAGCCGATTCAGACACAGCAGATGCATTTAACCTTTCCCCTTAATTACTCTCTAAGGTTTTATGTTGTTTCCTAATACGTGGATGTCAAACACCTAATATTCCTCACCCCACCTCCACCCAAGACTCCGATTTTCTGTATGTGCGTGAACTTGGAGGAAGATTATATCTACCATCCAAAGCTAAGGGACCAGATCCACCCCGCAGCCTCGCTCCTACTGCTGAGGACCAGAAACGTTGTGCTCAGCCCAGCGATGTTTCCCAGAACCACCCTCTCTCACGTACCCACAAGCATGTCAGGATCAGTGAAAAAAAAAAAAAAAGGCATGTGTGTGTCACAGGCTATGTTTCTGTGCCTGGACTTTGATACGGTTCCTGCTGCCCAGTTTTTTGAGCTTCGTTAATTCCTATATTTTATTCAAGCCTGTATCTCAAAACTATGATCCATTGGGACGCTGTGATAAACTCCAAATGAATTTCACTTTTCCCTAAGGTAGCCTGAATTACTTAATGTTGTATTTTACTAGTTTACCAATAAGCACTTTTTTGACTTGTATGTTTTTGATATTTCATATTTTATGTCTAGACATAAATATTTTTCATGTTGTTTTATCTCTTTGCTGTTTGGCAGTTCAGAGAAATATAATAGTCCTGATTCTGCAAAGGGTCGCAGAAATATAAATATGCAGTTTAATAAAGCATAGAATTGTTTTGAGACTTAATTACTTTAATAATCACTATTCTGGCTTCTATCACCTATATTAACTTTGTCTCTTGAATATCCCAAGACGGAATCAGATAATATGTACTCTACGATTATGGCTTATTTTCCTCACAATTATACATATAAGCTTCATTCATATTGTTCTGTGTAGCAGTGGTTGTTTCTTTTTTATTACTATGTCATATTTGATTGTATAAGTGTTTCATGGTTCTATTACTGATTCTACTTTTGAAGAGTAATTCGGTTGGTTTTGGAAAAATTTCGAATACAGCTGCTATAAACGGTCCTGAGCATTTTTTTGGGGCGGGGGGAATCTGTGCTTATTTCCATAGATACATAACATTTATATATTACATTTAATACACACACACACACACGCACATGCACACACACACACACACACACACACTTCAATTTTCTGAGTGAAGAAAATCAGAAAATGCTTAGCTTCAGTGGCTATAAATAAAAAAAAGTTTGACAAAGTGGTTTTGATCAACTTTCATATCCACCAAAAACATGTTTTCCAAGTGTCTGCCAATTCTTGGTATCGTTAGTCCTTTTAACCTTCTAGCTGATATTTCAATGTGATTTTAATTTGCATTTTACTGATAGCAAAGTATTGAACAACTTTGATACCAGCCATTCAATATTTTGCAACTGAAGTGCCCATTTGTATTTTTGATCTATTTTTAAATTGAGTTTTTGTCTAATAATTATTGAGTAGCAGTATTACTTAGGATAGAAATCCTTGGTTGAAAAGTAGCACAGATATATAGATTATTTTTTCAGTCTATGGTTGCCTTTCCACAGGATAGAATTAGGTTGTCCACTTTTATGACTTCACTCAACATTGTACTGAGGTTGCAATCTCACAATACAAAGAAATGTGTTATTCAGATTGGTCACAAATGAGCAATACTGCTTTTATCTGTGGACAAAATAACCATCTATTTAAAAAATCTGAAGGATCTTAAAAAGCTACTAGAACTAATTAGTGAGTTCAGCAAATTTAGAGGGTATGAGATAAATATTCAATTATCAATTGTATTTTTATTCGCTAGCAATGAACAGTCAGATTTTAAAATATGTAAAGAAAATAGCGTTTACAATAGCACAAAAAATACTAAGGAAAATTCAACAAAAAGATGAATGAGGATACACTGAGAACAATACAAGATAATTGAGAAAAACTAAATAAGACCTAAATAAATAGAGAAATATATCTTATTCACTGGTCACAAGCGTTCATATTATTAACATGTCAGTTCTGCCAAAATTGATCATAGATTTGACAAAATCGAAATCCCATTTGCTAACATATATTTGGCCTTTCTACTCTGTTCATAGTGAGATTTAAGTGCTTCTCATTATTTTCTTCCTATGTCTTCACTTAAATTACAGAGGTGTAGCTTATTTCGAATTAACTTACTATAATTATATTATACAATCTTCTTTGTTTCCTAAGTGGTCTAGTCTAATCTGTGTAGCCTAAGTGGTCTAAGTATATCCATTTATCACCCTTATGTTAGAGTACAATGATGGTTGAGCTACAGGGTAAAACACTCAAAAACCAAGAAAAATACATGTCACTTGACAATTTAAAATACTATGTTGCCATATCACTCTCAAATGTCTGGGTTTGTGTTTGATCTAGATATCCAAAAAGAGAGAGACTATGTGGAAAAGTGGGCAAGAATGCAAAATAGTCAATGGAAGTGTTATCTACTTCTTTCCAAAAAGCAAAATTCATTAATTGTCTTTCACATTTGCACAGGCTAAAAAGTTAGAGATAGTCAGGTTTAATGGATTCCTTGATGTGCATTGTGATGCTTTATGATGTATGCACTGGTTAGTCTGGAGTTCCCAGGCAGTCAGCCAAACACTAACCTAAGGGCTCTTGTGAGGGGGTTTTGCAATTTATTAAAGTCTCTAATGAGATGAATTTAAATGGGGGTCTTCTCTTTGGTGGGCCCGACTTAACTGACTGAAGTCTTTATGCAGGACTGAAGGTTGTGAGGCAGAGGAAAATTCTGGTGTGCAAAACTTTGGCTCTTTCTTGTGAGGTTCCACCCTGTTCGTGACCTTCTCTTCCCTGATGATCTGCCCGACAGACTTCTGACGTGCTTAGTCAGCCTCACAAATCCACACTTGCAAAGGCTGTTTCTTGTAATAAATCCACAGATAGGTAACTTTATATGCAAATATAAATGTTAATATTTATATAAATGTAATTTTGCTGGCTCCACCTTTCTGGTTGAACCCTGACTGATATAAACATGAAGATTCGATTAGCATAGGTGTGAACTTTCATCAAAAAATCTAGCAGAGTCTACAGCCATGACACCCTGAACAAGTCCAATCCCGTCTGATCTCGGAAGCTAAGCAAGGTCGGGCCTGGTTAGTACTTGGATGAGAAACCACCTAGGAAGACCAGGTGCCGTAGGCGTAAAAAATAAAAATAAAAAATAAGGGATTGTAAGCTGACAAGGTCCTTGCAATCTGTGAGGTCAATCGAGGGTTGCCTCGCCTAAAAAGAAAAAAAATCCAGCAGAAGATAGCACATTTAAACTTTATTTTTATCCGGTCGAGGACAGAGAAGAATATTTCAAGGAATTTCAAAATCAGCGCACAGTATTCCCTCCTTATCCACAGGGGATATGTTTCGAGACCCCCAGTGATTGCCTGAAACTACATGAAGCCTATATATGTATATTTTTCCATATGCACATATCTAAGATAAAGTTTCATTTACAAATTAGGCATGGTAAGAGATTAATAACAATAAATAATAACAAAATAGAAAAATCAAGTTGAGAACATTCACCAATGTGAAGCATTTTGCGGCTTCTCTTTGGCATATCTGAATTGCCAGCACCACAGCTCTTGTGCTTTGAGGCCATTATTAAGTTAAATAAAGGTTACTTGAAAACCAACACTGCCGAACCACGAAAGTCTATCTGATCACCAAGATGGTTAATAAGTGACCAACGTGAGAGGCGCATAAACAGCATTGAGACATTGGAGAGAGGGAGAATTCGCATCCCCACCATGCAGAACAGGAGGGTGCGAGATCTCATTATGCTACTCAGAACAGTGTGCAACTTAACACTTATGAATTGTTGATTTCTGAAATTTTTTATTTAATATTTTTGGACTATGGTTGACTGCGGGTAACTGAAACTCCAGAAAAGGGGGGGACTCCTGTGCATCTAATTAGGAAACTCCACAATGGGGGTTGGATTATTCTTCGCTTTAAGATTCAGCTCCCTTCCAAAAATATTTCTTGATCTTTTCCAAAATGAAAAGCAAAATGACTAACATATATTGTTCTGAACAATCCTTAGTTGTTACCAAGTTCTTTTCTTAGATGACTCCAAAAAATGGTATCTGAGGAACACAATATGATTCTTTAGATTGAACCAAACCTCTGAGATCCTCAGTGTATGCAAATTTCTGTACTAGATATGCAGATATTAAAATATATTTGAAATGTAAGGTATATTATAAAGTGATTATTTTTTCTGAAATTGATTTTCTATTTGAATGCAGTTTTATTACTGAGGTATATGCATCAGTATCCACTCATGAATGTCTACTCTCATGAATATGTTAACTACTGAAATCTCTATTACTTACTATATCAAATATTGAATTATGTTCTATACACAATCAATTTAATAAAGACTCTACAGAACTTAAATCATTGTCCACTAATTCATACAAAATTATACTTTGCATATAACTTTTCTAATCAGAAATATAATAAATTAATCCAAGTCAAAATATTAGGCAAAGTCTACTTTATGAACTGAATGAAAAATGGCATTATCTATAGCATATTAATATGAACTTAAATCACACACTGAAAGATGTATAAACCTCTGAAATGTTTCAAGTGATCACAATTGAAAGCTAGTCACTTTCTGAACTTTTAACAGAACTCTTAAGATCGATAATATATAATAAAAGCAAACTTTAAAAATAGCTTCACAATTACACATAATACAGCACCCAGGTAATTATGGAATGTCACTATGATTCTAAATGTTTAAATTTTCATACCACATTAGTAACTTACACACACACACACACACACACACACACACACACACACACACACACACAAACTAAAAGTAGGCTTGATAGAACTTATTTTATCGAGAAATAATGAGGAAATAACATGGAAAGCAGCAGAACTAAGAAGTATTTAAGCATCTGTCCTTATCACAGTTTACCTAATTTATTTTATAGAATGCTATGACTTGATAAAACCTATGTTGGAATATGGATGCACCAGATCTAAACATTACCCTTCTTGCCCCTAATTAAATTTTTGAGCATTTTTTTTTTAAATTTCAAAATGGAAATGACAAAAAATACAGAAACCTAATTTCAAACACATAAATTAATTAGGAAGAGTATAGTGAACTAATCTTCCATGTAGAGGAGTACCTCACATTACCTCATTAAGTGAGAAGATTACTGGTTTTGAAAATTCAAAGAAGATGAACAAACAGAGTGAGTTAGATCAAGAGGCAGAGTAAGTTTTGAAATTTTGTACAACTTAAAGCGTACTGATGGGGAAATAAAATGGAAACAAACTGCATAAGAGAGAATATATTTTACATACTTCACCAGACTATTGACAGCATGTGTAAGTCACCTAGTACGCTTAGACTTTCCTCTAACATATATCATTGAAGAGCAAATGCCAGGGGAAGGGCAAGTGTGAATTTTGTATGCAAAGATAAGACTCCAACTGCTGAATAGTTTCCCCAATATAATAGATAAATAATAAATGTTTCATTTTATGTATTACTTTTAAATTCTCATCTTTCTCTTTAAAGCAGTATTAATTTAATTTATGAAAAAAATTTGAACTATCTACAACTTCTGGTAAAGGTTAAACAGCTTCTTGTCAAATAAAACATGCTATTTCTTAAATAAAAGGGCAGATTTGTTAATATAACCTGGATTTACTCGCACATGTGTCTTAAGTCTTATTGGATGACTGGATGAGATGACCTTTTCGTTCATCAAACCCGGAGATTTTATGATTTATGATTAAATAACTTTCATTTATTGTTATGCAATTGGAAATGTGACATAACACCAACAATTCTAATTAGGTAGTTCTTTTCTAATCATAGAGATTTCTAAGGATACAATTGTAAATAAGAATAAACAAGTCTTAGAGACTTTATTTTGATCATGTTAATGAGTGGCATGGCTGTGACTTCAAGTACCAAAGTCAGAAGTTTGCAAACTAATTGGAAGAACAAGTGAAAGATTCAAAAAAGGCAGGTTGATATGGACCAAGAATTCATCACTATTTACCATTTATTAGTTCTGTAATCTAGAGCAAGTCTTAACAGCAGAAGATTTTATGAGGATTAAAGAAAATATTCTATCTGTAACTACTTCCCCAATTATAACGTTTTATACAAATTTAAATATTTTTACTCTTAAATATTGTGATAATTTTGCATCTATATTAATGTTCTCAGAATATGCATAGATAAATTTTCTATATCAACTTCTGTACCTTTGTAGCTCCTGTCCTTTTTAATACTGCAGGAAAAAAATAGTCTTTTCTAGAAAAAGCTTTCTTGGGTTTCTAGGCTTCCAATATTCTTGACAATATGCAGGGTATACAAAGCGATGCTTCATCTAGCTTTGTCCTGGGTGTTTTTTTTAGTCAGCTATAAGTTTGTGACTCAAATTAATCGTAAACCTGTATAAATTAGTTCCAGTGAAAGAACTTCTGGAAAATGCAAATACATACTTAGTGATTAGTTTATGGAAGTTAATGGAGAAAATGGAGTCAAGGATCCTTTGAATCACAGTGAAGTCTGTTTCTTTTAAGTTGTCTTCATTTATTTAGTTTTCATTTTAGTAGGCTGTCCATCTCAGTTATCTTTTTCTCAGTACACACTAATTAAAAGTACAGGAATGTTTCTTATATAAAATAACTAATTGGTTAGAATCAAGTTTTATACTTAATATTTAGTAGCTTTCCTTTTGAACTCCATTATTTTTGTGAAGTTTGGTCCTTTTCAAATTATAGTGTATTAATAGGACCTTCAAGAAAACATAAAGCTAGGACTTAAGCAGAGAATTTTTTACAGTTGGTGCAAGAAATTATCAAAATTAATATCATGTAATATATGGCTATTTAATACAGTAAAAACTGAATAACATTAAAATAGCTACTTGGTAATCAGTCACCTCATGTAGCAATTTTTAAAAATGTATCTGAACATATGTATATGAATTTATTAAATATTTTTCTAGCATATATATGTAAATTACAAAAGATATATTAATGATTATATAGGCTGTTTTAATCACAAAACTTCTATAGATTCATGAGATATTAACCTTCTTACAATGTCTTTTGGGAATGCTGTACTAGGTTGGGGAGGTAGTCATTTTTATGAAAGTCTCTTACATTCTAAATTCCTGATGTCAAATTATAATAGAAATACAGAAACCACAATTATGAATCTTTTATATATTATTTTTCCTAACTGTATTGTCTTGCACTTAATAACATTGAAAGCCAACTGTCATTTCTATCTATTTATTTGACGTGAGAGAGATTTGAGTTTATTATTAATGACTTAGAAGTTTCAGTTGCAACCTAGATCGATGTAATCTGAAAGTTCGATTATTTCATTGTATGTCATCTGCTGGATTATTTTAGCCACAATATCATCTCCCCAAAAAGTCACATATCTTGTCTTTGCATTGTAATTTCTCATAGTATTTATCACTCTCTAACATTACATATTTGTTTGATCTCCCCTCTAAATTGTCAGCTCCATGACAGATTTTTGTCTTTTTTCACTACTGCGTCTCAGGTCCTAGAAGAGTGCCATAAATCAATGGTGTCCAATAAACGTTTGTTGAATAAGATATCCAAGGGTGTAGATAACTTCTTATCCATGATCTCACTCTTATCAGTCCCACTGTCAATGCTTTGCATTGACATTTTTGGGTATATGTCTAATATATGACTTTTAATTGTTTCTGGCTTTATGTGAGTAAGCATGTGTATGTGTGTCCACACACATATATACATGTATCATATAGATAAGTGCATGTGTGCGTCTCATTTCATCAAAATGTTTTCAAGTGCTTAGCAAAACAATGGGGCTTTGGACAGAGTAGCGCCACATCTCAGAATAAGAAAGCTCTTCATCTCACATGCTAAGTTAATGGCAACACTGCCTGTGGTTTTAGGTACTGCGTTGTCTGAGATTCTAAAAGGTTGAGTACCAGTGGATTGTAAATGGCAATCCACACAAATTTGTCTACATAAAGCAGACAAAGATTCAGGAGTGGATAGAAGTTATTTACAAACGAAGCTGAATTTGTGAGCACCTTTTACTAACCAACCTCACTCACCCCAATCCCTCATCATTTTCTTGGAATTGGCTTTGAAAGGAGGGAGACTACATGTGTCCTTCAGAGTTCAGAGTTTTATCTGGGGGGAGGGAGAGACTAAGGACTGTTTTTTTCTCAACTAGAAATATCTGAATATAAAGGTTTTCTGGAACATCCAGCACACACAAGCCGAATGGCAGCCACAGACACTACAAAAAAGCAGAGGCCCCTTCCATTTCCTGAGACTCCTTAAAGGCCCCTCGTAGTCAACGATGGGCAGAAGTGGCAGCAGTATATGCAACAGGGAGGGGTCAGTCGCGTGGTGGTATGCTGCAGGTGAGAGACAGAGGTAGACACTGCAGCCACTTGGAGTCCTCAGCAACGAATAACCAGCTCTACGAGGATACTGCTGGTGAATACCAAGTGTGTCACACACATGCTGTGCACGGACTACAGTGTCAGGACCACCTGACTGGCCCTAAATCAGGCTGAAACCACCAGCTGGCATTGCCCTATTTGTCCTAATGAGCCTTAACTTATGTAATCCAACTCATCTTTTTGGTGCCTGCTCCCAGGCAGTCACACCCTTTGAAAAGAAGCAGGACAGGTGACAGGTTTGAGAAGGAGCAAAGCCTTGATATTGAAATAATTGGACAATTGAAACACTTGACAGCAACTGAAATTTTAATACCAGGTTAGGCTTTGTAGTCATTGGTCAGGACTGAGAAAAGGTGTTTGACTTCCACAGAAGCAGATCCCAAGACTAAAATTCAGTGCCAGTCATTTATTTGAGAGTGAGAAGGGAGGGACGGAGTAGTGAGAAAGGTACACCATTAAGCCAGCTGCCAGTGTGGACTGCTGGAGTCCAGTCTCACTGGGGACACTCATGGAAACAATGAGGAACAAACATGCCAGCACCAGCCCACCAGACAGGTGAGAGAGCTGGGGTCTTTATACAACTCCCATTGGTTCTGTCCACATGTGTGTCACGACTGTTAATTCTACAGCACATACAGCCTGCTGCACGGTGGCAAAGTCGGGTCTAGGGGCCAGAGCGCCCAGGGGCCAGGCGATGCCACCAATGGCAGCATGTGGCATGAGACCACATCCGAAATAACTGCATCAGGAAAATGCAGGCGGCTTCACCACCAGGAAAGACATACGTAACTTAGAAAACAAAATAATTCCAAGTTTGCCCATGTTTGAATGGTAACTGCCTGGAGATATTTGTTGTGCATATTATTGTGACTAATTCAATTCTAGTTGTAAGTGGGGAATGTGGAAACTGATTTATTATGAACCAAATACGTGCCAGGTGTGCTACTGGACAAAGTATTTATTTATTTTCCCTATAACCTTTAGGACTTTATTATACCTATTTAAAAGAAGGAAAATTAAGGCTCAGAAAAGTTAACTTTCAATTTGTACATATTTAGTAAATGATAAAAGTGGAATTTAATATGAGATTCCCCATAGTGTGCAATGCTATACTTGGCACATAGTTAATGAATAAATAAATGCACAATAAAATGATCAACATGAATAAGTGAGAAATGGAAAAGAAAGACATTTTAAAATATGGGCATTTTAATTAAAATACTTTCAATGAAGACATAATAATATGGAAATGTCCTCATTTATGTGTAATAACTTTAAATTTCTCCAAGTCATAGTAATTTGAGATGTTACATTTTAACCATGTTTGTATCCGAATATTGTGTTGGCTAGAACATCATGCACTCAAGCAATTCTTGTTTGGGAGATTTTCTATTTTAATATCTGTGTGCTATTCAGTGGGAGCATGTCTCTCTCCAATCGAAAACATTGCTTCTCTCTGAACATCTGCCCATTAGGGAACATTAATTTCCAGCTCTACTGAGCAGCAAAACTCCATGTTCCAGGATATCACTGTGTCATTCACCAAACATGGAAAGAAGATAAAAGAAATGTGTTTGCCTGGATGTTAGGAGGAGATTTGCTATTTCCATCTTATGCTCCTCCTGGCTTGGCTGTCTCTTCTCTTTTTCCCATGCTTGTAATTTTTCCTTGATTATTTAGAAGGAACAGCTGCACCTTGAATATTAACTGTGCCTCTTGCTGTGTTGGTTTTCTTCATAATTATTCCTTTATATACTTCCTACACTCTTCATGGTGTTAGAGCATGAAATTGCAAATATTCTCCTGCATCTTGGAATATGTACACTTCAGAAACCTGACCAAAGCGTGTGCTAAGTCAAAATTTCAAATATTAAAATGATAATAATAAAAATAGTACTACACCTAATATTTTTCAAGTATATACTGTGCCCTATGTGTTTAAATATAAATTAGCTGGTATCATCTAACTCAAAACTTTATAATTTGATGTTATTATTATGAAATATCAATGGTATATCACAATCCTATTTCCTTTATGTGACCTTATCATCCTGTATACCAGAGGGAGATACTGAAATGATTTGTTTTGAAAAGTATAGCTCCACTTAAGCAGACAGATAATATACTCCTATACTCCATGAAAAAACAATGACACTCATAACTCTTTAATTATAGTATAGATGTATTGATTAAAAAAAAGAAATGTGGATAGGAGAAATGTCATTTGCTAACTGTCTGTCATGTTTCAGGTTATTAATGTAGGCATAACTACCTGTTATCTCAATTAATTGTTTAAAAATCCCATAAATATCGTTATCCCCATATCACAGAGAAGCTGTACACATGAAAGGTTTAAATTAAAGAAATAGGAGTTATGCGAGGCTTTCTTTGTAACACTATAAATTAGAATAAAATTCATATATATATATTCAGAGATCTTATTTAGTTTTCAGTGATATTTATTAACAATAGATGCCAATCTATTTTTTCAAAATATGAGTAAAAAAATTTGAGTATACTAATTAGAAGATCACCAGTAAGAATACTACTGAGTCAATAAGGGTGGAATCAAGAAAATGAGAAAACCATTCTATCTTAAAAGAGAGTGAAAGAATAAATGAAATAAGAAAGAAAAGAAAGAATGAATGGATGAAGAGATTGAGAAGAAATAAACCATTTTGGCAAATAGAAACTATATATTTTTTTAAATGCCAACTCAAGAGTAATCAAAAACTTATGATTAAAACAAACCAAAAAAGTGTTATATGCTCCAAAGCAAATATTAAAAAATGTTGCACATAAGTATGTATAATGCCTTTCACGTAAACCTTGTCTACATGGACAGCTGTGTATGTTTTTGGTTGTCTGTAATAAACACACTGAAACAGGATTGGAAGAATGCACCGGTACCAGATTTCACAGTAGTTATTTCTGGAGGAAAGATGGAACAGAGGCAGAGGAGTCGCTTAAAAGGGGACATTCGCTTCTGTCTTCATATATTTCTACATTGTTTGAACCTCCTACAACAAAACCAATTTGTGTGTTATTCGGTTAGTAATTAAAAATGCAAAACACACACACACACACACACACACACACACACACACCTCACTTGGATCTATAATTGCCAACTACTTGGTAGAGACTGTCAACACTGGTGTCACTAAACGATAAAGTATTTATCAACACTTATATTTGGATATCATATAATTTATAACAACACTTATATTTGGATATCATATAATTTATAACAAAAACCTGAATCTTTCTTTGAAAAAGTATATTTACTTTTATACCTTTATCACTTTTACTGATTCTTCTTTTTCTATTTTTTGTTTAAAATTCAAAATCAAAGGAGATATAAATATATTGCTTATCACTGTGTAAAAACAATAGAAATCTACAGCACTGTGAGAGCTAGGCAGGCTGTGGTTCAAGCTTCTCGAAGGATTGGCAGGATCAGAACTCTGTTCTGCAAGATTCGAGAGTGAAGTGTTGACTGAATAGGAAGCCAGATTGAGAAAAGATACGTTCTTTAGTTCAGGGCAGTGGAGAGGAGAAACTTCCTGGGAGATTGAGTTGGTTCTCCAACAAGAACATTCCGGCCATTGAAGCCTCATGGATGGAGCAAGATTTGTACTCCTGCATCGCTAAGTGATTCCAGACAGTAGTTATCTTTTGAGTACTTTTGTGTTGGAGAATATTGTAAAAATTATTCACGGACCATGAGGCATAATGAGGTAAGAATGATGGCACTGGCTAGATGGATGGCCAGACGCCTAATCACCCAAGAATTACCCGCAGAGCAGTTCTTGGCCTAATCCCTGCTTTATGAATTATTTAATATAAAACATCATTTTTACTGCATCTAAGTCCTCCACTAGATGCCTTTGCAATATACAAAGACACCTGTATTAACTATGGCCTCACAGAGAAAACGATTTTGTGCCCTTTAACTTATTTTTGCTATCTAATGCCAGATCAGGAAGTTCTCTTTAAGAATAAAGTTTTTAGAAAATCACCTAAATCAATGGTTAGCGTTGTGGGAAAATAATTTCACTTAACCATCTGTAAGAGTCTCACTGATAAAAACATCTTAGAATAAGTCTATTTGTCTATTTTTGGTTTTCGGTAAGTTATACATTAAAAATGTCTTCTTAAAATTTAGTTCCACATTTTCCCTGATAGACATATACTTGTAAAAGATATGCAAATTGCCTGCAGTATTTTAACTTATTGTAAAAGACATCGTATATATTCCCTTTCCATCAAATATTCTTAGCCTAATTTCATGGCAAACATCTATCTAAAATAAAACATAGTAGATTATCAAATATAATTAAGATTTAGAATATGGCAATAAATATTGAATTTTTAAGCCTGAAGTGTTTTCTGCCCAATGGACTTTGTTCTTATTGAGGACAGTCATAAATAACTTTAAAATACTCCAATGTGATAAGAAGAAGCTGTAGATTAGGTCATCGTGGAATTATAGTTCCCTTGCTTAATGATTGTAGAAAATTGCCTGGCAATGGAACAAAGAGAAAGAGGGCGGTGTGGTGAATGCCGGCTAATTAAACCAATAATTGCTTCTTCTTGTGTACCCAGATAATGTGCCCCTGATAACTTTAAATGAAGTCTTGAAGCAGTCTTCTTGAATGAAATGCTGTGCTGGTTAAAGCTCTACTATATACAATTCTCCCTGTGCTTAAACAGTGGCCTACTTCTCAGAGTTCCTTGCATGGCTTGATTTCAAAAAAAAAAAAAAAAAAAAAAAAATTGATGGCATCGAAGACTTCTTTTATTAGAACTGTTTATGACAGTATCTTTGTATCGATGTTTTTATTTCTTATATTCATGTCATTAAATATGCATACATTTAGGGATTAATTGCTCTAATGGTAGAGATGTCACACTCATGTAATTTTCTGGGAAGAATTTTAAATATTAAAATGTGTGAATCTCTGAAACCCCTTTGTATTAATCACAACATATTTTATATACTCAAACTTATGTTATTAAAAATTAGCAGCAAGATATTAGGATTTTCCTTTTAAAAATATCTTTAACTTATTTATCCTGTGAGATGATTAGTACTATTTTTTTGGACTAATACTCTCTTGAATCTACATAATTTAACAATTCTAAACCAGAATAGCACATTAGTATCCTCAGGAAAATAAATTCAAATTTTAACAAATTTTTATTATTTAATATTTATACTTTTAAGATAGTTTCTAGAAACCTTATTTATTTATCTACATTGATTTCTCACAATAACCAGATTTTTCCCATTTATAGCACTAACAGTAATATAACATTCCTTTTTTTGATTTTTAATATAGGAGCGAGACAAGGAATGGCGGTGACTTTTGTGATTTATTAGATAAATTGCAGTACTCAGCTTTTACAAATTTCACAATGGATTGTAAACCTGTAG
This sequence comes from Eidolon dupreanum, assembly GCA_028627145.1. Classification (NCBI taxonomy): domain Eukaryota; kingdom Metazoa; phylum Chordata; class Mammalia; order Chiroptera; family Pteropodidae; genus Eidolon; species Eidolon dupreanum. The sequence goes on along the minus strand of CM053512.1, from coordinate 8,092,649 downwards.
TGTTATCTGCATGGTTAGCTCTCATGACTTTGATAACTTAATAGTTCATTTTCATTTAAAATTATCAGGAGCATATTATCCGGTACACAGCTATAAAATATGGGTTTTGACATTTGTACTCATCAAGTTTTAGTCATTTTTCACCTTTTATAAAGATAATTCTTACACAAGGTAAAGAGAAATATTTAAACATGGAATTAGTTGCATGTTATTCCATTAATCAAATATTTTACTAAAATTAACATATCTCTCAATATCAGGTTTCTTAAACCAAAGAGTGCCCTGTATTCAGGGTTGTAATTTTGTTTACAATCATAAGTTGCTACTTCAGAATATATCACATATTTGCATAATAAACATATTAAAATGCCACATGTGCCCTAGCATCAATAAGTGCCGATACATCGCAACACTCTAATGGTAAGTATTTCTAAACTATGTTTTTTTCCCCTAAATAAACAATTCTGAAAATCCACATATATTTAGTGTTTATCTGTAAACAAATCATACACTTTTTCAACCAACTGAGAAACTTTTCTGGAAAAGCATGTAGAAGACAGGGTTTGTATCGTCTTTGATTAGCATATGCCTGACAGAGTTTCATGAATATAAATGTTTACTAAATGGTTTGCAGTTATACTGTTTAAGTTGATCTATAAGTTTATATCATCCCATGTTTTATTAAGCTATCTATAGTCGATAGCCAAAAAGGAAATTTTTAAAGGGAAAAGAAACTGTGAAGTATAATAATTTGTATATTAAATCTAAGTACTTTAGTTTTTATCAGTTGTAAATATCTGAAAATATGATGTTAAGTAGAACAAAATTAATTTTGGGAGAGTAAGGGATACTAGATATTTCCGATATCCTTGGTGTTCAAATGGAATCGCAAAGTATCCCTGTCTCATTCTGACAGTTTATCTTTCATCCTGGTATTGCCATTATCTTTTCATACACACAGTCAGGCATCTCCTGAGTTCATTCTGTAAATATAATGATGCTTTTAACACAGAGAGCAATCTCCCCCAGCACAATAACTTGGCCTGTAACACAATACCATACCCCACTGGTCCGCGCTGCCCCAATGCTGAGATAGCCAAATAAACAGTTTATTTCCATCCACCAGTTGTTTGATAAGCTTTTAAACTAATGGGAACAGCCATTATAAGGCAAAATACATGCCAAACTTATTAGAGAAAAAAATACACACACACAGACATTTGTAGAAATCAGTTACACATAAAGCCTTCATAACTATTTTTTTATATTTGTTTGTGTCTTTACATTTTTCCTACTAGATTAATACAAAAAGAGCTTATAATACCGAGTAGATGATAGAAATCTAAAACATTTTCATACATTAACTATTTATCCTTATTCTCATTTACACATTGCATAAAATCTTTGGAGTTTGTTTTCTTTTTTTCATTACAAACTCTGTTTATAACAGAAAGTTTTTATCATTATGCCACAATTATGTTTACATGAGACATATAATTTTAAGCAGGTTTTTGGAAACATCCTGTCAATATTTACTTTAAAAAACAGGCAAAACATTTTATAAATTAGGGTGAGTGCTTCCTGATGAGCAAATAAATTGTCTATAAGCTTATTCATTCCTTAAGAATCTTAGGATATTACTGGAAAATAATTTAATATCATTCAGCTTAATTCTTATACTTTAGAGATGAGTAAGTGTATAACTTTGTAAAGTTATTTATTTAACTATGATATGGTCAAGTCCTTAAGTTTCCTGGCTTAATTTCATAATGGGTCATGATTTTATATTCCTTCATAGAAATGTAAATTTTCCCATTTTATGATAACATTTCACTGGTCTAATCTGACTACATGTTACATCTAGATTTTATACACTCAGCACAGACTGAAGACACAAGGTTAGAATAACCCATTTTCCTAGCAGAGTCTACAATTCAGTCATAGAAAAGTAAGCCTTGCACAGTGAATACCCCCAGAGGAAATTCCCGAAACCATTTTTAAAAGATTAATTATCCTAAAAATTCATGCAAAATATGTTAACAATAGTTTATCATAAAAATTTTCAAATTTTTAAGATGTGCAATGCATTGCAGTCTTTGAAACTGACATATACGTAAGTTATGAGATAGAATTTCAGAGAGAAATACACTCATTACACTTGAGTTTGCAGAAATTCATACAGTAAAAGACAATTTGGCCATTAAGAACTTACTTCTATTTATTCTCTGTGTTTATAAAAATCTCTAATATAAAACCATCTGTTTAAAACTTGTAAAAATAGTCTGCTAATGCATGTAATTCTAAGCATCATAAATTACTTGAATACTGAAAGTGTTGTGCTGATACAGATGATTTGTGATGATGAATGAACATACAGGAAGACAAAGCATGCCTGTTGTGAGTGAATAATTGTATATCATTATTGTTTTATACACAAATCATCCTACCCTCTCATTTCAATTCTAATTTATACAATAATCATTTTAGCTTATATCAGAATGTTTAAGACTACCAACCCACAATAGTAATGCTCATTTACAACACAAAGACTCAATATAATAAAATATTGTTAATGTCAGGAGAAATAAAAAGAACACTATACTTGAAAAAATAAATTTTACCTAACACATTTTTAGGTTAAATATTTTTTTCACAACAATACAACACATAGTAGATTAATAGTATAATAATGAATGACTCAAGGATCATAGCTCACTATTTTAAAAAGGAAAATTTCAATATATGTAAGAAGTAGCAAAAGTTTGAAATGTAAAAGTCGAAGTGCTTAGCAAAATTCTTTTAAAGTTAGAAGTGAATATATATTTAATAACTTACGTGTGTAGATGTCAGATATTTGACTGGCTTAACTCTAAAACAAAATAAAAACATAGACATCAGTAATTAGGGTTCTGAGAAGAAGCTCAAACACCAGCCATAAACTTTCACGGTAGAAACTGATCCTTATTACTTCGGAGGAAAAGCACCATTTCCTGGGTCATATATTGTCATCCTTTACTGAAAGACTGAATAGTCTAGCGGCGTCTTACATGGCTACCAGGTTGAATCCTAGCTCTTCTGACTTTTTGTTTGTGTTCTTGACTTATCACCCAGTCTTTCCATTCTTCGTGTAGTAAATGGAGATTCAACGTTTTCACCCTCATAGAGCTATTTGATTAATTAAATGAGTTAATATAAAAATTATTATTAAGCTTACTGCTAGCTTGTAACCAAATATATAAAAATATTTATTTTTCTAGTGACATCACATTAAAGTCCCTCCTCTTAGATTTTCATGAACCCCATCTCACCACCTCAGTATTACGACATACGTTCTTTACCTACTGGGAAGTTGTGTGTATTTGTAAATCTTTCAAACAGGATAAAGGCTAAAATTGGACTTTACTTAGTTTGGGGCACAAGTCTCTTGAAAGTCACATTTAAGACATAAATTGCAATGATGGGGGCTGGCAGGGAGGGCATGTAGTTTTTAGCTTTCTAGCCTGTGTAGTCAGAAAGTCATTCTTCAAGGAGGCTGGGGTGAACATAAGTGAGCTATAACACAGGATCCGCTAAAAAAATATTTATCTAAACATCATTTGGATTTCGATGTTTGATCTTGTTAGTCTTATTTACATTTTAATTTTATCTTACCCAAATGTTAATACTTAATATCTAATGATTAGTACAGTTTAAATTATTCTTTGTTTTCAACATCATTAAGCAGAGGACAGTATGGTTGTGTTCCCTGAGCTTAAATTTAAAAAAATATATATAAAGTATATTGCTATTCTAGTGTTGAAAATACAATTATCTGTATAAAAGAACATGATGTGACTGACTCTCTCAAACAGGATACTGTAAAACAGGTAGTATAAATTTTCTGTGAAGGTGACTCACGTGAGAGATACTGTTCTATAAGTCTATATGAAAGTCTCAGAACTTTTTATGTTCTTGAAATTATATATGAGCCAAAATTAAGGGGAAAAAATGACCAATAGAATTTGATCTCATTCTAAAAATTTTTTGAAAATATTTCCATAAAAGTATTTCTTAAACAAAGGCAACTTGTAATTCCCTGTTTTTCTTTCATTTTCCTCATTCTTCCTTTAGCATTAGTCATAAGACCCATCAATTATATCTCCTAAATATTTTCCCTATTTTCTCTGTACCAATGCTAACACCATAGTTCAGGCTAACATCATTTTCAAACATGTTGGAGAGTGCTGAGACAGGACAAGATATTAATATTTCTCCTTCTATTACAGATTTTTTAAAAATCTACAACCACATGTAGATAAAATATATATCTATAAATCAACTTACCAAAACAAAACAAAACAAAAAAACAACAAAAAAACAAACCTTCTATTCTTCCTCTTTAAATCTGTTCTACCCACATTTCCTATCTCGATTAAGGGTTAACTCCATCTTTTCAATTCCTGAGGCCGAAATCTTTAAAGTCTCATCGATTAAACATTTCTTGTCAAACCCACATCCAATCTAACAGCAAACTTTTTAAAGCTCTGTCTTTAAAATATATCTAGAATTCAAATATAGCAACTTTGTCACCCAGCTCTAAGCTCCCTTTCTCTCCCATCTGGATGAATGCATATGTTCCTTACTCAGGTCTTTGCTTCTCTATTTTCTATTTTCAAAACAGCCAACAAGAATAATCTTTTAAAGAGAAAATAAATGTCAAAGTCATGCTGCAACTCTTCCCAAATCCCCGCAACAAGCCTATTTTTTTTTTTTAAATGATAAAAGCCCAAATCTACTCACTCTAACCAGAGTGACATCTTCTCTTTTCACAGACAAGACAAGAAGTCGCCACCGATTAAAGCCCTATTCTATGTTCCAGCTTTTAACCTCTGCCTAGAAATATTTTCTCACAGGTACCACATGACTAACTCTTTCAGTTCCTTCATGTCTTTACTCAAATATCAAATTCTCACTAGACTAGGTCTTAAGACCCTATCTGTAGTACCATGACCTGACTGACCATTACTAGTCGATTCTACCTACCATATGTGGAGGTTCCCATTGGTTCTCTCACTTGTTTATTCTTTCTAGACAATTTTACTGCAGTTTCTTTTATTTTTGTCTATTTACATTAACTTATGTTTCCTTACCATAAATAGAAGACAGTGACATCTTGGTTAGGAGTCTAAGCTTTGGAATCTAATTTCCTGTGTTCAAAACATTGGCTGTCAGATAGCATTTGTTTAATGCTAGAAAAGATCATATATCTGTGTGTGCCTCAGTTTCTTCATCTCCAAAATAAGGATGATAATAGTACCTATCTCAAGCTCAATATCAAGATCAAATAAGTTTATACAGATATAGAACTTAGAAAACTACCTGGTCCATAGTGAAGTCTTGATTCCTGTTAATTTTATCACTAAAAATAAATAAAAGGTGATACTAAAATTTCTTGTAGTTTGATGGGGTTGACAGGAGATAAAATTGCCAAATATTAAAAAGTTTCCATATTAAAAATGAGCCAGGCAATTTATTTTACAAAATATGAGTGTTCCAAATTTTCTGACATCTCCTATATTGGAAGCTTTGTCAATATTATTTTACCTAGCAGACATAATATGAAAGACAAGGGAATTATCCTTCCAAAATTTATACCCTCTAACTCACAAAGTTTGTTACATATGTTATTGTCTTGCATTGTAAAATTTTATTTACTTTGTGTTAGGTATCCATAATTCAGTGATATAGCTTGATTCTAAATATTGAATATAAATAAACAATATCATAAATATGATTGTGTGATTACTATTTCCTATAATTGCAATATTTGTCACATACAGAGATAATTAAAATATTATTTAAAGGAAGTCTTACTAAGAGTCAAGATTTTGTTAATTCTTTACTTCATCAGAATAACAATTTTCTAAACTAATTTTTGTCTCCTGTATCCTCCTCCTCTTTTTATTACTTCAATCATACTTCTTGGATCTCAGGTGGGGTTTAACTCTCTCAGGTATTCTGGTTCAAGTTCTGTAATGAGAGACCAATTGCAAGAATGCTCCTCAGGCCATCCTTCTCTGTATTCATTTGTTAGCCCTCTTAAATCAGTAGAATAAAACATTTTTTTAACAAAAACAATAAACTTGCATTTATATAAATTTTTATGGCATTTGTTGCATATCATATTATTGCCTGAAAAGCATAAGAATGCGAATCACTATGAAGTGTTTTGCAGAAAAATGTGTTAATATAAGCCACACAGTCAAACATAATTATTTATGGTTTCATCTATATTAATACACTTAATTTATATCTAAGTTTAAATTATATAAACATTAAAGAGCTCATAATCTAAGACAAATATTATAGAAGAGATTACAAACTGGTGAAGAATAGAGTAGTGGTTTTTTAAGTTACGCAAAATTTCCTGTGAAAAAAATAATGAACATTAGAGCCATTAAAATCTGATCAATAATCTGTTCTCGGTAATGTGTTACAAAGATCTACTTATTCCTGACCACTTATTCATGATTTTTCCCCCACAACAAAGCCGCAATAGTTGGGGAGTATATGCTATCTGTTAAGTCCTATATTGGTAACATGTCATTTCTCTTATAACCACTTTTCAGTTTAGTAAAATAGATTGTACTTATGTACCGAGGTCAGATAGTTTTGGGTTTGACTCTTAGCTCCACTACTTAAAGCTTAACACTTTGATCTACTTAATTTCACTAACACTCAGGTTGGGCATCTTCAAAAAGAGGAGTGAGAAAAGTGATTCTTTATTGTTGAGTGGCAATGCTAAGATGAAATGCCCTCTACAAAATGCTTGGCATTTAGTGGTTGCTCAATAAATATTAGCTTCCTCAATCCCCTTTTACCTGCTTCCTCTACAATTGTTGGACCAAAGACAAAATTTCACTATCTTTGCTGCAACATCTTTTCTTCTTCTTTTTTTTTTTTTGTTTATTAATTTTCTTTTTTTTCTTTAGTAAATATTTTGTTTATTTTTATGAAACAGCCATATGTATTGTGTGAGTTTATTAAATAAATTTGGAGATTTATATGTCTAGTGACTGAGATTATGGGTGAATGTAATTGCAGAAAGCTAAACATGATGAGCTCTGAAGTGCATTAGATTTGTAAAGATGTTGTTAGGCAATTAGAATGGAGAGATGCTATTAGGGTGTGTAGTAATAAAATGTTTGTATATTCTCAATGTCTCACCTTTTAATTATTCAAGGAACCTATGAAGTAAAAATGCTCAATTGGCAAACCACAGTATCAGTGATCTAATACAGAATAGCATACTAAGGATTTAAATTATATCATTCTTCTTTGTCTCCATACAAAAAACACTATTAACCTGAAAGAAATAAGTTTACCTCTTTCCTAGGTTAAGCTTTTAATCCTCAAAATTATTATAAATTTTTCCTCATGCTCCTCAATATGTTACTTTCATCTTTTTTTTCTACGCTGAATAAACGTTTTATTTAATTGTGTATTTTAAATGTATGTGTATAACATATGACTAAGGTCTATAAAACTACAAAAAATAGTAGAAGATATGATAGGAACAAACACTCATAAATACCTATTATGTTCTCGTGATCTTAGATGTAATTTGTCTGAGAAGTAGGTATTATTATTGTTCACATTTTAATATGAGGGAATGGGTGCTTCTGCGAGTCTGAGTGACTTCCTCAAAGCCACACACTTGATAAATGGTGTGGCAGGAAAACAGAGCAGGCCGATGACTGTTCACTCCTCTGTTGATAGCAAGTGACTTGATAATCAGGAGATTAGGGCCTTTCTTGGTTTTGACATGTAAAAGGGAGGAGTGTTATATGGCAATAAATATGAATACTTGTATCATTCTACTGGACTCTGAATGGGACGATATTGTGGCATGCTAATTCAATAATTATAGAGCAAGAGAAAAAAAAGTATCTTTAATCACAATTCTGCAAAGCTGGAATTTTATTTCCAGAGTGTTGTTCTACTAACCAACATGACAGCAGCCTTTCTAATATTCAACTTTCCACTTAATATTTCAACTTTAACGTCTAATACACATCACAAATTGAACATGACAAAGTGGAGATGTTAATCCATTTCCCTGAAAACTTAACTCTTCCTTAGTTTTACCCATCTCAGTAAATTTCACTGTCAATTATCCAATAGGCAGGCCTTGAATTGCATTCACCTTTTTTTTTTCACACTTCCTCAGCGAGTTCTAAATATAATCACATCTCACCATTCCATTTTTGACATTATAGTCCAAGTCACCATCATAATTTTTACTTGAGCTGCTGAAATTGCTTTTTACGTAGTCTTGTTGGTTTGTTTCCACTACCATTAGTGAGTTGAAAGTGCCTTCCCTAATGTATGCCCACTCAGAAACTCAGAAAGCAACCTTATTTGGAAATAGGGTCTTTTTGTACTTAATTAGTTAAGGATCTCAAGATTAAATCTTTTTAAATTTAGGAATCCAGTGATGGATGCCTTTATAAGAAGAGGAGAGGACACTGAGAAACACAAAGAGACGTCAAGATGAAGATGGAGGCAGAGATTGGAGTCAGGGGTCTACAAGTCAGGGAACTCTGAAGATTGCAGGTGGCCTAAGAAGCTAAAAGAAAGACATGGGACAGTTTCTTCTTCAGAGTTTTCTGAAGGCGCCAACCTGTTAACACTTTGATTCTAAACTTCTAATATCCTGAAATGCAAAAGAATAAATTTCTATCGTTTGAGCCACCCAGTTTGTGCAAATTTCTATGCTTCCCTAGAAACTGGTATATTATTCTCTATTTTCTACTCTCATTTCTTCACAAAATGCCAATGTGCTTTAAAAAAAAAAAAAAAAGATCACATCATTCCTCTCATGAAGTCCTTCAAGGGTAAACTGTCGCATTTAGAATACGTAGTGCTTTTCATGACCTACAAGTTCCTTCAGGATCTGGTCTTCAGCTTTCTTTCTGTCTTTAATACTTACTCCTGTCTCTGCTTACTTTCTCTATACACAATGATGAGAAGAGTGGTTACACAGTTGGTACTCAATAAAATTAGTTAATTAATTAATAATTGAATGAAGATTTAAGCTCAAAACAACTGATCAAAAGTGATATAATTTATATTTATGTCTCTAAGTCAATAAGTACAACAAGGAAGAAAGTGGACATCATCTGAGGACTTTTCTAAGTTTTATCAGTTCACTTGGAAGAATGCTCAGACTAATTTTGTTTACCTATGACATCTATTAGATTTTACTTTTAGAAATGTCACCAAAGTATCAGGATAATCTCCTTCTTTTTACTAAGACCTGCTTAATAAATTTGGTATTGTATAAAGCGTGATATGGAAAGGAAGCCAGCAAGAGCTTTTTAGTTTACATTCAATTTTACTTGACAAAATTCTTTATGTTTTATTTTCTACTAAATGTAATATTAAATAATAGTCAAATATTACAGAAACTGTTTTTTTTTTTTTTTTTTAATTTCAGGAGTGGAAAAACTGTCACACAACTTGGAGTGAAGAAGGAGGTAAACATGCATTTTGCTTATGCTGTATGAATACTGCCATGCTATATGAATGTGATTAGTGATTCTTCTCAAAATGAGAAAATGCTCTGATCCTTCCTTTATTATCTAGCTAGTTGAAGTTGTGACATCTCATTGAAACTCTGGGACACAATAGTGAACTTTGTCTTTTATCCAACTGAACTATTACAGATAACCAAGTGTGTGCGTTTGTTCTCCTGAAGAATAAAGTGCAATTCTTTTGTAGCACATTATGTGTTTCTCCATTTTTTCCCATGTAGTGAATTCTATAAATCATCACTTTTGAGGGTACTGTAAGCATTTTATGATGCCAAGATCTAGGAATGCTGTGAAGACCTATAAACCACATGTCTTCCCAGGAGATTAAAACCTCAATTTCTGGCAACGTCGATAAATCTGGGATTCAAAGAGGGTTGCCTGCAGATAAACACATATGTTTCGTCTAACTGTGCGATCCCTGGCAACATCAAATGACTAAGCATCATCACCTGGTTTCCAGGGAATTGAGCAAAGCAAATAATATTAACATATTAATCTTGCTCTTCACCGAGTCTCCTTTTCAGTGATCTTAAACCAACATTCCTCCTCAGCCTTAAAATATCCTTCACCTTCTCCATCTCCCCATAAGTATGATCTTCCTCCCCACTGTGACCAAATATGTCAACGAAATAGTTATGTTTAAATTCTCACTTTTTTATTCATCATCGCATGTGATTTTACTGCCAACATTAGCTTTCTATAGAAAAGTCTCTGGAAAAAAAAAATAAGTCATCAATGATCTCTTATTGCAAAATTAAAAGTTATAGGTTCCCATCCTTCTCTACTAATTTGTATCACTTCCCCTCTACCGAATGCTCTCTCAGTCAAACTATTTCCTGTTTTCTTCTCTCTTTTCCATTCTTTGCAAATTGTTTTCTTCCATTTTCTCTGATGAGATCTTCTTAGACTACTTAAAATATTCCCCATCTTCTGCTTGTTTCTTAAATATTGGTGATATTCTATTTATACTTTTTTACTCCAACTACAAGCTTTCAGAAAGTCATTTCTTATATGTATATAAGTACTGGTTAGATCTCAAAAGTTCTTATTGTACATTTTTATAAGAATACTTTTGTAAATATGTCTTTTCATAAGAATAATTTTGTAAATAGGCCCGTGGCCTGCATCTATATGCAAACTAAAACAGAAGCTTCTTATTACAAGAAGCTTCTTGTATTATTTGCATTTTACAATGTTTAGGACATTGCAGGCACATAATTATTTAAAAATATATATATATACACACATATATATTAATAAATCTAAAGCTATTCTCTTCATTTTTATCTCTTATCAACCCACACATAGAACATTTAATGGATTTTTAATTATTTCTTACCTTGATTAATTTTTAAGCTGTGCATGACTAATTGCTAGGGAGAATAAGGAGTTAAGGGGGCATTTACAGGGTCGGTTATGATAAGGAATTTTAGCATTTCAACTGAATCAGAACAGATTATAACACAGAAAGTGTGATGGAAATTTAAAAATTGTTCTAGGATGAATAGCTTTTGATATCACATTGAGTGTTAATGATTTAAAAAGTAGTAGCATTAGATGGAGTGAGGTGGGAATGAAGGATATTGGTCTGAGAGTGAGATATTTTCAGTTTTCAGTTGTCATTATCAATAACTGAAAGAGGAGTTATTGCTAATGTCAATATCCAGGATATGACCATGGGAGAAAGTGACTAACAGTAGAAGACAATATTACCTGGAAGAAGAAGGTAATAAAATTAAAATGCAAGAAAAATCCAAAGCTTTGAAAAACAAAAATTATTGTGATAGAAATAGTGAACTAAAATACGAAAGATAATTTTGCAATGTACATAAGTATTGAGTCACTATGTTGTACACTTGGAACTAATACAATGTTATGTGTCAATTATTTCAACCTCAGTTGAAATAAACACTCAAGATATGACCCAAGCATTTGTGGTGAAATGTAACAAGGAAGAAGTAGAATATACAAAATTCAAAGCTTGAGATTCTTATGAAAGGAGGGAGAATTATATAGTAGTTGCCAGGTGGTTCCATGAGTCTACCTACCACACATCTCCATCCAGGAGCATTAGGATGGAGGGACAAAAAATAGCTGCCACTGGAGAGGCTCCGTGTTCTTATGTGTGATGGGGGACAGCCTTAGGGAGAAGAAGTTTTTGATTACATTAAGTTTAACTATATATCCATGAAGGTATGGGAGCTTGGGAGCTACCATCTGATCTAGGGATCTCCAACTTTCTAACTATATGTACCCGCACTTGTGTAGCAGAATATGACTAAAGAAAAGGCACAATGGTGCAAATAGATCTCACTTTAATTTTAAGATCATTAATCTCATGTAGTTCCCTAATATTCCCTGATAATCATTATTCTAGTCCAGTCTTCTCATCTCCTAGGACCTAGGTGACTCTTTAGTACCTTCTCTCAACCACCAAAATCTCTCCATCATCTCATTCTCAACGAATGAGTTTTGAATTTCATTCAGACTATGGATTCAATTAGAAGAGTATTTACACAAGCTCTCATTGATTTATCCATGTATGAAAGGGCACCCACGCTCACATACTCTGTTCTTCCCCAATGGTATCAAATGGCTCTCTGTTTTTCGACAAGTCTAAAATCTCCATCATATACTAGTGTGTTGCCCTGACTGGGTTTAAATGGAAGCAGACTCTGAGACAATGGTTTGAATGCAAGGAAAGTTTTAGGGGAGGAGAGAGTTGAGTATATAACTTAAAAACGAAGAAGTGATGAAAGGCAGAGGAGACAGCCAATAAGGTATATACTGTTAAACCAGATAACACATTAAGTGGCTATACTTTAGTCATCTGGAGAGTTTCTAGGAAATGGAATAAAATGAATACTTTAGAATTATAAAATATTCATTTTTCTTATTCACCTGAAGGATAGGAAAATGAGTGTTTTATACATAAATGTTTAAGGTCCTTGGTTTAGAGCTGATCCTAGAAAATGTGAATTCCTTGGAACTGTCAGCCTATCTCATGATGACCGTCCACAACTCAAGGTTAAGAAAAAAAAAAAAAAATTCAGGCGTGGATACGTATATAGGGAGAGACGGAGCTCTAAATCCCCATGACTGTTTTGTAACAACTGATTTGAAATTAAAGTGTTTTTAGAATATGTCTGTCATCTTACTTAAATCTTCCAATGGCTTTCTGTCCCATTCAGAGAGAGAAAGAAGTCTCGAGGCTCCAGAAAGTCTCGATCCTGAACTGTCTCATACCTACCAGCATGCTTCCCTTTGCCTACACTCCTCCAGCCGTCCTGTTCTTCTTATTCTAGAGTCCTGCATGCATGCTTCTGTCTCAGAGTCTTTGTATTTGCTGTTTCCTTTGCTTGGAATGTTCTACTAGAAATCTGCATGGAATACTCTCTCACTTCTTTTAGGTTTTTGTTCTGATTTCACCATTTCAGTGAGGTCTTCTCTGACTCTTCTACTAAAAATTCCACCTTCTACTTCTCCCTCACCTGGGCTCCCTATCCCCCTTACTCCGCTCCAACTCTTCATAGCATTCACTCATTATTTGACATACTCTGTATTTCACTTTTATGATCGCCTCTCTTTCTCCACGACAGAAGGTAAGATTTATAAGAGCAGAGTGTTTGTCTCTTTTGCTCAGCTAGCAGCGTGTGACACATAGTAGGCATCCCATAAATGATGGCTGAGTGAAGAATAGAATAAATAAGTAAAAACTTGTAGGCAGCCTTATTGATGGCTAGGTCTATACAGTAAATGTCTCTAAATATCATGGTACTCTTTTAAACAATCTGGATGAAACGTTTTGAATCTGGGAGAGCAATTAGTAAAGGTCAGATGAAAAAATGTTATTTACATGTATAATTTTACTACAGATTTTATGTGTCAACCTAAAGTCCCACTACCCAATACACATGTACATACATTCAGTAACATCAAAGATAAGTTTGCTGTGTTATTTCCCAGCTTAATTTTGGCTTCTTTTAGAGAGAAACATTGTAGAAAGCATTGACAGTTATTTTCCCTTGTTATCCAAAACAAATTGTTATTTCAGGTGTAGTATTTGGGGGCCTCTTAGAAGTAGCTACTACGTTGGGATAAATATGCAAAAAGTGCCTTAAAGGGACTATCTGTGAGAGAAAATGGGACGAGGGCCTGGGAGAGCCACGAGGCCACAAGTCAAGCTGATCACTGAGTCAAAGAGAATTGAGAGGGAAGGGAGGTGGGGAGGAAGGGAAGATTGGGCGAAAGCATTTTAGACTTCCATCAGTACTACAGTAATTTTAGCAAGGGCGGTAGGGAGCGCATGAGACAAAGTAATCTGTCAGAGAAGTCTTGCTTCTGCCAGGAACAGTCTCACCTCAGTGTTCTTGCTGGCTGAGGCTCTGGCAGCCGGGCGAATCATGGGAAGCTTGCGCTAAGGCTTTATTGCAAATATAGGTTTCAGAGAGCAACAGACAGAGCCATGGACCAATTAACTTATTTGCCTTTATAGACATAAGAAGCACATTCTCGTGGCTACCACATTCGCTAAAATTTCTTAAATTAGTTGATGTCATACAGTTATAGAAATCTTCATCTACATTCACTATCTATGAACAAGAACATTCATATGCAGCAAATAGCCTTAAAATAGCCAAATAAATAGATCTATACTTTGTGAATGTTAAGTCTCTCTCTACCTGCGTTTTATTTCTGTGTTTCTTAGACTGTAACTCTACCCAAGTCTAGTAGCAAAGGGACTAAGGACTATTTTGAGGGACTCAAATTCCCTGGGTATCCTTGTCTAAAGGAAAACAATGTAAAATGGCCCAAAATGTGTCAACATGATAGAAAATTGTGAAGGAAGCTACACCCTTATATTGGGGAATCTCTTTCACTTAAAAAAGTTCATATTCAAATGGAATTGTATAATACACAGGATTTTTAAAAATGATTTTAATTCCAGAGTTTTGCCTATCCTGCCTTAAGAGATTATAAATAATGTAAAATTATTTATAATGTAATATAATGTAAAATCACTTCTAAGTGATTATAATTTATGGGGTTCAGTTTTCAAAAATAAAAAGGGTACAATCTTAATTCTCTGATTAATGGCCATGTTTCCCATTTGCCTTCATTGCGTTGATTTGGAAATTTTATAAAGTTTGATATATAGCTGTATTGAATTAACATTTATAAATTCTGCCCTTTAAAAATATAAATTACTGAAGAGAAATGAATACCTCAAGTGAAAAAGGGAAAACTTGGTAGTTTGCTAATAACATGTTTTTTGTACTTAAGCACTGACCTGAATTTACATCTTTTATCTAGTAGCTAAAATTTGCTCTGCCGGTAGGAAGAGCTATTATGTACCATAGCAATGCTTTTTACTCATGCAGAATCTCAGAGACCTGAGCCAGACTGCTCCACGGCAACTATATTTAACCAGCTTCTCAGGAACAAAATATACTATTTCTTATAAGAATACCTGATGTCTGCCTATAGAATAAACTAACACAATGGGAGGCAGCCTTTTCATAATACAGAGCCTCACTTATGAGAGAAAAAGAGAATTACAAAAAACCCTGTACGTTTTTTAAAATTTCACTCATCCCAAATCCCATTTAAGTGTTTACATTAACAACCTGTCATTTACTTTTGAATTATGTAGATTTATTACAGCCTATATACATAAGTGAATTAAGTTACAGATGATTGTCTCATGTGTGTAGTATACAAGCTTGCAAAAAAATTGAAAATAATTAAAATTATATAGGCTTCTTTTTCCAGCTCTACAGAATATGAATGAGTAGGTCATCTTTCAAGTCTCATAGATGCTAAGTTGCATCTAATAAAACGAATTCCCAAGCTCTGATGTTCACTTACATTGAGATTTCACATATTATTCTCATTTTCTTTCTCTCTGTGGAGACATATGCAATGGTCTTTGCAGTAACACAAATGCAAAATCTCCGAGGAAATTTCCCTTCATGCGATTTGGCCCCTCATCCGTGACAGTCATCCTTACTCCGCTATGTGACTAGTTTCAGTGGAGAACAGCAGTGTTTTCCAAACTGGGAGCTGTGGCCGTATAATTTTCTGTAGCACAGTCTTAGGAGGGGCTTGTTAAAATGCGAGTTTCTTGAAGTAACCTCACAAGTGCGAAAAAAGAAATCATGGGATGTTGCAAGAATCTTCACTTTAAGGTAGTGACCCAGGTGAATCTTTTACTCCAGACAGATCAAGATCCACTGGTACAAGGTATGAATTCAATGCTTAAGGGTAGTGTGTGACTAAATGGGCTTTTTGTTCATTTACTTGGATACCTATTTGCATGGTGCCAATGTACTAAAATGTTGTTAGAATATTTTGTGTTTTTATCATTATATATTGGTAGATCCATTGTGGTTGGAACTGTCTTAGTTTAAATAGCTCTTTCTTAGACATATTAACTCAGAGAACATATGGTGATATAATTTTTCAATATAAAATGTTTTTATTACAGAAATCATCACAAAGTTGCTGACGTTTCGGTGGGGGGTTGTTTAATTGGTAAATTAATCAGTATTTTTTAAAGTTTGGAGAAAGAGAAGAAGTCTTCTACTGAAATCTCTATTCTCATTATTTTGTTAAACTTACCTTCTAGTCAGGGCCAGGTGTGGAGGTAAAACTTTTGAAAACGAACCAGCAAATATAGAATATGTTAGGTGATAATAAGTATTTTAATGAAAAAGAAAGCAGAGTAATGCAGCGGTAATCTGAAACTGGTCCATGCTAGTTCACTAGAGTCAATTATTAATTAATTATTATGTTTTCAGGAATTTTGCAAGCTGCTTCAACCATTGGTAGCTTGAAGTAGGTCATATTGAGAGTATTTTACACTGTAGATATTGGAAGTTAGCCAAAGCTACAAATCAGGGGCTCCCTTTTCTCAACTTCCCCCCATCCCAGAGACTGGTAAAACATTTACTGCAGGAAGTGCTGGGTGGGGATGGATGTTGGGTGAAATGAGGCAGCCATGCAGGTAATTTTAAATAAAAATCCTAATGAAAAACTTTCTTCCCTTTATCAATCTGCCATATTACCACTGATCTGTGTGCACATGTGTGTGTGTATATGTGCACATACACAAGTGGGAGAGAGTAGAATGTTATAGTTGTTAAAACTAAATTCTGAAGGAAGTTTTTTAATGGCTTTCATTCTAGTTCCTTTCTCTTTTGTGGGGTCTAAATTTCTGTAGTCTTATCTATAAAATGGGATATTAATATAACCTACTGCAAAAGTTGGCTATAATGAGTCAGTGAAACAAGGTAATATGACTTTCCACACTAGTTGTTTAATAAAAATTAAGTCTTATCATTGCTATTAATGCTATTACTGTTGTAATTATTATATTTATTAATAGAAACAATTGTATATTTCACAGTTGCTAAAAGAATAGATCTTAAAAATTCTCATGAATGAAAAGGAAAAAATCATAACTATGAGGTGATGCATATTAACTACATTATTGTGGGCATCGTTTCTCAATATATTCATTTATCAAATTATTAAGTGTATAAGGTTGTACACTTTAAACTAATATAATGTTACATGTCAATTACATCTTAATAAAACTGGAAAAATAGCGAGAAAACATGTTCAAGGATATCAGTTGACACTTCTTTTGTCTCCATATCTGCAAAATTTACTCAGCTATTTTTTCTAGCCAAAAGATAATAGTAATATTGAACATTTAATTTTTAATGTTTAATATTTGATCATTATTTAGTGCCACCATGCAAAGTGACATACTTCCATTGTCTCATTGATCCTTAGAACACCTAACAGGGTAAGTGTTTTATAGATGAAGCAACTGAGCTGAGAAATGTTGTTAGCACCCACAGTATGGTTCCTGAAGCAGTCCTGAGGGAATACAAACCCTGTGTTCACAGTGTGCGTGGAATGCGGACTCAAACATCAGTTACAAAAGTACTTTGAAATATTTCTTAAAAAAATAGAAACATTTATTATTGAAGGTACTTAGAGCAGAGAATAAACCAAAGTTAAGATCATGCTTTAATATTTTTCATCTTTTAGTAAAATCTTCTAAATTTGTGGGTGTAAATATTTAGTATATTTAGTGAGAATTTTGGACAGTATATTAATGTGTGTTTGCCAAAGGATAAGGAATTTATTACATTATATAAATGCTTTAAATGTATTCTAAATATGACCTAAATTCAAAAATGTTTTCTTTCAAGTGAAAAAGAATTTTAAGGGCTAAGTTAGATTGATTGGGTTGATTCCCAAAGCTTTGCTTTCCTTAATATTCTATTTCAGGAAAATTGGCAGGATTTTGAATCAATACGTCAAAGAATGAAGTCTTGATTTAAACTAAAATTATTTTTTAAATGTTCATGCTTTCCAGACTGTAAAATACATGCAAATAAAAACATATCACATAAATCATTATTTAAATATCTTAAATAATTAAAAAGTTTACTTCACAAATCACTCTACTGTATAGGTGGTCTTTTAAGACTACAAGATGTATTTTGACAC
>CM053512.1:7971323-8074048 GCA_028627145.1 Eidolon dupreanum | reverse complement strand
CCCTTATTTTTAAAGTCATTTTTGATTCAAGTTCGATATCTTTATTACAGTGCAATAGGTATTCTAACTATAGTAATAGAAATGTTTATATTGTGCAATAGAATACATCTTTAAAATGTCACTTTTAGGTCTATTGTTATAGGTTGTAATTGAAAAAAAAAAAGATTTTCACAAAATGCCACTTTACCTCAGTTCCTACGGTTGAGAGTTTCTTGTTTTCATTGTATTCGGGCGCATAAAATCTAATAACTCTGAGAAAGCAGCTTTCGGAGAAGCTTAGCAGCATCGCCAGATAATTTATTTCTGAAAATAGTGTGCGAAGTCACTGCGTCTTTCTTTTTGTTCTTTTCAGAGGTAAACACTTTAAAGGTGTTCCTATTCTGTAATCAGAGCATTAAGGATTTTTTTCGGTGGAACTATTTGTGAGGATTTTCAATTTTGCAGCAGCTTAGAAGTGATTGGCAATGAGTCGTGCAGAACCCTAAAACTGAGAACATGCAGCATTGCGCTTGGCAGAGATAGACGCTGTATTTCAATAAAATTTCTTGAGTTTAAAATGCAAATTAGAGTAATAGTTTTTCGACTTCAAATTAATTTAAAAAGTTATTGAATATTCAGAAGACAGATAAAATGTAGAACACAGTTTGCTTTTGAAAAAAAGCACAGAATTCATCTAAGTACTCTGTATACCACCTAATTTTTTTTTTTTTTTATTTGTATAATGAATGGTAGTTGGTGAAGTTTGGTTTGTATTTTACATACACAGTCACCCATGTTCCCTATGGGGGAGTGAAAGGTAATTTGGATTATTCTTAAGATCCTGGAGAAATAGGATATAGTTCTTTTTGAAAGGACACTTGTTCCAGTTTATTTGGAAATGGTTTGCCAGGACAATAATGCTGGGAAAAGGCACCTCAGAGGCAGCTAGCACTAGTCATCAGCAGGCTACAGAACAGCCGGAAGAAGAAAGTATGCCATTCATTAATGAAAGCACAGATCATGTCTGTCTTAGTCCATAATCGCGAAGCTTCAATGCCAATGTCAAGGGTGTGCAAGGGGTGCCATCGCACAAGGCTCCACACTCAGGACTTGTGCTTGTCTTAACGCCCCACCATTATCCTCTTGAAATTTTTAATGCTTATTGAACGTGGAGCCCTTCATTTTCATTTCCATCGGGTCCCTAAAAGTTTGTGGCTGGTTCTGCCTATCTTGGATATGCTTAAGTTTTAAAATGTAATGGTCAAGCACTGTGGTTGAAGGTAATAATTTAAGGGCTAAAGGATGACAAGGGATTTGTGTATTCAGTATTGCCCATTCAGTAAGATGGAAGTCAAGGTTTGCATTACAACCTACGAAGTGTTTTTATAAACAAATATATTTCAGGTTCTTGGACACCATTCTGGTGAAGGGGAGGAAATGTTTACAAAAGAGATCCTGATTTTTTTTACCTGTTACTTGCATTTACTGTAATAAGCTTACTTTTTTTTGATATAGATGTCCTCTTCTCAAATAAGGATTTTGTAAGCATTTTATTAACGAAATATTTATTAAATGATTTTTGTATTAATTTGCTAGGGCTGCCACAACAAACCCCCACAGACTGAACACTTTGAACAACACCAATGTATTTCCCCACGGATTTGGAGGCTAGAAATCCAAGGTCAAGGTATCAGCAGGTTTGTTTCTTCTTGAGGAATCTGTCTTTGACTTGCATACGGCCACTTTCTTGCTATGTCTTCGCATGACCTTTTCTCTGTGTGCCAACCCCTGGTCTCTCTCTATGTCCAAATTGTCTCTTATTATAAGGACACCGGTCATATTGGATTAGGGCTCACCCAAATGACCTCACTTTAACTTAATCATTTCCTTTAAGGTACTACCTCCAAATACATTCTAAAGGACTAGGGGTTAAGGCTTCAACACATATATTTTTTTGGCGGGGTGCGGGGGGTCAGAGACACATTCAACTCAAAATGATTTTTAAAAGGCAAACATTTTTTTATATCCTAGAAATGGAAAGAGAATAATAGTGGAAATAGGCCTACAGAATAATAATGACTACAAAAGTTTTAAATACTTTGAGAGGTAGAGCATGCATTGAAGGAAATAATCTTTTTTGTCGGTGGATCTAACCGAGACAGTTCCTGAAGATGGATGAATAAAAACACATTGAATAGGGAAAGCATCTCATGTAGTAGAATTTACAGGAGAAAACGTAGTGTGGAAGTTCGGGGTTTTTCATATGAATGGCAGTAGATTCTCTCTGATTAAAAATATACTGCAGAAATATAAACACAAATGCAAATATGATGAGGTAAAAACAGGTAAGAAATAAAATATAGGTTAGAGTGATAATTAATTCAAAATTTACCCCGAAATAGATTACATGCCGCAGAAAGGAGGACAAGGCTGTATAGTCAGATAATCACAAATTCACAATGAATCAATGTCACCCAGTACTGTGGCAGAGGTTCTACTCCTTTCAAATGTTCATTCCCCTATTTTGCTTCAGTCATAACTACTTGTTTTTAGGTAAAAAAATTTCCACCCAAGTCCAACACTATGTTCTTTGGTTCGCTTGCGGCTGTGTTTGGTCCACGTCATAAGGCTTGGCTGCTTCCTTATAAGTGAAGGTGCTTTGTGAAGTCTCCTAGAAGAACCCTTACAGAGGCCTGTGTTCTTTTCCTTTGCTTCTAACTTTAAAATGTAAGACAGTTACGATGGCTGGTCCACCAACAGTCATCTTGGACCAGGAGAATAAAATCCACGTCTTAGGGATTGTAGATTGGAGAAGTGGAACGTGCCTGGCTTCTGCAGAGTTTGCGAAGCCAAGCCAACATACTGCACTTGGTTTGCCTATCTACGGGCTTCCTTAAGTGGAGAGAATATAATCTTTTATCTGTACGAAAGCTCTATTATTTTGCACTTTCTACCACTTCAATGCTATTGAATCCTTTACGGGTTCACAATGTTGTCGCAAGGGTACATTAACAATGAAAAATGGCTAGTGCACAAAACAAGTTTTTTTTTTTTCTTTAGAAGTAAGAAGCACCATCAAATTCTGATGTTTTTAAAGGTGGGATACCAGCAGGGGAGAAAATCAGTTAAAGAAAAATAACTTCTGTATTTGTCAAAAATACATCCAAGTGGGAAAAGAGAAGGCAAAGAGATATTTAGAATATCCGGAATCTAAAGATATGAGAATATAAAAATAGCATAATCTTAGATGGATCACTCAGGAAGTGAGCTATTATGACCAGATAAAGTAGAAATAGTAGAAAATTAAATTTGTTAGGCAAGCAACAATTAAATGCAAGCCTGACTGGACAAAGCGGGGAAACACTCAGAAGACACCAGCAAAAACTTGCACCCCTCACGCAGCGGAAACAAGGACCAAGTCTGGGAGCAACAGCATTAACCAAGAGCATTCACTTGAAATTTAAATTGTGTAAATGAGTTTAGGTAAGTTAGATTTGTCATATTTAAGGAATGATAAATATTTCTCTATTAGTCGAGTAAATAAGCACTTAAAATATTTATAAGCATGATTTTCTATCCAGATAATAGTTGTTTCTTCGGTGATCCAATATTCCAGAAGCTGCCTAATTATCATCTTTATCACCCTCTGATTTTTAACATGTGACAAAAATAATACTCCATATTTGATTAGAAAGTCAAGATAAAATTCTGTTTTACATATATTTATTTAGATTCCTGAGTTATATATGCTAACTAATAACCCTTAGGTTGCCTTGGAAATTGAAATATTCCACAAGCACCTCACAGAATCAGTGACAAGATCGAGAGAGACAGTCAATGAAATTACTTTGTAAACCGTAAAGCAGGAAACCAAATTAAAATATCTCTATTAGTCTCCATCTCTCTGAAATGTAGTTTCCTCACTGTAACCGTCGACTATTTCAATCAGTTGGGTGTTTGTGATTGTCAAATGACTCAATGTCTATTAAAGTGACACAGAATATTATGAGGTATTTTGCAAATGCTAGGAATATTGTTAAATAAGTTGAAAAACTGCAATTTATTCTAGTTAAATATACAATATTTTTTTTGTTTTTCTTCAATGCAATATATTATATTCACCAATCCTGAAACAGGAGAATGTCAGTTAATCAATCTACTCAGTGACGATGATTTACAAGACGGAGTAAAATACAAACATTAATGCAATAATATGATTACCTTTTGGTTAAAAGGAGAGATTTTACCAACCAAGAAAGTAAAAGAGATTTTTTTCATTATTTCTTTAAGAAAACTACTGATTAATTTTGCTCTAGTTCCTGAAAGAAGAAATCTTTGTAGAATTATTTACAAAGCAAGCACAAAAGCTACCCTGCCTGTACTTTATAGGAAAAAAGGACATTTCACCAAAATGGTCTCATATTCAAGAACTGTACAGAAAAATAAAATAGAAAAAATAAAGCCATGATAGATCAATACACTTTATTAAATCAAAGATTTTGTACAACATATATTAAAGTAGTTTTCATAAGTACTGAAGGACACATATAATAGATTAATTGGTCTTCAAGAAAATTAGGAAGTTTCGTGTTTCAAAAACACCATCAAAAAAGTAAAGGGGCAACCCGGAGAATTAGTAAAAAATATTTGCAAGTCGTATACCTGACAAGAGACTTGTATCTAGACTGGAAAAAGAACTAATTAGATATTTTTTTTTCAAATATCTCAATTTTTAAAAAGTAGGTAAATGATCTGAGTAGATATTTCTTCAGAGAAGATACACCAATGTCAATAAGCACGTGAGAATATAGTCAACATCAGTGACTCAGGGCATGCTGGTCAAAACGGCAAAGAGAAAACATTCTGTAACCAGTAGAATGGTTATAGTCAAAAGGTCATATAACAGCAAGTGCTGGAGAGGACATGGAGAAATGGAAACTCTCATAAACTGCTGGAGGACTATAAAGTAGATAAGGTTAAATTTCTAAGCATTCAGTGAAATAAAACAAGAGGATCATCTGTTATAGTGGAAGTATGAATAGCAATATTCAATGTTAAATAGCTCTTGTTGGGAATAATTGGCAGCTAGTTTAAAATGCAAAAGCAATTGGTTTCAATTTAGATAAATCTTAGAAATGATAGATGAAGAATTTTTAAACTAAAGGTTAGCTTCCTCCCCAAATGTGCAGGATCAAAGAGGAACATATTTAAGGCCTATACGTAGAAACCAAAGTAGAACTAGCTCAGATCACCCCTATATGGAGATGCATGATTTAAAAGGAATTAGTAGGGAAGCTGTTAGAATTTTATTTTACTGTAACAAACTGTTGGCAACAGGAATTTATATATTTGATAAGGTTCTGTAAGGTAACCTGGAGGAATATGCTATGAAAAATAATGACAGGGTACTACTTTTCCAATGTATTAATGGGCATTTTAAATTATACTTTCCAGTCCTGAGTTTTCAAAAAATGCTCATTTACAAGAAAATACTATCTTTCTAAAACTGCCTCTTTATTGGCAAGACTGGAATGTTGGTAGATTCATAGCTTTACAAAGTATCTAGTCTCTCTGCCTGGATGTTATATGTTCTTGATTATATGTCAATAGCTCAGAACTAAAAACGGGATAATAACTAATGAATCTTCTTGATGGGTAGAAATGCTATACAGTGATTTATAATGGTATTTGTTTTTGGCAAATTCTTTCCAGTTTTATCCCTTACTCAGTTGTTTTTGTTGAGTGTCAAGTTTCGTGGAATAAAAAAACCAATACTGCTTAGAAACATTAAATTTCTGTGTACAAAATGTTGATGTCATCAAGAACTTCGATGCATGAGTGAAAACATTCAGAATGTGTTACTTATAATTCGATTTAGAAGCACAATTCAAAAACTGTTTTCAAGGAAAATGCAGCTAATAAATTTTAGTTTATTATTATATCATACAAAGAAAAATGGAACATTTAATGGTAATATAACTATTGTGTATAATTAAAATTGAAGTACTTTGGACCTGTGTGTTTATGATACTAAACAAAGATGTCTTTCTTCACACTTTCCAGACACTAATTAAAATAAACAAAGGAATATACACATAGGAAAATCATAAAAATGTGTTTCTATTAATTAGAAGCCTTTCTGTTTGACAAAAATGTGTCTTGAACTAAATTAACCAACTAAAGGAAGAATGAGTGGCTCAACGAAACTGGGTCATGAACAAGCCACACTTAGCTCCTACCCTATGATGCTTCAGCCATCACTCAAAACTTCGTAAAGAGAAATGCTGTATTCATTTAACCAAAGAGGTTTGTTTTTCAGAGAAGGATTGTTGTTAGGTAATATCTCAAGGAGCTTGACACTTACAATAAGGTTATGATAATTATATATAGATATATAATTATAATATTATACCTTCAATAATGAACCTATAATCAAATACAGTAATAAAATATATTTCTTTTATATATATATATATATAATCTCCAATCAAATAATTTTAACTTTAGAGTCTTATCTCTTTTGAGACATGAACAAGTAGGTCCTAGAGTAAATTAAGCCTGAAACATCCCTGGAGGCAAGAATGATAAGACTGAAGCTGTCCTACTTCAGAAATATCACAAGAAGGCAGGGTTCTTTGGAAAATACAATAATGCTGGAGAAAAAAAGCAGGCAGCAGGAAAAGAGGAAGACCAAGTATGAGGTGGATCGAGTCCCTAAAAGAAGCCCTGGGTGGGAGTCCACAGGAGTTGAGCAGCGCTGTTGAGGACAGGACATTGTGGACATACATCACTCCTTCACAGTGTCACCAGGAGTCAGAGCCGACTCAGCAGCATGTAACAACAACAATTAGAATATTGTATCTGCTCATACATGGGATGTACAACTGAAAGCAACAAACTAACTAGATAAACAAACTAAAACTTATAGACTCAGATAACAGGATAGTGGTTACCAGAAGGAAAGTGAGGGAGGGGATATAGAAAATGTTAAGGGGGTGGTCAAATATTTAGTGATGGAAGGAGATCTGACTTTGAGTGATGATGTGTTACAGAACTGAACACTTGAAACATATACTTTTAGTAACCAATGCCACCCTAATAAATTTTAAAAAAATATTTTATTTGTAATAATTAGATTTTTAAAATATTATTTCACAAAATATGTATTGTGTGTTCTCTGAGTACAGTACTCTATGCGGCATAAATGAACACTTCATCTTTGTCACCCCAGAACTTAGTATAATACTATGACTTTTACATGCTTTTTTCTTTATTCTTTTTAATTGAAGGAAAGAGTGACCTGCGTTTCTGGCATACTTTTGACCCTTAATATTGATGAACGTATTTATTATTAAAGCAGTGAACTAAAGTTTCTAAAAATTTTAATGCCTGGGGCTACATATCTAAAAAAAAGAAAAAAAAAGGAAAAAAGAAAAAAGTTAAATCTAATCTAGGAAGTAAATGAGTTGTTTCAAGGTTTCAAGTGAAAGTAGCTTTGTTCTTTCATTTCACAATCTTGCAGAGTTCTATTCTCAAATAACACAATAGGAAGTCTCATTATATAGACTTACTCCTTTTGAGCAATGCCCTAGGCATTGGATAATTGCTCATAAGATAAAGATCTACATTATGAATACTACATCAATCTTTTGTGTAATATTTTACAAATTATATTTTTGTACTTTATTGTCTTTGAGCACCCTATGGATATTTTTCAAAACATTTACCTCCCCTTATATTTTCAGGGATCTAAAGTATATAAAGGCTTCTCCGTTGGATGTCCACTATACAATTCTCATTTTAAAATATTTTTTTATTCTGTGTTTTGATTTATTTCAAGTCACCTCTGTATCAAATGACAAACCAGTTGGTTGCTGACCTTTAAAAAAATCCCAGAGCTTTAAGAGAAAACTGTAGGGGACCTTTCCAAAATTCCGCTCATTTTATAATAAGACTGTAACAGTTTTCTTTTGCAAACAGTTTGTAAGACTGCAAGCATTTTCAAAAATATTTTATGACTGGAACACGTTATTTTGTTAATATATATACATATATATATTTATGTGATCTATACTCTGCCTTCTACTTTTCTGGGACCTAAAATAATTAATTAATTAATTAACAGAGAATTTTTATGTAATTAAAAGGATAAAAAGAAAGCAATATTATATATAGATAAACTATATTAAAATAAAAACAAAATAAATGATATCTTAAATTCACAAAAATGTTTTGTTTAGAAAACAAAATGAGATTGACTTCCAGAATGACAAAATGAATCTCTTTCTCAGAGATGTCATTTACCCTCCTGCAAAAATAATAAAAATTGGTAAAATAACTAAAATTAAACATTTCAGAAATTTGTGAATTAACTAAGCAACTGAAGCATATTCTACAACAGGGATTGACCTTGAAAGTATGATGCTAAATGAAAGAAAACCCCTCACAAAACCAGATATATTTTGGTTCCATTTAGATGAAATGTCCAGGATAGGCAACTTTATTGAGACAGAAAGTAGATTATTGGTTGTTTGGAGCTGGGGGTTGGAGGTGAATAAGAGGGTGAGGAACGTTTGCTAATGTATATACAGAGATTCCTTTTGGAATGAGGACCATGTTCTTAGATTTTGGTGGTGGTCGCACATCTCTGTGAATGTAATTTTCAAAAGTTGTACTGCATCATTTAAATAGGTGTGCTATATGGTATATAAATCATATCTCAATAAATCCTTTAAAGCAAAAGGGGAAAAAGCAAAATGATATTTCTATACTAGCAGTACTTTAAGAAGTTTGTCAGGAAATGGTACAAACTGCACTATTCCAACTCTGAAATGCAGAATGAAATATCTATTGGAATCACATCTCATTTCCCTGATAACTATTTACCTTCATTTGATATTAATTCTTTGATAGATGAATGATCTGATTCTTCCCTCAGTAACCTTGATGCCAGCAAGATATTGACATTTTTTTTTGCTGTTTTACCCTGGATTAGAACCTTCCAGTACTTGCCCACATTGTATTTGGTGTTCTTATTTGGATAGTTGGGTCCACCAAATCTGTTCTCCATTACTTATGAGTTAAAATTCTATTGAAAGAATGCTTATAAAAGTAGTATTTTCAGCAGATCTCATATGTGAGCACTATTTTATTTCTATCTCTAGGCAATATAAGAGATAAAATGGAATTATATATTTATAGCATCCTAAGGATTAATCTTTCACACTCAAGACACAGACCTTTTATACAGTATTTTGTGTAAAATAATTGGGTTGTATTCTATAATACGTTTCAGAAGGAGATGAACACACACAAAAAACAGGGTTCCCAATATAGTATCTCACAAAGTACTGTTTAACAAGATAATTTTTAAGCTAAAGAAAAACTGTTCTAGGTTTAATTGCATTTGTGTGGGAAAAAAAAGCAGATCAAACAAAATTGAAATGTTTTTTTCTTCACAGACTTTCATAATCATTTACATGTATGGAAGTGAGTTGTGACTCTCAAGAAGGGAATATAGCAGTTTCCCAAATATATTTGAACACAGAAACCGCTTTCATGAAATCAGCAGTCTTAGATGATATTCCATTCTGCATTTCAGAGTTGGAATAATACAGTTTGTACCACTTCCTGACAAATGTGATAAACTTCTTAAACTACTGCTAGTATAGAAATATCATTTTTTTTTTCTCTTGTGTTTTAACAGTTTTATTGAGAGATGATTTACACACCATATAGCATACCTATATAAAACACACTTTGGAAACTATCAAGAAATCATTTTTTTCAGTAAATCTTGTATACACAATCAGTTAAGGAGTTTTAAATCCCTTAAAATCTAAGAGGGAATCTATATAGCTATTCCTTTAATTTAAAACTAATACTATATTTAATTTTGTTTCATTTAATTTGTATGAAAAAGTCAAAAGGTAAAACATATCATAGTGACCCTAAATTTCCCCTTCTCTTTACCTTTTTACATGCTTATTCTTACTACTTGATAGCAACTACTAGCAATTATTTTTTGGCTCTTTATTCTACTGTTTTATATATATATATATATATATATATATATATATATATATATATATATATATATATATATTTCTAAAACACAGTTATATACTTATCCTGCTCTTCTTCTTTCCTGAAATTTGGTTGTTTAGATTGACCTCTCTCTATATTTCTCACACTTTCACTCCCTCACACACATATACAGTTTTCCTCACCATGTATTTTGATTAACATCGCATCTCAATGTGCAGCCAAATAAATATCCATCACTTATATTATCATAACTATGTGAACTCTGCTCATAGCTGAGCCACATAGAAAAATGAGATTGCATTGTTTCTTGTTGACCCTTTGGCTTATACTGCAGTTAAAATTGTGTGTGTGTTTGTGTGTGTATGTTGCTTAGTTTTCTACATGCTCTTTCCCGATGTATTCAGAACTTCCAAGATGAGCTGGAAATTTCCCTCAGTGTATTCAAACAACCAATATTCTATATATTTTTCTTATTCTTCTGTCAGTCCTCATCACTTTCTCTAGAACTGCCAGCTTAGGTCTGCCTTTCAAATGGTGTAGGTAATAATTTTACAAAAGATTTTGCCCAATGTGTGTCAAGCAACTTCCCACGAAGGAATTCAGGGACTGTGAATCAATGAAGCCACCTTAAAATGGAGTCAGAGTTGTCATCCCTGAGGAATTGCTTTGCAGTGTCTTACTCCTCACACCTTTGGTGTGTTTAACGGGCAAAGTAGCCTCTGGTCTGGGCTAACAGGGAAGTAGATATTCTAACTGACTGAAAATTAAAAATGTTCTTTAGAATTAGCACCACCATAGAGAGCTAAACAGTAACTTAGCTTATTTGCACTGATAGAAATTCCTTCTTTACTTATTAATACCAATAGAAATGACTTTCTTCTGTTCATGTAATTGTTCCCTTCCTTTTCTCATAAAAACCCTTCACTCCTTCATTTGGACACTATTTGGATTCCTGTCTGAATCAGTGCTTCCTCATGCTTCCTGTTAGATTTCAAATAAATGCTTGTTGCATCTCGCTTCAGCTATTTATTTTTAGGTTAACAGATCCAGGCCACTTCCATCTTTGTTGCCTCCATCTTTAATTGTATGGCCTGCAACGTCATTCCTAAACAAAACCAGAGAATACAGAATCTCCCATGGGAAATTTTTCTAAGCCAAAAAGTGCAGTGTATCCTTTGTACCTATATTCTACTTGACATATCCCGGGCATATGGTCCAGTCAAACTACAGGACAGGAAAATACAGTTTAAATGTGGGCCACGAAAAGGTAAGAAAGAAAAGCTGTGAGTAGAACGTCTCCTTCTCTGCCACCCTGAATATCAATGATTAAAAAAGCACAATGCAAGCATTCCAGAAGATGAAGCAAGTAATTTAGAAGGATGTTGTGAGGAAGCCTTGGTCTACTCCAAAGTTGTAATTTAAACCAGAAAAGATCAGACCATCACCTACAGAGAAATATGTATGAGACAGTGACACAAGAATTTCATAATAAATTAAAACTAACTGGAAACCAACATACATTTTCAAATACACAAAAATGCCAACCTTTTTGATTCACTCTTGGTAAAAATCCATTTGAAGAAACATACTAATATAAGATGAATTAAAATACAAAATTCAAAATATAAAATTCAAAAAATGGGAGGCCTGAAGGAACAGAGAAAATATTGACAATATGTTTTTGTTTCAGTTACATATAGAATTAAATTAATGAAGTTTACATAGCTATCAACTGAATTGGCTCTGATTAATAAAATAAAATATAACAATATAATATAATAATATTACTTTAAAAATAATGAACTCAGATAAAAATTCATAGAAAAATATGAACAAACATATTAGGGGTCATGAAAGGAAGAAAGGAGAGTGTGATGGTGTATTATTTTTCTTATTTGCCTGGGGATAATAGGTTTAATTTTAAACTTTGTATATGAAAAAACATAAGTTGAAACATATTGTCTAATGTTAAAAATGTGAAAACTTACAGAATTAATAAAAGTAGTAAATCAGGCAGTGTTGCAAAAACAAAAAAAGCAATACATCTTATATAAGATTAAAAAGCTATTAAAATATATTTAATAAAGTAGAATGTTATTGTCACTAAAAGAATATATAGCATAACTCATATCATATATCTCAAAGTCAATTAAACTAAGCGAACACATTTAACTATTAACAGAAAATATATACTTATACCATTAAAGACACACACACACACACACACACACACACACACACACGTACACAAATTGAACTGAGAGCAATGCCTAGAACAAAGTGCCTCAAAAGACGAAAGTTGAACAACGCACAATGGTTAACCAAGAAAACAAATCAAGTTTTGAAATGTAAAATTTAAAGAGAAGTATGTTTATCAGGATAAAAAAGGTGACTTTATAGTGATGGATAATATGATCCATTGTCAATGTAATTGATTTTCTGGTTATATGCTAAATATATACTACATATAAAATATTTTTTATAAATTGTATCAAAGTTTAAATGAAAGCAAAACTAAAGAAACTTAAAGATTTATAAAGTTTATGGAGTTTAATTTGCCTTTTTCAATGTATGACAGATTTGGTAATATAAAACGGTTAGACTATAAATATCTATTTGTTTATTCTACATTTTTTTTTTGGCTCCCACACTCTGTTCAGCACTGTGCTACGTAAGGATGAATGCAGTAAGGGTTTTTTTTTTTTTTTGAATGGAGCATACTGTCTAACTGGGGAAGTTAGATGAAATAATAAAGAATTAATAGAAATAATGAAACAAATGAAGAATTGCATGCACAATTTCAAAATGATATAAAAGCCATAAAGGAATGAAACCTAGTTAAAAGAGAATAGATAACATAAGAACCTGACTTAGAATTCAGCCTCACAAGGGCTTTTGATCTGAAAGATAAGCAATAACTAAAGGGCAACGATGAAGAATGTTTATAGTCAGAAATAAAGAATGGCAGGTATAATCTTCAAGACTGGAACAAACATATATATATTTCTGAGGACAAAGGAATATATCTGAGCTGCTGATGAAAGGCTGGAGTCAAGTAATGTATCAGATAAGGCTTGCAATTTTAGCAAGAACAGAACATGTGGAGCCTCATAGTTCTTCGTAATTTAGTTTTGCCTTTCTCCAAAGAGCAATGAAGAACTTTAAAAAGGATTAATGATGCTCAGTTTTATATTTTTAAAAGATCACTGAATGCCAGCTCGTTTGGAGGGGTCATGATATGTACAGAGACTCAAGTATGAGCCCATCATAGCACCCCACTAAGTGATGTGTTTGACTTTGCAACGGAGATGAAGAGAAGTGCAGACAATTTAGAGCCCCTTTTAGGGTAACTAGTAAAGAATTGGGTTTGAGAGCTGAAAGAAAGATGTGTGTCTGAGGAATGGAGCCTACAAGAATCTGGTTTTGCAGCCCAGATATCTACAGCAAACACTGTGGATCTTCGCTAGAAGCCACCACCTACTTGCAAGAGTGAAAGACTTTGTCCAGTGCTGGAAATATGCAGGAAGAAGACTGGGTGTGGTTTGGAGCAAGTTTAGTTTGAAATGTGCAACAAATATAAGAATGAAAGTAAATACGTAAAATAATGTGGCAAAGAGTAAAATTAGACAACCAAGTGAAATGGAAAAGAAAATCAAGAAATGGAAATTATTTTATGTAAGAATTCAGTATATTATAAATGTCATTTCAAGACATTAAACAAGGATGGTGTATTTAAATAGCAAAACTCCCATAATTAGTTCCTAATTTCATGTGTTGAAGGAAGAAGCATTGACGTACTTCTATTAACATCACTCCATTATAATTTTAAATACAAAAAAAAATCTCCCCAGAAATTATTGGGAAAATTTTCTGCAAAATATAAAGTTCTCTTTAGAAAGGTCTTTGTGAATAAGGCAATGATAGCAGAAATTAGAAAGAAGATTTTAATACACACAAAAAAATTAAAAATAAAATACAGAGATGCTGTAAACAAATCCAGGTTAGAGATCTAATAGAAATATCCAATTAATCTACTGATGTAATTTTCTAAGAACTATTAAAAATAAATTAAAATATAATTTAAAAATGCATTCACAAAAATTTACTTGAAAAAAATAGTGACTGGAAATAGTTATCTTTTGAAAATCATATGTGAACAAATTAGCAATGCAGATTGCGCATTACAGTGGAAGGTAGAAAAGACTTTACATAGGGCAGTATGGAAATTTTCAGGGAGATTTCATGAGTTCTCCAGCCAAACAGACACATTTTCAAGCAATTTGATTATAATTTCAATGAAATCAATAATTAAACATTTGTGCCTATATAACTTATTTGACACTCAGCTATGTAGTAGAATATATAAAGAGTTTTATAAGTAAACATTGCATTTGGTTAAAGTGTGCATTCGGTATTAATGTAGCTGAAAATATCATAAGCATTTTACACCTCCAAGTTTAGCTGTGAGGGTGTGATACTGGAAGGAACACTGGAAAAGATGACTGAAGATTGAAAGAAAAAAAAACAACCCTGGGTATTAGGAGATCTGGCTCCATTTCCTCAGTTTATCCTTTTGTAACCTTGGCAAAGCACTTAGCATCTTGAATTCTATCCTTAATCATGCAAGCTGAAGGATCAAAACACATTTTTTTTTTTCTGAAGTCACCAGCTGTTGCAAAACTCAGCAATTTTCTGAAGTTACTTTGGGTCTCAGAGAGAGCTAATCACTTGTTTCATAACCACTAATTCTGGTTTCTTTCTAATAACCCTTCTAACTACCAGGAGTTGATAGAATTTCCCCTTTTCCTTTCATATTCTTTTATTTCTGTGGTGTAAACTTAGCCTGCAATAGTAAAACTCATCGCTAAATCAATAACAGTCCCCAGGTAGACTTCGCTTAGGAATGTTATCATTCCATCGTGTCCCAGCATGATTCTGTTTCAGCTGTCATTATATAAATGTGATTGTGATAGAAAGTGCCATTAGCCCTTCCGCCACAACTCGTTCCCATGGAGTTTTGAGAAGTACAACTCCTTCGTGGGTAGTAACAGATGCATACTGTGTATAGTTACCCCACATCCATAAGCACGAATGTACGTGTACAGAGGTGTGTGGTGGAGCGGGGAGGGGTAACTTGGAAAATGAAACTATAGAAACAATAGAAGGTACAAAGGTACACAAGTTAATTCTCAGTGCAACAGTCTTCAAACACAAATGAAAGAAAATTAACTGTGAGCAGGGTCTTACAGGATGCGTATGCGTAGGCACGCCCCACACGGGTGAGGGGGGGCATTTGTACGCCGGGGTGGGATACATAGTGTAGATGGCAGATGCACGTGTCTATGGGATGTCAGTTTAAAGGCCACAAAATGACGAATTGAGAGCAGAAGAAAACCATTTGTTGTCATGGCATATAAGTCTTTGCAATCCATGCAAAAATACATCTTACATATAACAGTACCTTGATAAAATCTCATAATTCTAGCATAAAAAATGAAAATTTATGTATTCTTCTTTACTTTTTCTTCTTCTTATTTTTTTACTTAGCAAGCAAGACATTTTCTATTATTACTTAACTAGCAACAAGAGTAAATGCCATAGGATGGTCTAGGGCTGAGATGAAAGTAAGAAGATGAGGGAACTGTTTAAACAAGCAAGTAAAGCAATTGCAGTAGAGATAAAAGAAAAAGAATAAACTACAGAGCAATTTAGGCAATAAGATTAACAAGATTTTTTATACTGATGATCTGTGTGGGGCAAGAGATTGGGAGGACCCATGGGTCACTGAGATTTCTAGTGTGGCAGTTTGGGAGCATATTTTATTTGCAGAAGGAACATAGAATAAACATGTTTTGGAATAGATGATAATGAGTTAGGTTTTGAGCATTTAGAACCCTACGTTCCCAGAGAATAAAGTATGGATATATCAAGTGCACAGCAAGAAGCAAGCTTTGAAGCCTAGGGAAAATATAATTAGAAAAAAAGGTGGAGATTTTAGAATAAACTAATATGTGCATATCCATTATATTACACAGAGGAACTATAATAATTGGAGTTACTAAAAAAGGTACTGTCATCCTCTATTTAGCATGAATTGCTAAATTATCTCTATTACATAGCTTTTTCACTCTAACAAATCATTTTTAATTGAATAGCAGATGATAATGTTGAACTTTATCTGAGCCTGATGTTTCTGGGAAGCAGTGATGGTCAAGAAATGCTCCCCTTGACACCCTTTTGTGTTCTGCAAAACAACTGATCACAAATCCTGCCCTTCAAATAAAACTTGATGTTCATCATTCCTCATTACTCCCATAAGTCTCACTGATGACTCCTTTGTTTATCTGTTCCATACACCCCAGTTCTCCATCTTTTTCCTTAAAATGATACTTAATATCGAGTGTTCCTATTGTAATAGCCTGAATAAAATCATCTCCTTAATTTTTTGATGTATTTCATCTTTCACTCAGCAAATAATCAATAATATTCAATTCCCATGGAGAGTGATGGATATGGATTCATCTCTTAGTTTAGCCACTTATTAGCCATGTCACCCTCCAAAGTTACTTTCTTTATTCCTAAATGCTCTTACCTGAAAATGAACCTTTTACATGCCTCATGTTTTAATGTTTTACTTATTTTGAGATTTTAAAATCAAATCATCTATACTAGGAAACATGCTTAAGTCATCACTTCACAGTGAGGAGACTATTAAGTACAAATTCTAAGGCAGTTTTCATGGGATGGTAAGACAGAAAAGTATCACATCACCTTTCTACCAGTTTTGGAAGTTCAAGATCTGATATTAATCTTTGCTTCCGCCTTTTGTTAATAGCTGCTACTCATGTTCACTGTCATCATATCAGTTTGATTCGTCCATTTATTTTCAGTTCTAGTGTGACAATCTGACTACAGAACTCTTAATTTTTTGATTACCAAAATGGCCTTCTAACTGCTATTCCTATTGCAAAAAAATAAAAAATAAAAAAATAAAAAAAATCCCCTTCATCTTTATCTATCTTCATATTTTTCCTGAAGATTATTTTCTTAAAATGGCAAAATGAATGTATCATTCTTCTGCTATGTATTTTTTATGTACATTAACATTCAGAAAAAGTCGACAGCCTTTAACACATCAAGCCTCTTTATGAACTGGCCAATGCTAACCGTTTTAGCTCCATTTCTCACTATCTCTGTGACCATCTCATCTAATCAATCACATCGCATGCTACAGACATAACAAACAACTCTCGGATCTCTAAATGAAAACTTTTACAACTTATGATTTTACAAAAAAAGAAAAAATAAAAATAATCCTTCTTTCCAACATCCAATTGGCTAACTCTTGCTGGTCTTGAAAATTTTCAATGAATTTTACACATTCCTCTTTATTTTTTACACTTAACAGACTATACTGTTATCTTTTCTATTTCTCTGAGTAGACCAAACTTAAAGAAAGAACAGTTTTCGTTCTCTCTATGCATTTAAATACATAACACCTAGGTGCTTGCCACAAAGTAGGTGCACTCCATGAAGAAAGAGGTCAACATCTAAAATAACAGGTTAAATAGAATAAAATCTGATCACCTTTCATTAATCGACAAGTGAATTACCATATTAAAATTTTACCTGAATAAGATATTGAGAAAACACCATCAAAATCCTTTACTAAACATATGAATCTTAGTCACTATGAATAAAAACTTTCAAACATGTGCTCGCAGTTTTAGCCTACATACAGAAGCTGCATAGTTTTTGACATAACTTATGTAAATACAATTATATTCTTTCTGTTTTTCCCTGACACTACACTGCAAAAAAATCACTGAATGGATTTTACTGAATTCGGAGTCTGTAAATGATATTCTTCAACTTTTAATATACATTGAATAAATTATTCAGCATCAAATTTTTGCATGTATGGGTATAAACACACATTTATTTCATCATGGTTTATGATTGTCCCGAGTGGTAGGGCAGTTACTCATTCAACTCACGTTTAGTAACTGTCCACTCTATAAGGCAGCATATACAGGTTCTTAGTAGGTTTCTGGAGCCAGAGTCCTATAGAGTTTTGGTTCAAAAAAACTACTCTTCCATTGACAGCTATGTGGCCTCTGTAATTCACTTGTTCCTCCTTTGTTCCTCCAGTTCCTCATTTTAAAAATAATAATAATAACCTATACTCAATTTATAGGCTCATTTATAGGCTCACATCTGCAATGAAGGACAAATGTCTGCCACAGTTACTTATTGCTGTTTTGGCTCGGACTGTGCTAAAGCCTGGGTATTTGGTGATGAATGAATACTGAAAAAGCCCAGCCCTCATGCGCCGTGGATTCCAAAGTAAGGGCAGAGAGTAATAACATATTTGAACGTACGAATGCAACATTGCAGTGTTCAAAACAGCAAAAAGAGAACAAAGTCCTATGGAAGCTTATACTGGTATGAGTAACAATTAACTGAATTTCAAAAATGCTTCTCTAAGGAGAATATGACTGACCTGAGAATTTAATTCGATGCAAAGAGAAGAAAGAATATTCCAGACAGAGGTGACACCATGAGCAAAGGCTGAGGAACTAAGTGAAGACTAGTGTGGCTGAAAGGGAGAAAGGCAAAGACTGGATGAGGTTAGAGAAATAACTAAGAGCCAAAAAATGCCATTTTCAGCAGGGAAGTGTGCCAAGATCAGATTTGATTTATTTGAATGATTAATCTGACTTCACTGTGGAAAATGGATTAGGAAAGTGGCCAGAAGGAATATTGATAACCCCCTTAGGAGGCTATTGCAATAGTCCAGGAAAGAAATAGTGGTAGCTTGGGGATTAGGTCACAGGTACTAAATATAGAATGAAATGAATAGATTGAAGAGTTTTGTAGTAAACGTTGTTATTTGTTAATGAATTATATTTAGTGGGCAAAAGAGGGGGAGCAATTCTAAGTGACATAGGTGAAAAAGAACTATGAGAAAACTTTTGTGTGGCATCCTTTTTAAAGTATAAACTTATGTACAATTTGGTACGATTTTACCTACATTTTTTAAACAAGAGAATTAAAAAGTGTTTTTGTTACATGAACTTGGAGACAGTAGACACAGATTTTTCAGAGAATATATTAGATTCTCTTAATCACGAAGTTAGAAACTTGAAAATCAATGATCTAAAAATATAAAGGAAATAAAATGCTTTCAATAATCCAAAAAACATGAATAAAGGCATTAATTACATTATAAATGGCATTCGACTATAAAGGCATGTGAATGTAAATATCTGACTTATCTTGGTAATAGTAATTATGCCCATCATCATCATAATTCTGATACAGAATGATCTGTTTTTCTTATTAATTGTAATGCAGAGTAATTTTCATTAAAAGGCTATAATGGTTTGTTACATGATTTTTAAGAGCTACAGTAATGGTTTTGCCACCCACTGATATAGCCTGCATGTGTCAGTTAGAAAAAAATTTCAACCAAATTTATGTCTCATATTAAATATAAATGTAGAGTATACATATGATGTATATAATAATGAATATGGAGCATTAGGGTAATATAATTGAAATAATAATTTCACATAAATTATTTTATTTATCTCTTATAATAGTATTATCCATTGGTATTTTTGATATGGTATTAGAAATAAAAGGAAAGTCCAATAAGAACCAAAACACCAAAAATCTAAGAGCTAATAAGAGCATATTGTCCCATGGACCCACGCCTTCTGCTTTAGATCAATTATTTTTCCTTCCTGTGTCAGACTAGACCCCGTGGTATCAACAGGAAATCATATGCTGCCCATAAAAAAAACATGTTAAGACCATGATTGATGGTTTACAATGCTAGCAAATGTACAACCCTACTGGACCCTTAGACATCACTAATTAATCATCATATTCTCTCCTGCTGAACTTGAAAGTAGGGCCTCATAATCTTCCTTATTGCACTTTTCTTGGCAATAACTATCATTGGATCAGAGTTGATGGGGTGGAGCCTGTCTTCTGAGCTATAACAAAGGTTGAGAGAATGCCAAGTAATGTTGACATTTCATCCTTTGCTCAACTGAATCATAGGATTCAATTTTAAAAAAGTATTCTAATTTGAATAATTAGGGACAATTTATTGAGAATTTATAGAAATCATTTCAAAAATTCCATTTTCTTCAATAGAAAGAAGAAACAAAACTGATAAAAATCAAAGAGCTCATCTAAGATTAGGAAGCATGGTAGCAGCGAATGTAGATTTTGCACTCAGCTCTGTTTGATGTATGAACGAATCCATAATTTGTTTCTTTGGCTAGAGGAGGAGCAGAATAGCAAGAGTACAAGTGTGGTAATTCTGCAGTGTGTCTCATGGATTGTTTCTTTGCACCTAGCAAAACTGCTACATGAAGGGACTGAACTTGGCAACATTCACTGTAGCTATAATCAAATTCTGCAGAATTGAGGCTAAAGGTAGCATATTCAAACCAAAACAAAAGATTTGCTATATTCTAATAGGTATAAAGAATACCTATATTTCCCAGTTATAAACTTTTATAATTTCCCTTACTTGCATTTTATTTGGAGTCATGGGCAGGTTGACTCTTATTGGTAATATTAAAGAGAACATAAGATAAACGAAATCTTAAACATTTAATTCCAAGTCATTCTTCAACACTGCTTTTTTAGTTAGTCCTATATGAATAGGTTTCAGGTTAAAGGTGAATATTTGTGTTTC
This sequence comes from Eidolon dupreanum, assembly GCA_028627145.1. Taxonomy (NCBI): domain Eukaryota; kingdom Metazoa; phylum Chordata; class Mammalia; order Chiroptera; family Pteropodidae; genus Eidolon; species Eidolon dupreanum. The sequence goes on along the minus strand of CM053512.1, from coordinate 8,053,305 downwards.
ATATGACTGTTTTTTAACAATATTATTTTCAGAGATTGGCTGAGGTCCAAGAATTAATATTAATTCCAAATATCTTTAAACATTTTATAAAGCTAAATAAAGTTTAGAGAAGTATCCAGATCTAGTGCCACATGTATGTGTCTAATGCAACACAAATATAGAGACTGTGGGGTTTTTTGTGTGTATCAATTACATAAAAAATAAGAGGGCATGCTGGTTGGCTAATTAAATATCTAAAAAAATATTTCAGAATGCTAGTAGAATTATAAATCATTATCATCTTTTTTAAATAGACTCTATCTCAGCACTCTGAATCTAACTTTGCTTGGCTTCTTTCTCTTTCCTAAATGATTTTAAATTGCTAGTAAAGGGAAATTTGAGAGTTGCCACACTGCACTTCTTTTCCTGTCTTTAAAGTTATCTTGTACATAGTTGCTGTTGTCATTGCTATTAGCATTATTAGCATTATTACTTGTGCACTAAAATAATGTGCTTGATGCCAGCACACTTATAATGGCCAGTAATTTTTAATCTAGCAGAATAATACAAATAGAAACATACTCAAAGCAATATAGCTCGTATTTCGTATTTAAAAATAATACTGCTGGCAATGTCAGTATGCATGTTCACATGAGAACATTCAGGGGCAAAAATACTATGTTGAATGATATTCCTTTCTAAAGAACACTGCCCTTTACGAGCAAAAACATATAACAGTAATAACAATAACAATAAATGTACGGAATCGACATCAGTGATTGAGTGGGCAGCATTGAAAGCAGAGAGGCTGATTTCAGAGACAGAACCTCCTGTGTACAGAGGAGCTCAAGGATGAGACAGCATCAAAGATGGAGGAGCAATCAACAGCACAGCATCACTGCTTGGCCAGGACCACCACTTGGAAAATTACAGATCACTATCTTATGCATGTATGTGAGGGGTGGGGAGGGGTAGAGATAGGAAATATGTAGATCACCTTGAAGTTAAACAGCTTCTTATTTCCTTACTATAGTCCAAGAGAATTTAAAACCTACTGAGAGAGACTGGGTCAACCAGAGGGTGGCTGGGTAATGAAACTGAGAATCAGGAGAATCCAAATTATTATATGTGTAGTACTTAAAATTAAGAACTGATTGTTCCTTCCATTCCACTGCAAGATGTTCTTTTAAATATACTAAATTTTAAATTTGAAATGCTTTTTATGTTGCTGTGCTTTTTTGATAGTATACAACTCTCGCGGTAAATGTTAGGGGCACAATAAAAGTATAAAAGTACTGCTTTATCTTTGTCATTACAAATTCTTATAGAATTGGCAGCCATTCTTCAAAATACATCCTTAACCTCATTTCTAATCTCTCCTCAGTAGTGTTGCGATGATACTCCCAATCAGCCCCCTTAGAGAATGACAGTCGCTATTTTTCTTTTCTTTTCTGGCTCGAGGAAGCTTAATGCTGAGCTGTCGGGTGCTCACCTAGTACGAGTCCCATGTTGCTACAGCTGCTGCTGCTTCCAAAGAGAAGTACTAGCCAGATACTGCATTGAAACTGTGTGATGTGGTAAAACTGATCTCTCAGCTGATGTTACTGTTAAACTAGGACTGAACAGAACTCTCTAGAACTCTCAAAACTTCCATAAAGCACCCCAGGCTCTGCCAGGCACCCACCTTCTCAAGTGAAATAATTTGTCCATTATGTTTCACTGATTCCTTTCACATCCTTAAGATAAAATCTCAACACTTGAGCAATTTATGGAGCCCTTGAAAATTTTCCGCTAGTTTTTTAGCCTTAATTCTTTCTAATTGTATTCAAGAGGACAAATGTACTAAACAACTTGTAAGCTCCTGTGTACACCAATATCCTTCTCATCTTCAAGTTTTTCCAATGCTGTTACTTTTAACGAGAATATTTTCTCAACTTTTTTTTCCTATTGTATTTTAAATAGATTTTATTTTGTAGAGTAGTTTTAAGTTTACAGCAAAATTGAGAAGAGGGTATGGAGAGTTTCCATTATTCCATATTATATTTTTTAAATGCTTAAAATATAAAAGTATAAAAATACAAATCATAATCTTCCATTTCTCCACCGTCCAGAACTAAATTGTGTTAATATTTTATTATTTTCCTCTAGGCATTTTAAAATTAAAAAAATCATTTCAGTTTCTGCTTTCTTTGTTTAAAAAATGACACAAGGATATTAAATTATTCAAACAATTTAGAAAATGCAAATACAAAAGTTATAATATCACACCCCAAACTGCAGTACAAGTAACCACTTGAGGGTAAGTGGACTTCACTCTATGCATTTCCAATATGGTAGCCACTAGCCATAGATGACTATTGAGCTGTGGCTAGTGGAAGTGAAAAACTACACTCATAACTATTTAATTGTATTCATTATTTTTATTTAAATAGCCAAACATGTCTTGTTTCTACTGCATTTACAGTGCAGCTATAAACATTACTCAGATATTTACAATGTATATACTCAGATGAAAGAAATGCTTCTAAAAAATGCTATAGATGTTGTTCTGAACATTATAACCTAGAGTTTCTGTTTGCTAAAGTAAAAAAAAGAGAGAATTCTTGATATTCAGGTAAATGTATCTACTAGATGAAGAATACCACTTCCAACAGGTCTCACTAAGGTTGAGAATGTTTGAAAAATATGCAGGTATTGTAGTCATTATAATTCCAGTAAGCTCTGTGGTTTAATTGACTCTTTACTAAGAAAACTGATGATAATAGCAATTATTTAATTCTCTAGTTGCCTCTGCCCTCACTATCATTTTGTTTAGTTATGTTACTTTAACACTGTCTAAGTTCATATAATTTAAATTCTGTTTTATATCAGAAGTAAATTTTCAGTAACATCATTCTGTTTGAAGGAACTGAATGCTCATAATTCTTTTATCAGTATTTTTCCATTTCAAAATGCTTAAGTCGATCTTTATTGGATAACAGTTTTACTGATAATTAATAGGAACTACATTTCTTCACTTTAAAAGATATATTTGAAAATGTCTGCTTATTGCTCTTATTCTTAAATTGCAAATTGATTAAACTGTTCTAAGTACCAACATTACTGTATAAAAACCCTAAAACTTAGGGACTTAATACAGTAAATATTTTATTTTTTCTCACCATTCTGTGAACCATGAACGCCAATAAGATCTGGCAGGATGGCTGGTCTCTGATGCATGATATTTGGGGCTTCACTGAGATGATTTTGAGTGCTGAGGTTGGCATACCTGAGATGGCTTTTCACTCACATGTCTAGTGCTTCAATAACATTCCCCCTTGTCTCTCTCTCCAACAAGGTAGCCTGCCTGGACTTTTTACATTTTAGCACTAGCCTCAAAGAGGAAAGAAGTGGTGACGTCAGCCCTTATACCGCCCAAGTTCAAATCTCGCACAGCACTACTTGCTCTCTTGTTCAAAGGGCCAACGGTATAGACACCACTGGAAGGAATTAGCATTTGTGCAGGGCAGAGGAATTGATGGCAGCCAGTCCTGACAAATGCTCTCACGTATGCTATTAATCTCCAGTCACATTTTAGCTCATCATTTCTAGACCTTCTTACATTTTCTTTCATTATACATTGTTAAGAAAGTTTAAGTCAAGCTGAAATCTTTCTACCATGCTACCCTCTCCCCCGACACACATACACTATTTTTTTCAGTATATGCATTTGAGGAATTAGTCTTTAATCCTTTACAATTAATAGGTTAATTAGTGTGCATATCTTCATTTATTTTGGAACTCAGAGTACTCCTACCATTTGCAGATTCATTGTTTCCTTACACCCTGGAAATTCTCCTGCATTATATCTTTGAATAGATCTCAATCCCATTTGTTGATTCCCTAACACAGGGCAACAATTATGGTCATGTTGGATGGTATCTGTAAACGCTTTAACCTTTTTTGCCTTTTTCATGTGTATGCTATTATTATCTTAATCTTTTCCTCTATGATTCAATTGTAGTGGTGTTTTCAATTTATTTGATAATGGTACAATCATGCTGTTTTGGCCCTCAATTTATTCTTTTTGCAATCCCCCTCTTTATCTCATTCTGCTGTTTTAGAATTTCCTCTAATTGCTCTTTATATTAAGATAATGTTCTAATTAAGTCGTCTTTATATCATGCAATGATGTAGAATTATCTCCTCTATGTTGAGATATGCTTTTTGTCTAGGTTTTGTCTAGGTTTCTTTTTTCTTTTTTTCTTTTTTTTTTTTTTTTTTTGATTGTGTGCGGAGCAGGAAACTCTCTTCCTGTAGATTGCATGTCTAACTGTCAAACTATTTGTTATCATCTTGCTCAGGTTTAATGCTTCCCTTAAGGATCTGAGAATGTGCCCTCAGCAACCCCTAAGTTTTGTTTTTAGGACTATGTCTTCCCATTCTACCAATTTTCTGTTGCCTGAGGAAATGGCAAAGAAGAAATCTTGGGGGGAGTAGGGTCTGCTGTCTTTTAGTTCTGCTCTCTCTTCTGAGACTCTGTTAAGGCTGTTGTATCAATATTCTTCTAATTATCTGGTGGGTGGGGGAATAATTTTTGTGGGGAAACCCTTGGGTTTTAAGTCATTTCATCACTTCATTCTATAACTCTGGAATTATCTCCATTGTCTATATTTTCCATTTTTCTGGTTTATTTCTTTCTCCTTAGCTTACCCTACTACTCTTGTGTAAAGAGAAAAGAAATACAAATTACTGCTCAGATTTCAGATTTATCATTTTGGAGGTACAGGTGAGAATTCTGATTATTGTATTGACTTATTACGATAGGCTCTGATATATAGAGATGAACTAGAGCTGTTTCTGTCTTCTCTATTCTCAACTAAATAATCTTTTATATCTTTATTTATCTATCTATCTATCTATCTATCTATTTATTTATTTATTTACTAACTGGAATAATTTCCATTTTCTTGTGTGATTGCTGTTAATTAGCTATGAGGGAAAGAGGAAGGTAATTAATTACATAAAAGTTTTAACTCACTATTTTAATTCAGGAAAAACTTCCATGTTTTAGCTGAATAACTGGACCACCTTTCAGAAATCATGATAGTGTTACAACTCATTCCCTCCAGTCTGGATTGTGTGGCCTTTTTAGTTTCCCACAATAAAGGCGAACACTTATTTACTTATTTATCTATCTTTCATACACAGTATTCACTGCACATATCTTAGGTCCTACTTGTCTTTGATCTCCTGTGCCTACTATACAATTAGAATTTGAAATGTGTTAATTTCTCTCAATATCATTCTCTCTCTCTCTCTCTCTCTCTCTCTCTCTCTCTCATCTCCTTATCTCTCTACCTTTTTCTATTGCCACCTCCCTGACTCCCAAGAAGGAGAACAAAATGGCTGACACCAGGTGACGTTCAAGTCCATTTCACCATTCTGCCTCTGAGGGCTTTCCTTGCATCCAAAGCATATACCTTACATATTTGCTTTCCAAAGATGAGGATTCTTTATGTAACAAATAAAATTCCCATACAAAAAAACTTCTAGGCAGAACTTACTAATTTTGGGGTTTACAAAAAATATGCAAATCCTAAATACATAGTTTCTTTTAGGGTAGGATCCAACTTTCTGTGTATGTCTGTGTTTTCCCGAATAAAAATTTAAACTGAGGAATCTTTTCAAAGTAAATTCCCAGGAATTCCTAAGGATTATCATGGAATGGCCCATTAATGTAGCTCTTGTTGCTGACATAGCCCCTAATGTGAATAGCCAGGTGATGGCAAACATAAAGAAATAGGTAAAAGATAACATCAACTTCTCTGTCCTTTAAAACTGATTCAAATTTTGTATATATGTATATACCAGCCCTGATATGAATTGTGCTTCTCTGTTTGTTTCTTTTTTCTATTATGATAGGCTTCTATTTTCAGCATCCTACTCTCAACCCCAGGCTAGCTCCTCCCTCCCAGTGCAAAAATCACTCTAGATTTTTTATTCTCTCTACCTATCACACATCTCTGGGCAGAAAACATCTAGCAGCTGTTTCTAACCAGTACAGTTGCACATTTATGAGGAGACAGGTTGCTTTCAAACACGTGAAAAAGCAGCAGTTAGAAATAATCTTTGCTCTGCTGACTGGAAAAAAAAAAGTAAAAAGCTTTCTGTACAGTTTTAGAGCTTTGGCTATAATTAGGCACATATAGATGTCAGACAGGATGACCCTTGTAAGTAACAATTTATGAGTCTGACTCATTTTATTAACCTTTTTTTTTTTTTTTTTCATTTGCCATTTATTGGAAAAGTGACCTTTCCAAAGCTGGTTAATTCATTTAAGTTATTATAACTTTGAACAATACTTAGGAAAGGGAGGCATTTCATAACTATTTATTACTATAAGATCATCCTGTTCACAATCAAAATAATTCTCAGGAGAAACTGCATATGGATAAATGCTGTCCCTGATAGTTTTCTTATTACCTAATTCTGTCATATTAGTAGACAATGTTTATATGTTCTATGGTCCTTATACCATAGTCTCACACAATTGTAAAATCAGAAGTGACCTTAGAAACAACCTAAATAAATGTCTCATTTTATAATTAAAAGAACTGATATCCAAATAATTAACTAGATTAAGTGATTTGATCTCATGGGATCACAAAGCTGCTTAATAAAATGTTAACGAGTCCAATTCACCACCCGTTTTTTTTAACCAATAAGTAACATCGCCTTCCTAAAACCCTCAGACTAGAAAATGTTTCAGTTCATTTCTATAGAATAATGGTGAAGAACATAGAGTCTGGTCTCTTACTGGTTGTGTGACTTTGGAAGAGCTATTTAATCATCCCATGACTCAATTTCCTCATTAGAAAAGGGACAAAAATCAAACTTATCATCTTTTTACTTAAAAAAAAAAAAGAAAAATCAACTGTAGTAATAGTGTATTTTACAATCCTTTCATGAAACTTCTCCACATATCTCTACATACATTAACCCTTTATTTTCACTGATGGGCAAGGCCTTATTTTACAATTAGAAGAGCAGTTAAATAATGGGAACACTCTCATTTCCTGTCATAAGGCCTGTGAAGTTATATCCTCCCATTGTTTCAATCACCAATTATTTCCCATTATCTATATCATTTCCTGATATTATTCCCAAGCATCTGAAGTAAGTACCTAGGAAACATTGTTCCTTGAATATCTCTCATTATATTAGGTAAATTTTTAGATTGATTTCAAGGAAGTTAAAGGTAAATATTAATTTTTCAATTCACTGTTTTTTAACAATATTCTTTTCAGAGATTGGCTGAGTTCCAAGTATTAATATTAATTAATATTAATTAATAAAACATTTTATAAAGCTAAATAAAGTTTACAGAAGTATTCAATTCTAGTCCCACATGTATGTGTTTAATATAACACAAATATAAAGATTGTGTGTGTGTGTGTGTGTGTGTGTGTGCGTGTATCAATTATATAAAAATTTATTTTAGTAAGTCAGAGTTTTATCAGAACTCACTTATTGATAACTGTCAAAAATGACTTTCAAAATTTGTTTTAGTTTTCTTTGCGAAATAAGAATAAGTAAATCCATGTTAATTACATTTGTTGTTGAGGACCCATGCAATGAGGTCACTCTTCCTTAACAAATACAAAGTTCACAGCAAGCTAGACAGAGCCCTCTCCTCCAGTTGTGGAGGGATAGACCTAAAGATTAATAAATGATCAACATTATTGACACAGTCGAGTCAATGCTTCTAACTTTGAAGTAACTCATTTTCTCTTTCATACTTAAGAGGATTACGATGATGACATAAAATTACCTTTTTTTTCTCTTTAAGATAATAAGAGGAATTGCCTATATTTTTAACAAATGTAGTCCAAATAATAAGTATGAAAAAATACTATGGCATAATATAAACATATGAAATCCCAAGACAATTTCATTATTCTACCTTCTTCCCTAATTTTATCTAAGTTGTCATTTACTCTAACCTCTTGATGACAGTTTACTGAGCCTATAGGTTCTCAGATATATATATATAATGTATTGTACCCCGACAACCTCTATTGACCACAGAAAAATTGCTACAGAGGCCTTTTTCCATATTTTAGTATTTTTATGTCCAAAATTGAACCCACGGTCTCCTCTCATTCCTTGATCAATCCTTCTCATGTCTCATTTAATAGCACAAATATCTATGGAATACCAAGATATTCCCCAGCTTTAAACCCAGGGGCTATCCTAGAGTCTCATTTCCTTTGTCCTGCAATCCAATTATTCATTGATTCAGTCAAGTTTATTTTCTGTTTGTCTCAGCATATTGTCTATCTCTTGATTCTACCTTCCTTCTCCGTTATTTAGGTGTTACTTGGATAATCGGTCTCCCACTTCTCACAGCACACATTACTCCTCAATGAACTTTGAGATATTTTTCCGCAACTTAGTTGATTCTGTACCTCAACTGTTTTAAATACTGAAAAGACTTCATTATGGCCTAGACATAGCATAATTATTTATAATAGATATCAATATGCCTTCTAGATTCTCATCCTCTGCACAATAAATCTACATTTCTAAATAGTCCATTCCTTCTTCTTTGCTCTCCTGTCATAGTCCTTTATTATAATTGCCTTTGAACTAGACCTTATGTTCCTACACCATTCCGTTGGTCTCTGTAAACTAAGAAGGCAGTCCCTCGTCTAACTCATTTACCACTGCACATCCACAACAAAAATATCGCTTGAATACAGTAGATTCAGTAAGTACTAAAATAAAATTAAGTGCAATAACACAACTTTGAACTTAAAATTGATCTATTAGAAAATCTGTAAAAAAAATGTAGTGGCATTGTTGAAAATTGTATTATAGAATGAAATATCTGCATACTGTGGATAGCATGTTCATATCACAACACTGATATCAGATCTTAAGCATGGGGGAAATCATATTTTTTAGGATTGTCAGGGGACACTAAGCAAAGTGATACTATAATTGTCCTGAAGATTTAATTTTGTACTTAAAACTCTGTCTTTATAATAGAGCCAGTCTCTATATGCTGTTCATAGACAAGAAAATAATCAAGTTAAATGAAGTGAACACTCAAGATCCCAAGTCTACACTGATAAGATATTCAGTTGAGTAAGTAGAAATCATTAAGAACTTTAGTATAAGTTTGTAATGGACAAGAAATAAATTCATAAGCAAAAAAGGGAAAGAGATGCATTTTTTAGCCAAACAAATTTTTAGCAAGAAAACATCTGTTACAGAATGAAATGAAACTGCTTGACATTCAAATAATGCTGCCATAAATACATAATTTACATTTGTAGAGTCTTAGTGAAAATAAAAATACTTTAAGTATGTATTTAATATTTAATACGTAAGAGCGAGAAAAAACTGATTTATCTAAATATATATATATATATCTTTTATTCTAGCAAAAAAAGCACCTAACATTTATTTTCTTAACAAAATTTTAAGCTTACATTATGGCATTGTTAACTACAAGCACAATATAGCACAGCGCAACTAGAATTTTTTTACCTTCGTGACTAAAATTTTAAACTAATTGAACACAGCTCCCCGTTTCACACTCCTCCAGCCCTGAGTGACCACCGAGCGACTTTCTGCTTCAGTGAGTTTGACTATCTTAGATATCTCATAAAACTTATACATTTTATAATTATTTTTCTCCTTATACTCTGAAAAAAAAGTATAAATAAAATTTAAAAAATACAGTGATCATGATAAATAAGTTTTGGGAGAATTCTAGAGATAGATCTTAATTTTAGCTAAATTGAAGCTAGAAATGTTGAAGTTCAATTAAAACTGTACACACAATATAATCACTTTCTGAAGCTCTGAAAAAAAATAACGTTCTTTTAAAAACCCTCGACATTAAATTGAACTGCTTATTGTTATCTAGTAATTTTTTATTTTCTTAAGTTCATTGTGATTTTTTGTTCTTTTATAAGTGCTGTATTTGTTTCCTTTTCTCCAATTTTAATTGCAAATATATGACGTTTTAGCCATTTTGCTGATAAATTGCCAAAGTGGAAAACCTAGAAACCATATAGAACATTGCTACTATGCCATGCATCTTGAGATCTAATCACCTAATTCATGAATACAGTTAGATATATAATCATTGGCATATAGTTAAATGATATAGTGATATTTTTATTTTTTCATGATTTCATATACTTTAAGCTTAAATTATATGAATTTTAACCCTGGATGTGTACAGATAGAGAAATTGGACTTATATTTTAATATATAATGTAGTTAGTTGAGATCAAAGTTTGTTCAATTTAATTTGTCTGGGCTTATTAAAAGTGGCTAATATTCCTTAAATCATTTGCAGTTTCCCCTTGTTATTAATAAAATCAAAGATGACTACTATAAAGATATTGAGAGGCCAGACAATGTAAATGATTAAAATTAATTGAGAAATAAATGAGAAAAGCCTAGATATTTACATGCATTTTGAAATGAAAAATATATATCTAATATATCATAGCTTTCTACATATAAATATCTAAAGTTAACTTATCTGAAATTCTAATTCGATATATTAGAACACAAATGTACTAACAAGCAGATATATTTCTGCCTCCAAAATTATGAAGAAAATTCTTCCTTGAATTATCTTAATACTTTTGAGAAATGCTTGAACTCATTTTCCTCCGTGTAGTGCCTAAGAAAAGTTTTTTTTTTTCCCCCAAAATCCTAATAATGTTCAGGTAACCTGCAGAGACAACTCTAAGTCATTAGTTAAATATGGTCAATTAGAGTCCTTAAGTTTTATAGCTAGCCTAGCTGGTTTTCTCTCCTGTATACTGTACCTGGCATACTGAATAATTCTAGGATTTTTTCAAGAAACAGAGAATTTTCCAGATCAATTCTACCAAGAATAACTTAGAGAAACATTCTCCCCAGTCCATGGAAAGCAATGAGGGGGCTTCTACATATTCTTTGCTTTTCTTCTTCATTGAGAAGGATAAGCAAGCTTTCAGAATTAAAAATAGACATATATGCATCAAAATTAAGTTCCAGGCAGTATATCATTAAATATAAAATGTTTAGATACATTTGTTTTGCCTCTGCTATATTTTTTTTCTGAATCTTTGAAACAAACAGAAAAAGGTTATAATTAAAACCATATTTATTGAACACCAACATATGCTAATTCTGAATTTATTCCCATTGCATCCTAATTAAAATACCTCTTTTATCTTCAAAGTGAGAAGAAATCAGAGAAAAGGAAAAAGTAATAAAATATTGAAAACATCATATTGGCATTCTATTGAATTATTTTTAATGAAAAGAGGAATAGTTAATGGTAATGAATGTTTAAGAAGAAATTGCTAGGTCTTTCTGAACTTGTGTCTTCATGTGTTAGTTTCTGCTCTATGAAATCCATTACTAGTTTGTATTTATTGGATTAGAAACCAGACGCCTCTGATGTACTCCTAAGTAATAGTTTCAGCTGCCAACGACACAGAAAGACTTAGTTTGATAATGGCAAAAAATCTACAACCAGAATTTGAACTATATTCACAAATGATTAATGACAATAGAATAAAATGTATCAGTAAAAATGACATAATAGTAGTTAAGTTTCAGCAATATCTAATTAAGCTGGTCATAAGAGAGAAGTATGCAGGTTTACTAAGGTGAAACATGTTGGTGAATAGTTTCAGAAGCAAACTAGTACAGCCCTGACTTCAGTACCAGCGAAAATTTGGATATCTGTGAAATTCTTCCTGTTTGCTTTTTGGACAAAATTAGTGTTTAGGCTAAATTTAAATGACAATTTCTTAAACTATTTTTTTCCCAACTATTTTTTAAATTTTATTTTTATCAGGATATAATTGATATCTAACAGTATAAATTTAAGCTCTGCCAATTATTTTTAATATGCAATTTCAAAAAAAAAAAAGACAATTGTTTTAATTTTATGGTAGTAAATTAAAGTGAATAGGAAAACCAGATTGTGATGAAGAGGCATGTGTGGCCAGGGGAGACAAGACTATCAGCTCTAATCATGACGTGGTATTTTCTGTTGGTCTAGGCCTCTCTTTAAAAAATCTATTAAAACCAACACAGTTTGTATTTGTGCCAGTTTCTAGTCTAAAGAATCCTAACCACCTTGCCATTTTTCTTCTCTGGACTTATTTTTGTTTGAGTATGTCCATTTCTTTCATAATCTCAGGACATTTTAAATTCGTTTGAATCCAGTTCCAACACATCATCCAGTTGTTACTGGGAAATTTATAGAGCGCAGTTTATTACATTAGCCAAGTTGCGAGTACCTGAACCCTCACAGTATAGCTGTGAACTTTGCAAAACATGTAACTAGGATAAATAAAAATATGTTTTGCAATAACTTCATAAAGTTAAAGCAAAACTAGAAGCTGCTGAAGTTCTTTTCAGTGACCATGTCTACCTCAGAGCAGAAGCTCCCCGGTTTACTGAAGGCCTGACACTCAGCGTGACCTTCCATTATTTGCATTTTTTCCCTCTTCAGAGGACATAATCTCCCAATCTCACCATTCACAACATCCCCAACGACACTGTACTTTTTTCCTTTCTCAATTATAACATCTACCAACTGATAATTTCCTCTGTGGCGCCCCATCATTCATGCAGGCAATGCTATTCAACATTTACCCAATGATTTTAATTTTTAATGAGGGTTAGTGAGAGATCCATTATTAAACCAAATTGCGCTGCGATATGATTGTACTTTATCAATCCACACATCTTTCTCTTTCTTCATTTCTTTATCAGGGATCTGATGTCACCTCTCAATACAAATCAGTTCTGAATGGCTAGGTGATTACATAATAGGCTTGCTTTGGTTGTTTTGTGTTCTCAGTTAATTGCTTTGAAATACCACTAATGTATTCTGCATTTTCCTCATTCGCAAATGTATTCTAATAACAATATTTGATAATTGTGTATTCTGCAGATATTGTGCCTATTGCAGTAGAACAAATGATAAGCAAAATCATTAAAACAAATACTCTCAGTTAGAAGTCTATTTTTTTTCTGATATGTAAAATTCTAAGGACTTTTATCTGATATGTAAAATTTAAGTAAAATTCTAGATGCTTTTATCTGACATGTAAAATTTAAGTTTATCTGTTCAAAGCAGTTTATTTAAAACAGGCAGCGATAGGAATGATGGGACAATTAAAGTTATTAGAAATCTCAATTAATTATTGATAATGCTGCATCTAGAAGGCTATTAAAAGGAAAATTATACCCTGAAAAATAAGCAACACCTCTCTTCTTGATATTCTAGGAGACATTTCTGCAACATACATGACAGTGAAGATCTATCCTTTTGAGTCAACTTGAGATTTTTAGTACATGTTTCCTAGTTGTGCTTTAATTTTATGATGTTAACAAAACACCAAAGTTATTGCAAAACATTTTTATTTATCTTAGTTCTATGTGTTGCAAAGGTTCACAGCTATGCCGTGAGGGTTCAGATACTCATAACTTGGCTAATGTAATAAACCGTGTTCTATAAATTTCCTAATGACAAAAACTGGATGATGTTGGAAAGTGGACTCAAACAAATTAAAAATGTCCCGAAGTTATGAAAGAAATAGACATACTCAAACAAAAATAAGTTCAGACAAGAAAAATGACAAGGTGGTTGAATTCCTTAGACTAGAAGCTGGTATAGATACAAGCTGTGTCAGTTTTAATACATTTTTAAAGAGAGACCTAGTCCAACAGAAGATATTATGTCATAACTAGAACTGAAAATCTTGATACATTTTTATGACATATTGAAATATTTTTTACAATACTATCTTAAGGAAAGTTTACTTAATGTTATAGAATTATTTATTAACCTAATAAATGGGTTAGGCTAGAATTCTTTTCTCTTGGATATCTGAACTTTCGTTCCTATTAGCAATCAGTGTTATATATTAAAAAAAAAAAAAAAAAAAAACTCTGATTCTATTTTTATCATAGGACAAAGTTCTTATTTTATCTCTCTTCCTGATACAGGTATGTATGTGCTATGTCTACCTTTTAACTTCGAGGTTCAGAAAATTTTTCATTAATTCTAAGATCAGTTCTTTTCATTAATACTGATTGGCACTCAGCACTCCTTTCATTATTAAAGGAAGTTTTGCTTCGAGGAACACTTTTCCTTTGGAATGCCAGTTCAGATATTTCAGGGATTCTTTTCTCTCAGCTCCTGGTGGTGGAAGGAAGAATGACTTGTTCACTCACTGACTAAAATGTCAATAATTTTATAGACTTATTTATCGATTAGTTTCCCAAAGAATTCTGCTGTGGACTAGCTCCTTTTCTTATTCTACATCCTTTTCCTTTGACAATGTCTTCATTATTTTAAACATCTCTTATAGGAGAAAGATGTTTCCCCTTCTGGGATACCCACATTTCAGTATAATACCTGCCACACGGGCAATTACATGAACATATTAAATAAATGTATGTAAATATAAATAAACTTAAAATGTAGGATGTGTTAGAGGTTTTGAAAGAGGTTACTTATTCAATCACTTTGGCAAAGAAACTTAGTGCATTATCATAAGATAAATAATCGTCAAGCAAATTTTTTAAGAAACAGATATCTAGGACTATGTTAACAAATGAATTTAACAAAGCATTGTTAAAGGAAACTCAAATGCATTGAAAAACTAAGGAATCTAATCAATACTATCCAAACAATTATTTCCAAGCTAATAGTTATTTGCCAGATTTTATTCACTCCAAAATTATCTATAATTTTATATTCATGATTCAGTAAGTATTAATATGTAACCTACATGAAATCATGAAATATGTTTAAGATATTATTGATACTGATATTTAAGGGGAATATCAAGTCCAAAAAATTTTTAAGAAGGAGTATAAGTATATCCATAAGTTAAAACAAAGCAGAAAAATAAACATTATTTTGACTAGAAATACAAAAGGTGGGGGGAAGTAAGATAGATACCAATTTCACAAATAATAAATAGAATCATCCTGTTTTAAAAAGTTGTTTTTCCCGTAGATTTATTTTAGTGTGATTGGATTCATGTATTTATAAGTTGTCTGCCTGACATTCTCATTAACAGATTTAAGAATATGCTTTCCTCTCTTTTCAATAGTTTTAAAATGTCCAATGTCCAATATCTGAAAAGCTTTACAATACATTGGATGCAAGTGCCAAACAGGATGCCATAATCTGTTTATTTCCTGTCTGATCATTACTATTGCATGAAACAATATTAAAAGGCAAACAAAATATTTACATTTATTTTTAAAATAATTATTTTATCAAAACACAAGCATAGCATCCTTATGTAATCTGTGATTTGATGTGACTTCATATATTATATAGAGTTCTTCATAATTACATACATCATGATATATAAATGTTATTAGTTTATCTATCGTTCAGAATAAGTGAATGCTTCCTGCCTTCCACTGATCAGCTATTATGATCTTTTATAACAGCTGTGGTAAGTATAAACACTCACACAAACGAATCTATACATAATTTATCATTAATGCATGTGTATATATTAGTAATGATAAGGTATAACACAATAAAGTATATCATGTACTTTTTATATAATAATGAAGTATATATGTAAGTGTATATATTTAGCAAATAGATGTAAAAAAAGTATATTATTAATATATACAAATATATATGTACATACATATACCTTAATATATAAATATAATTAATAAATCAACAAATATGATTTATCCATAGCAAAGCTAGGAAGATGACATGTTTAAATGCAGATGTTCTGATTTCTGTACTTGCGAACTTATCAGAAGTTGGTGTTATTTTATTTCTGTGTTCCATTATACTTCTAGTTCCCCTTCATACTTAGCCGGCCCTTAATCCACTTAAAGTTTTTTATCTTATGAGATAAACTAAATTTTTATTCCTGAAGTATCTATGCCTTAGTTGTTCTGACTGTTTCAAGTTGTAGTTTTCTAATAACTGTCCCTTCTGGCAATGGGAGTGCCAAGAAGCAATTCAGCATATCCTCCTGGTCTTCATATTGACTAATTCTTGCCTCCATTATGAAGTAGCACACAATTTCCAGTCGATAATTAGGATCAATCATCAAGTTTAGATAATTCATAGATAATTTAGATAATTTACATAATATATTATGCATAGGAGCATATGCTATATCTCATAAAAGAGCACACAAACTTCACATGATAACTTCACAGGAGGTGCTCGCTTTGTAACTGAGGCTTCCATGGGTTGTTCCAATGTTCTATGAAGCCAGTAGCTTCAGGGTGAGGATGTGAGGCCCTCCACCTACGTACGGTACCAGCTTGTGGACTTTTGCACCTACTCAAGGAGATACCCACAATTTCTCTCAACAACAGTTATTTACCTAGGCACAATAATTATAAAAATATTTCTACATTTTTTGTTTTTATGTGTTGAGTAAAATGGACATTTCTTAGTTTTTAAGTAATCTGTAGCTCTCTAAAGAAGTAAATTCTTAGACAATGAATATTAATGATATAAAGTCTTTTCCACAAATGGATCATTTAAAAAATATATATCTATTTTGAGTCAGATATGTTATGTGTAAAGTACTTTACTATTCGTTGACTATACTTCAGTAACAAGAAAAAAGAGGTTTTATTTTAACATTCATGGCATATAGCGATTGCATTTCGAACATATATTGAGAACAGCAATTATGGAATTATCTACATAGAAACTAGTGAACAAAAAAGATAGTCAAAATCACTAAAGCATTGTTTATTTTGAAAATAGCCATTTGTATTGCTTGATTGATAGCCATTTTCATATAATGAGCTGCTCGATTAAGCACGTGTTTATTCAAATTTGTTCTATGTAAAAGAGCAGAAGAAGCAATACATTTCAGGAAGGCAGAACATAGCCTCTAACAGCATATAAGAACTGTAATTTAGGTTAATATTTAGTAGTCATAATTCATACTGACTTAAGTGCCTTGCTTTATGACATTCTATTTCCATAATAAGTTTTGTATCTTAAAGAAATGTTGAATGGTTTTCTGTCCTCCATATTATTGCATCCATTATATGTAGATAGAAGCATATTTCAAATGGTATTTATACTAAAAGTCATTCATAATACCATTTACCTCAGATTTATGTTTTGGTTAAATTCAATTTTGACAACACTGCTAATAGATTTTGCCTAACTTTACCAACTAAAAGTGTTTTAAATATAATGTTTTATTTGAAACACTAACATTTGAACCCGATTCTCATTTGATTAGTGGCTCCTACTATTTTTGAGGTTACACTGGTATGTCTGCCCAGGCATCATTGGTTTACTCCTTTCTTGATTACAAGTGTAACTTTAAATAAAATGAAATAAAATAAATAGGGAAGATAACCAACTGTTGTTTGCACCAAATTTGTTCTTAAAGAGGTTTTTTTTTTTTTTTTTAATTTTCAAATTACTCCATCCAGCCAACATTTAAAATGAGAAGTAATGAAACACAAAACCAGAGCATTTATCACTAAGAGGCAAGCAGGCTGCCTCTATAAGTTGGAGAGTGTGCTTGTATACACTAGAAGTCCAATATGATTATTGAACTTAATCTGTTTCAAGTGGAAATTTTTGCACGTTACTGCCATCTCCATCTGTGCTTTCTGTTATGTAATTTTTAGATCTTAAAACAAGGTTTTCAATAAAGTATAATTATAATAGTTTGCACTAATTTTTCCAGCTTGTGCACTATAATTTGGTTTACCTTAAATAGGTAGCTTGTCCATGTCTTCTGTTTTTATAGTTATTGATACCATAGTCATCAAAAGATTATATCAAATTAACTATCTTAATTTTATTGGCTTATTCCATAATTTAATATTTTTACATTATTGTCCATTTTTTTCATAATTCAAAATTTATTCTTTACTTCAGTACTTAATTAAAATTGTTTCAATTAATTTAAAGAGAATTCATTAGATTAGTGAATTATCTAAGCAATTCTAGTTGAGCTTTTAGGTAGCTTTACATAATAAGGGTTAATATCTGATTGAATATATTCTACTTAACCTCATGAATGAATTACACAACAGTCTCTATGATTATATTTTCTTTCTTCATCTTTTTCATACATAACTATGAGAATACCTTTCTTAATCCTTGTATCCTCCATTAATTTACTCATTGTTATGAAATTATTTTATTATTTAAAAATATGTACATAGCATTTTATATGCATCAGGGATTTTTCTAAGTGCTTTAAAATATTAATCGATTTAACATTTAACCCACTTTCGTCATCTGCAAAATTTGGTCCCATTGCTCCATCTCTAATTTGTAAATATTTATTTATCTATTTTCCTTCTACTTGGAATCTTTTTCTACTTTCATGATAAGAAACAACAGTTGGTACATTTCATGACACAGTTCTCTTGACTGATCACTACTTTATGTGTATTTCACTTAAGTATTTACATAGATTTGTGCTTTAAGATTGAACATTCGTTAGAAGAATCCGTTTTATGTGCTTCATAAATCACTGCTCTGGTTTAGTCAAGGAAATTGACTAAAACAAAGTTTTGCTTTTATGGGAGTACTAGTAAAATAAATGAAGTAATTAATAGAAAAAATTTAGATAACACCAACAATTTAACTTCAAAAATAGCTAACCAAGTATAGTTTAGAATGTGTGTGTGTGTGTGTGTGTGTGTGTGTGTGTGTGTGTGTATGTAATGTTTTTTGAAGTCGGGAGATGATTTCTCAAAAAATGGACATATTAAAAGTACATGTTGATACAGGATTGTCGGAGTGAGTTGTCTAAGACTAACTGATTGTACATAACAATTATACAGGAATATATGAATATTTATATATTTATCACATATCATTATATGATACAATTATACACATATAATGTATTTATACAATGATATATTTATATATCATATTCACATTAACTAATCAATGATTGTATATTTTATATACATTATATATTACGCATTGTATATGCAGAATTATTTGTGCATACTCATACGATTATATATATATATATATATATACATATATATATATATACATACACAGAACTATAACCATAAAATAAATAATTAACATGTTATAATAAGATTTCTTTTGTTTTTATTTTTTTTCTAGAGGGAAACAAATAACCTCTCTTAAGGGAGATTAGTTTAAACAGACCTACTACTTTGTAAGATTACAGCAAGCACATTAGATGTTAGCTCATTATTATGATTTAATTAACTAAATATATTTAAATGTTTGTCATTACTAAGAAGTTCTGTGCACTAATTTCCAAACACAATAAAAGACATCATTTTAATAATCCAAATAATTAAAAGATTGTTCTATATTTTAGTCAACTGAGTGAAGAAATAAATTTCAACACTGCTCTGAAATGCCTTTATTCTAATAGATCTGGTAAGGAATTTTTTAAAAAACAAGTGCTAATCATATTTGATATCCAAAGAGACACAGATAATATTCCAAACTGTTAGTAAATAATGTTTTTTTTCTAAATACTCTAATTACTTTTGGATATAAAATGCATTTTCACCCATTTTCAAGATTTTAATTATTTAAAATTTTTCTAACATCAAATGAGTTGAGTAAATAAAACAGTACACTCTATAATGATATGATAATTATTTCTGATTTCTCAATATTCTCTTTGTCTATTCCCTTTCTATAAATAAGTTATTGCTCTACTGAATTTTTTTATTTCTTATACATCATGAGTGAATTAGTTTGATATAATTCAAACTGAACTCATCTAGAATGTTAGCATAATCTAAAATAAAATGGAGATTCTTAAAAATGTATTAGAACTAATTTATAGTGTATAATTTTAACAGTTTAGAAGCCTAAAATACTATAAATACTTAAATTTTATAAAAAGAACACTTCTCTACAATTTCCCCAAATAATCATAATAGTTTATTGTAAAAACAATTTTATCTTTTTAAATGGCATACATACAGGTATATAAATGTATATATACATATATTCACATACTTTCTTCTCTATCATTTTCAAACTCCCACATACTTAGTCTGCTATAAGCAAAATCATAAATTGCTGATACTCAATGTTTAATAACCTCATACATTGGGTTACCATGGAAATGACGATGGGATAAAATATCTCATCTTCTTCATTAATCACTCTGAAGTAGTGACTTCTACGATGTAAAAAAAAAAATGTGGAATAGAAAGTTCAGTTATTAAACATGACTCAGATTGTCTCTATTGAAATCATGCCTAGATTTTTTTGTTATTTTATTAAAAACCCTAATCCTTTTAAAAGGGATGGTTTGGTTATCAATAGCTGATAACAAACCACCCCAAAACTTTGGGCTCTAGAGTGATTTATTATCTCATGATTCTGAGGGTTGATTGAGTAGTTCCTTTCCAGATTTCACCTGGACATCCTCACATGCCCATGTGCGACTGGTAGTTAGGCTGGGAGCAGGTATTCACTGAACCAGCTTGTGTCTCTGTGTCTCTGTCTCTCTCTCTCTCTTTATTTCTCTCTTCTTTTATCCTTGCTTCATGGCAAGGTGGACTCAGGGAAGTGTGGTAAATGGATAAAAGGTGAAGTAAATCTTTTGGAGACCCAGAAGACTCATGCAATGTCACTCGTATCTCGATATTGGCCAAAGCGAATTACAATGACAGGCCAGATTCAAGAAGCAGGAAAATTGATCCTGCATATTCCTGGGTAAATCTGCAAAGAAATTGTGGCCATCTTTAATGTACTCTGGTAAACTAACTTTTATTGTAGTAATGTCACATATTCACTTTTACTTTGCCTTTATTTCTGCAGGTTGAAATCTCAAGAAGAGATCCCCATTGCTGCCAAAATAACTGTGATAATGATGAGTTAATAACTTTCTCTATTTCAATTTCTACGTCTGCAACATTTTTGATAACAATTGTATATAATCTCTTTGAGTTATTCTGAAAATGAATTGCAATAATATATAAAATGCCTAGTTTAGCATCTGGCATATAATAAACTCAAGATAATCGTTCATCTTTACCTATTTCTAATAGCCTTTCTTTTAGTTCTCTAGAAATTGTACTCAGGAAACAAAATGTTATGAACTATAACTCTAATCTTACTTTCCATGTATAAAGCCTGTTATTAGAAAGAAAATCTTTTTTAGGTACTATCTTTATAAATTAATATTAACGTTTAAATTTTACTCTTTCTAACAGCACTTTCCCAATTCGCTGAAAAAATCAAATACCTAATACTTACTCAATGAAAATGCATTGTTTACTCACATATTTTAAATGGGACACTGCTTGAATCTGTCCCTCTGCATCAATGCAATCTTGAGAGTAATGGACTCAGTATCACCCGCAGGCTCAACTCCACCCTATGCCACATCTTTACCCCAAAGCCTGCGATCAAGTATATCTGGGCATGCATTTATAATAAGCCCTGAGTCATTGGCTCTGTGGCACTACTGATTAATGATTAATTATCCTTACTGTGGTTAAGTCTGACTAAATTCTAGCATGCTATTATAGACCCAATTGCCAATGATTATTCGGATTATCAGTAATTATGTCCCAGTTTATTTCCTCATCCAAAATCTAACTTTGCATTTTTCTAAGAAGGATCATAATATGTGTGTGTGTGCATGTGTGTGTGTGTGTGTGTGTAGGTATATATATATATATATATATATATATATATATATATATATATATGTGTGTATAGGTATATATATATGTATATATATGGCTACATATATATACATATATATTATGATCTATCCATGTGTGTGTGTGTGTGTGTGTGTGTGTGTGTGTGTGTGTGTGTGTATGCCTACATATATACGTACAGTCCTTGACTATTTGGCAAACCCTTGCTTTTATTTAAAAATTTATCTTAAAAGTTAAATCCTCGGATTTCCCATTACAGATTTTGACTTTCCCACCTTCACTGCCAATAAGCACCACACAAGAAACTGTCGAGTATTTCACTCGTGCTTCAGTAGTTTTCTTTTTTTCCACTGCCTTTTTGAGACTGTCTAGCACCATTTTATATGTCTACTTCCTTCACTACAGGTGATCCCTTTGCTCCTAAAAATTTAGTTTTATCTATCTTAAATCAATATTGTTTGGCCTAATACATTTTACATACTACAGCTTAATAAATAATTAAGGAAATAATTTTTTATTAGCATCTAATTATTATTTTAGTTGTTAGGTAAAAGTTCTAGTTTAAATCTAAATCATATGAAACAGATAATGTGGTAGTATATTAAAATGTACAAAGGTATTCAAGTTTATAAGATTTCAGAGTAAATTATCAAAATATGCTCATTATCCCTGATATCGACTACCCTAACTAAATATGACTATCTACACAAAGACTAAATAGAGAATAAAACAAAGCATATGGAAAATTGGAAAAAATTGATATCAATTAAATTAACTGAACAATTTAGTTAATTGATGATTTTTTTAATGAAATGCATTTGAATAACAAAACAACGGTAGGTTTCACTAATACCATTCTGAGGGAAAGTAATTGGACACAAAAG
The DNA here is from genome assembly GCA_028627145.1 of Eidolon dupreanum. Classification (NCBI taxonomy): domain Eukaryota; kingdom Metazoa; phylum Chordata; class Mammalia; order Chiroptera; family Pteropodidae; genus Eidolon; species Eidolon dupreanum. Next base: position 8,030,752 of record CM053512.1, on the reverse strand, counting down.
AGTATATACTGCACAATTCCATTATATGAAGTTATAGGGTAAAACTGATCAATAATAAAAAAAGAAATTTAAATGTGTCTGTCTCACAGACAAGAGGCAGGGTGGGGGTAAGGGAATGGCATGCAAGGGTGATTGGATTTGTTTGTTAAAGGAAATATTTTGGTTGGTGCAGTAAGGTCTATGTCTTAATAGAGATGAGACTTACACAGCTGAATCCTCTTCTATAATTAAACAATTAAGATTTGTGCATTTCATTTTATAGATATGTATATGTGCAAAAAACGCAAAATAATTTTGTGAGGGAATAAAGTGAAGTTATAGGTGATAATACATAAATGACAAATGGTAATAATTATAGGTGATTGATATACATGGATTAATTATACTATTATTAAATTATTTTCTGTCTGAATTTTTTCATAACATAAAACTTTCAAATGTATTTAGAAATCAAATGAATAATGGATATTTGACTTGAAATGTGTCTTAGTAAGATTTTTAAAAAATAGTTGTATTTTAAAATAAAACCGTGATAGCCTTTAAAAATATCAACAAAATCTAGGATTTGAATGAAAGATGTGGTGTTGGGAAATTAAAGCATCTTAAATATCTCATCCTGAAGCACTGGGGGAAATGACACATTTAACAAATTGTACTAGAAATGTCAAAATAAAAAAGAGATTGCTGTTGAACATTCAATTCTTTTAAATAAACATCAAGAATTAAAAATAATCTATAAATTTTCTGGTCTCAAAAGAGGGACATTTTCTCCAGCATACTTGTGTGATTGTAATAATGTAATCATTCAATGTAGTAATAAATATAATAGAAAATATGGCTTAGTGGGAGAAAGTGTGACAATATGAGCGGAAACTCAATAAATGTCTGAGAAATTATCATCAGAACAAAGAACAACAGTAACAAATATGGTATATATTAATTGAACTATATCGATAATCATATTGAATATCAATGGTCTAAATGCCCTAATTAAAAGACAGAGATTATTGGAGTGGATCAAAAAAAAAAAAACAAAAAAACACTACTTGCCTACATGTTGTCTACAGGAAACTGACCTTAAATATAAAGACACATGTAGATTAACAGTAAATAAATAAGAAAAATGAATGCAGGGCAATGAGAAATATGTGACACAGTGCTAAGTTCCCCCAGTCATTTCAGCCAAGGATGTTGGTCAACCAACTAACTACAAAGGTGGGAAGAAGTTCTGTAACACTCATATATTTTTTTATGTAGAAAAAATCAACTAACTTTGCAAAACACCTATCAACTTTGCATCTTAGATTTCCACATAGCCACTTATATTTCTTTTAAAAACAGAGCAATTGCCTTGTAAAGAATCTAAATAGATGGTAGCATACTCCACAAAATACATGCAGCTGTAGACTACAATAATTTGATTTTGGATCTCCTTGCTTAAACTTTTCTATTTGAAATGTCTTCACAGTATCTGAATTCACTCCAATCTGCCCAGTTTCACATTACCCCTGCTAAGAGATATTGGATGATCAAGTTCTCCCTATCTTTCATAGCAAAAATCCTAATACTGTGGAATAAACTGAAAGATGCTATGATTCAGACGGGTCTTCTGTGCCCCAATCTGTACTATTTCCCCAAATTTCATAACTCGGACTATGGATTTTTTCAGTCATAAGATAATAACCATGTATATGTGGTATAAAGAGATTCGACATGTTATTGAATTTTGTTGTATAGAAGAGTCACTGACTCATTTGTTGGAATGAGTGAGGAGTTATTCCTGCTGTCATCTCTTACCACAAAGTTAGCCAGCTTATTTCTGGTGTTCTTTTTACTCTGTCTTCTATTTTAAATAATATATTTAAGCAAAAGAGCAGACCTTCTAAAACAACATTTATGGCAATTTAAATACTCTTTTGAAGATACTTGCAAATGTTCTATTTTTTTCTTATATCATCACAGGTTGGAAGGTGTATTTAAGATAACAATTGAGATAATTTGCATTTCTTTAATACAAACAACAAAGGCTATTATTATGGGATGAATTGAGTGCCCCAAATTCACATGTTGTAGACCTAACCTCCAATACCTTAGAAAGTAATTTTATTTGGAGGCAGGGCCTTTAAAGAGGTGATTAAGTTAAGAAGGTCATTAGGATGGGCCCTGATGCAATCTGACTGGTATCTACTAGAAGAGGGGATTTGAACACCCAGAGACCCCTTGACAGAAGGAAGGCAGAGAGAGGGCAATGAGAAGACAGCCGTCTGCAAGTCAAAACAAAACCGAAACTTTTGATGCCTTGATTTTGGACTTCTAGTTTCCAGAATTGTGCAAAAACAAATTTCTGTTGGTTAAGCCACCTATCTGTGCTGCTTTGTTAGATCAGTCTCAGCAAACTCAAGAGATGTATTTTTTTTTTCCTTCAAACATACTAAGACTGCAAATTCAAAACTTTGTAGCTGTAATTCCAAGATTTTTCACCCCAAAGCATTGCTTATTAGAATTTTAACATGTAGTATTGTATTGAACTAATTCTTAAACTCTCATAATAATCAATTCTTCTATACAGTCGGGGATTATTAGTCAGATCAAGTTCTAAAGATAAATGTTTCTTTAGCAATGTTGAATTTCTTATCTATTGTTTCTTTTATTAAGATTTTTTTTTTCTCTATCTTACAAGAACATTGTCATTGTTGTTTTTCCAAATATCATATTCAGGATATTGTATTTTTTAAGCAACATGATATGAAATGTTGCCAAACACTATAAAATATGGAGAGTACTTCAACTGTATTATAAAAGATAAGATAAAAAATGGCAGATATTTAGTTATAGGTAGCTAGTATTTAAAAATGTAATTCAGGTTATAACTACGTCATAATATTCTAGGAAAAATGTATGGTTTAAACATTTACTTCAGGTTAAACATAATTCTATATGTCAAATCAGACTTTAAGAAATACTGTCCTATTATTTGTTCTTAAATTTTATAATAAAACTTGTGGAGATTGTAAAAATGTTCTTTAATATCTCCCATAGCTTTCACAGATTTTTGGAAAGACTCTCTTAGAAGAGTAAAGAAACAAAGCATTTGTATGCATTGCCTCTGATCAATCAAGATAATTCACACATTTTATTTCATGTTTCTGTTTATTCCTAACAGCATAGGGATTGTGGCCGCAAATTTTCTTACTTCTTGGGCAGTTTTAGCAGTTTTCATCTGTATAATAACTTGTCTGTTCTTTGTTAAAATTGATTCGATGCAGAAAAAAAAAAATTGTTTATCTGGATTTGTAATGGTGGTAAATGAGAAAAATTGTCCTGTAGATTAATGTGCTTTTATATATTCTATATTGAATCATAAAACTCCTCACTCTAGAAGGCACTTTAGAAGTTGGCTGCTAAATTATTTTGTCCTCTAAATAAGATGTCCTATATGTTAGAAGCAAATGGATTTCTAACCTGTATTTATATTTTGTTTAATTTCTCCTTAGAAATAAACAAAACAATCTACCACTCTAGATATTCACAAGTCTTCTTGTCAAGGGTCATACTTTAGATATAAGCTTTCCAATTAGACAAAGATTTATTTCCTACTTGATCATGTTTTATGGACTGACAATAATTTTAATTTCAAATGACAATTTGTACAAATCATTTTTCCCCCTTACATGACTTCTTTAAGTTTTTACTAAACAGTCTACAGTTCTTTTTATGAGTCAATTTCACTCAATCAATATCCAGATAATCACAGATTTGAAAAATATGTGTATACCAATATGTTAAGGCCATTGCTTGGTATCGAACTGTGAAATATTTGCCACATTTGATTGCAACAAACACGTTTGTTACTATATTCTCTTGACAATATAGGTAATTTCCATCTGGATGACAGATTAAACAGAGGTTTGTAAATATAGTATAATTAGGACAACTTCTATTTTAGCTGATTAGTTTAGTCAGAAGTACATAGGTTGCCTCTGTAACAATTAAAATCATTTGTGTTATTCGCTTTTCGAGTAAAGTAGCGTCGCTACTTTATATGTAAATAAATAATTATATGAATGACTATTTGTAGTAAACATTTCATTAAATATAAAGTGGGATAATAAAATCACTTGTTTCTAAGAAATTTGAAAAAAATTATTAAAATATAATTAATTTTAAGCCAGGAATCTTATATTTTTTTTTAATTTTTAAATGAATGTAATTCAAACAAAATATAATACTTTTTTAAAAAAGGAAATTAGAACAATGACATTAGTTACATGCTATGTTGGTAATGGTGTTTACAATATTCTTAGTTATTTATGAAAGTTAATATTTATACACTAATGATTTCATCTCCCCCCAAAAAAAAACTTTCTTAGAAAGTGTCATTTTAAAAATCCCATTTTATAAATATGATAACTGAGCATATTCAAACTTAATATTAGTGCTTTCATTAATAGTAGTATTAATTAGTACTACTATTAATAATAGTAGTACTATTATAATATAGTATAATAGTATAATATAGTATAATATAGTATGTGGATTCACATTCAAGGTAACCTCTGAATGATATTTCCCTTAGCTTCAGGCACACGAGTGTCTCTCAGTGCATTTGATTACTTGGAGGAAGTTTCACAAACTCATACAGAAATATCTAAGAAAATTAGAAAAGTTTTATGGTTCCATTACAGTGCAAAAGAAGATTAAAATAATAGACATAAGTCATCACACTGTGGTTGTTTAAAAGGCAACATTTCAGTTACAACCTTGAATAAGTGAATTCACCAGATCTACTGTATGACTTTGCAGTAAAAATGGATGATATTATAAAACAATCTAGTCACGTTGGTACATTTCTCTTCTCTTTAAAACTCCTGACTTAGCTGCTAATCTGATAATGTAGTCTCTGAAGTTGACAGATATGGATGTAGCACAATTCAAACCTCATGGGCTCCTTCTTGTTAAGTGGCATTGATGGATAAGTAAACAATAATACTTTTTATTCACTACTCCACTTACATACTCCCCGCACATTTAAGTATCTTTAGCCATGGGTTTAGTTTCTTTAATATATTCTGAACTCATAGAGGCTAAATATTTTAACCACCTTCTTTCTCTATGGAATAGATTCACCTCAATATTTTATTCTGAATTAGAATATTCTGACCAAACTAGTTTATTCTTTATTTCCACATGTACAAAAATCTCCATATATTGTAGAATTTCAAGTTGAGACTGAGAATATGATTTTGAAGTAGGACTTTCAAAATGATATGAACTATAACCTATGGCTATTGCTGTGATAATTTCTATATCACACATATATTTTGTTGTTTATTTATACAATATTTCTATTTTATGTTATTAATTAGAATGTGGAAAAAGTTATCCTGATCATTTAGTAAATAATTGTGTTTACCTATAGTCTGTTGACGGTTCCTAGCTAATAAGTAAAATATACTATTCTTAGAAACCAATTTAAATAAAATAGCAATGTTTTAATACCAAGGAACAGATCGTTAAACTATTAATTCATCCTATTTAATATTATTCCTTGTATGCTATGCTCACATTCCAAAGGTGAGTAAATTGTAAAACATTCAGAATATCTACTATTGATTTCACTATTGTCTCGCTGCTACATTTCCTTTTTGGGGACAGAAGTCAGGTCAGTTCTGATCAGTGGTGAAACAGAGCCGTTTGTGACCTCCAGCACAGCACACATAAAAACACCCACAACAAACAAGAGCTTAAAGTGAGAGAAAGAAGTCGCTAAACACCTTTTTACTCTGTTCCTAATTATGTCATTTGTATGAAATTCCCTAACTTACCAAGGTCACTCTAGTTTCTGCCTGGCCCTCTCGCTCAGTGTCTTGGTTTGTATTTGAATCTCTTGACAGCGTCCAGCTTTGATCTGTGACTCCCCCTGCTTCACGTTAGCAACGCCTCTGAAACTGGCTATTTAACCAACTGCACACCAAAAAGGAAAGAGCATTTTCTCACCGGCCACCTAAAATATCCTTGGGAGAATTTTGTATTAATATGGCTTGAGTTATCTTTACATCCTTGGCCTAAAAATATTATGGAGACTAAGGCCCACACCTGTGGACAGGATGCTGTCATGGGCAGCTTCAGCAAGACTGACGAAGTTGGGGAGGACAAACTGTTCCAGGAAAGGAAGCTATATTTAAGAAATGTAAGGTAAATGGAGTTGGAGAGACCAAACGTACTTATTTGTGATAGTATACATTTGCAACTTTTATGATCCAAAGTTATTGAATAAAAATGATTAATATCACACTTTGAGGATACCTATAATTCTCAAATATATGCGATTCATTTAATTTTTAGACCATGTCCAGTTAAGGGAAGAAACTACTATGTGTTTTGTGATATTATCAGATGGTACTTAAATGTGTTCGTTTTAATGTCATGCTATTTTCTTCTAAAGTTAATATATGATTTAGCTCACATTGTTATTAAATAGTAAATCTATGTGGCCATTGATAGGTGCTAAGGTCTGTGCTATTCACGTTATATTCATTATAGCATGCAACCATAACAACAAAACTCTGAGCACATTTAGACACTAATATCATGTTTTAAAATGTATCCCATGAAATATAAACACCACAGCAATTTGATGCCAATCACCAGTTCCTTAAAAATAAATATATCTTCATTAACAATTGACAGTTGTACACTTTAATTTTCCCCTTAAATCATGTTCACATTTTTCCCCACAGAATTTTATTCTACTTTACTATATCTGTGATCAAAACTCTTATCAACCACCATATTATACCTCTCTAAAACACAAACATAATACCTAAATTACAACCCCTGTCTAACTTTCAATGTAATAAAAAATTTCCTAACAAATTTAATTTTAAAATAACCATTAGTATGTTATTATTCAAAAATGTATACACATATCACCAATTTGTATAAATGATTATTTAACACAAGAAGCGAAATGTCATTCTTAATGAAAATAACTAGGGACAGATATGGTGCCTTAATTCAGAGAGATATTCTTATTTCCTCTTGAATCTTCTAATACCTGAAGTTTTTTGCACGTAGGTGCAATGTAATATGGTAAGATTGCATGTTGGTGAGGAGCATAGATTTGTCTCTAAAGTAGGAGGAAGGGCATCATGAAAGGGATCAGTCGGGTCAATTTTTGGAAAGTGTACTTGTAGGTATCAGCATCTGGAACTTGCTTTCTTTGAAAGAATCCCTGGCTGAGTTTCCCTTGAAATGGCTTCATGATTCCATAGGATTATCCTGTGTGAAGACTGCTATTGTAATCATCTCGATTTGTCAGATGAGGAAACAAAGATCGAGTTTAGGAATATTTCCCAAGAATACACGTTCGAACATTAGAGTCAACATTTGAATTATGCACTCACCCACGAAATACACTAATTCACACCGACTTTATTTTCTAAAGCTAATATCACTTTAACAGAGATTCATTGTTAAAGGAAAGAGATAAAAGACTTTCAATACTAGTGCTATTTATCAATAACTTGCTGGTAAAAGAAAAGAATGGGAAAATGAAAAGCAAGTTTCTGAGATGAGAGGTGTGGCAATCAGAATGAGTGCGTTATTCTCCTTCAGGGCACATTTCCTTTCGTCATTAAACAACAACAACAAATGCACATACAAAAACAAACCTTACTTGTCTAACTTCTTTACTCAAAATGCAATACAGGAAAGGGAATCTACTCATTTATGTGAATTTGGGGGTGCTCTCATTTCTAAAAAGAAAGAAGATGGGAAGAATTGGATGAGAAACTGTCTTTAACTTTTCACTTGAAGCCTTTTTATTTCAGTATATATATCTATCGTAGAACTGTACTAAGCACAGTGGCTGCTTTGATTTCTGGTCTGAGTAGCCAGGTGTTTTATAATCTAGGTGAGTAAACAAACTGAAAAGTGGACGACCTCATAGCCCTCTGATGGCTGAGCACTAACCCCTAATGCCACTGATGTGAGGAGCGAGGTGATTAAAGCTGTGGTTCCATGGTCAACAGTTAAATTCCTCAAAGCTATGAGGATCATTAACGCAGACCTGGGCCCAGCGAAAGCGTAACATTGAGACAGGAGACAGAGAGACCAGAATACTGGCAGATTCATGTTGCAGCATTAACCTGGATTTATCACATGGTTGGCAAAGGTAGGCACAAGGTACTTAAGATAACAAAGAAAGTGACAAAAACTGCAAGAATCTGCAATGAACGGAGTAAAAATGAATGATAAAGAAGAGCAACACAAACTTGTTGAACACTGCTGTGTATGAAGCACCAGGCAGGGGCTGGGGCTGCAAAATCAGTCAAGACATGGAGTTTTTTAATCTAACAATATGAATCAGACAAACGAAAAAAAAATGGCCACTTTGGGACACTGGCCAAAAAACTCTAGATAGGTCATGGAAACCTATGTACATTTGGGGGATCAAGTTTATTTTGGGTGACATTCTAGAAGTTGTAGGATGAATTAAATTAGATCTGTTAAAAAAATCAACTAAGTTTGAGGGTCTAATTTGCTTTATCCAACAATTCATGAATTGGGCAGCAACTCATCTAGCAGATAGAAAGGATCTTCCTAAGAGCTGTATGAAATGGGAGGCTTTGATAGGGAGAAGGAGCAGGAAAAGAAAGTTTCTAGCATAGTGGATTGTTTCAGGCAAGTTCACCTGTTCTGATGGGGCAAAGGCGGAGCCTGTGGGGCAGCACACCTCAGTAGTGCTGGCCAGGAAGCTCCAGATGACTTGCTAAAGGCTGCGTTCCTGAGGAGAGGCTGGGACTGCAGTTAGGTTAGGTATTAACTCTAGGTTTGGTGATGGGCTTAGCACAAGCAACTCCATTTTGGGCCTGCTGTTTCCTTTTTAACAGATATAAGAGGCCCAAATGGTCTTTCTGCATGGGATTCTCAGAATTCTGAAACATCATGACATTAATCCATTCCCTTTGCCCAGAGAATACTCGCTGGTGGTGCTTGCGGCTGCAGAGTTTACCCTGAGATAAACTCGTGGATTAGCATCCTTACCTTATCCCCAGAGTTTGCCATGGGATATCTTGCTTTTATTATTATTTTCGCATTGCTCTAGTACATCAACGATCGTTGGAAAGAAATGACATCATTCTATTTATAACATTGTTTTTAGTAGTGGTATTTCCATTTATAAAATATAGTAATTCTTGAAGGCTGCAAATGTCAAATCCTAGAAAATTTAGCATTCCTATGTGTGATGTTAAATTAACGCTGGCAGAGAGCTGTGCTGCACTTTTTTTTTTTTTTTCTAAATGGTTAAAGGCTTTAATGAGAACTTACAAGTAGTTTGATATGGTTGTAGTAAAAAAAAAGTGTTGTGATAAAATGGTGGATTATTTTATTTAAATTAGGTGTTTAAATATTGGATTTTATTAGTTTGTTAACCTATTATTGAGGATTAGGCATAGGCCTACATTTTAGGTGCAGGTCCTGTTTAAGACAATTTTACACAGTCTATTCATGGGGTATGTCTCCCTAATCACTGTTCATCCACACTCCACTATGACATATTTCTTATTTTTTTCCAAAATCTGAACTTAAAATACACAGGTGTGTGTGTGTGCGCGTGTGTGTGTGTGTGTGTGTGTGCACGCGCGCGTGCATGTGCATGCATGTGTGTAGTGGTTACCTGGACTTACAGCGATTAAAATAGATATTATTTGATCATCTCATATTTATCTGATTTTTTTCTCTTACCCATTAAATGGGTCTCTGAAAAATCCCACTGTCTAAATCAGGACTAAAGATGTATAGGTATAGGTATAGGTATAGGTATAGGTATAGGTATAGGTATAGGTATAGGTATAGGTATAGGTATAGGTAAGTATATGCATTTATATATTCAAGAACAATTTCGAGCAAGGCTACAGAACATGTAGAAGTCTGTCTTTCTGGCTGAGCCTGCAGAGACAACCAGCTTGAAATATCTAGTTTGAAATACCCATTTCTGCAAAAAGGGATATTTGTCAGTGCTTATTCTTTTCCCCAAGGCAAGCAGAAGAACTGTTCACTGAGGAATTGGATGACCTCACTGTAGAGGACTGGGTTTTCTACAATGGATATTTTTGACCTGGAGTAAATTTCCCATTTTTAACATGGTAACAAGCAGGGGCAATCTGAATGCCTTACCACTACTTTTTCATTATAAAGATATGCCTGATCTAGTTGACCTTATAGAGAACATTAAATAATTTTTTAACATTATTTAGATTCCTAAACAATAGGGCAGAAAAATTTGGAGGAACTCCTTCTCACACACACACACACACACACACACACACACACACACACACACGGGTAAAAGTTCAAGGCAAAAAACTCATATTCTTGCAATGGGCTAACTGCTTGAAATGCAGACCAGAAAAACTCTGACCACGATCTAAGAATGTTCTATAAAAGAAAAAAGACCCTGAACCATCGGAGTGCAAAAATGAAGAGTACAAGTTTTAAATTCAATGCCAGGAAGACTCTAAACTATAAAATTATTTTTAGAATGTGGTGGGAAACAAAGAAACCTCAGGGGCCGTGGCGAACATTAAAATGCCCCAAAGGATGCAAGAACTTGAACTCCCATGAAAAACAACTGCTGCTGAAGACAAGCTCATCTTTCAAATGACAGACCATGGATCACATACAGCAACAAGAGAGCCAGTGGATGCAATAAATAGGAACATTCAAAACTCATTGACTATAGAAACAAAACAGCTGCATACATAAATCACTAAATATTATAGAACCAAGTTTTATTTGGTGTTCATGTATTAATTTATATTGTAATTTAATCTTATTGGTGATTCAGGAAAAAAATACCTGTAATTCTATATTTCAGTTAGAATCCTTTTGGAATTTGAATTCCCTATTCAAGAACACCAATTCAGCAATGTAATTAAAGAGAAGTTTGGAATGATACTTTCTGAAAAATAAAAAGAAACAATGTTTTCTGGATTTTTTCCTCCCTTAAAGTTTTTCAAATTCTAAAATATGTTAAACTTAAATAAATTCAGGACTAACATATCAGGTATTCAAGTTTTAGAAGTTTTTTTTTTCTTTTTTCTTTTCAACTTACTTTTACCAACTTTTAAATCACTCTGCACATATTAAAACTTGTTTAAAAAAAGGATTGAGAGCTGTCATTCTGAAATGTCATGTCTGTTGTCAGAAGTTCATGAATAATTGACACCGAGATTACCTAGGGAAATTTGCAATTAGCCTCCTCATTAACATAACGAATAGTAGGCTGCTTGGTGAATGCTAGATTTTAACTTAGGTATTTACTCAAGAGATAAAAAGTTTATAATAGGACTTCTAATGAAAAATTCATTAGTTCAATTTTATCTCCCTAGGGTTTCTGAGTTGCTTCATGATTCAGTCATTCAGAAAACCAAGAACACATATTCAGTTATTAATTTATACTTTTAACTAACTGTGACTGTCCAAATAACAAAGAGATCAACCTACAGGTAACAGATAATAAAATAGTGGTTTCAACATCGGTGATGAAGAATAAGGTATTTATTTTGATAAAATAATGTAAAAAATTCACGCATAACTACTCTAGAATTAATTTTAAATATAAGAAATGCACTCAGGCGATGATAAATATCATCTGATTTGACTTATGCTCCATAAGGTTGATGTTCAAATCTCAGGAGGGCATTAACATACATAAAAAAACAGCCCTGATCTTTGCCCAAATGTGATGAGAAGGAAAAAATAAAATGAGTAATGTTGATTAATGTGCACATAAAAGAACAAAATCGTCTGTTTTTGTTCATTTGTGTATTGATATATTCATTAGGTTAACTGCACACCACTTGGGAGGTGTCTTTTAAAGCTTCATGTGTTTAAGTGCAATTAAATGCAGCAAGTATTTTAAAATATTATTGTGTTTAGTTGAACTATAGAGTCAAAATTATGAGGAATGTAAAACAAGTTCAGATGTTAAAAAAGATTACAATATAGTTTGAGAAATTCTAAAGAGAAGATGTCTGTAGGGGGTGGTGGGGATGAAGCATTACTGAAGAGTTCATATCCCACATACTGCATGCTGTAGATATGTGTCATTTGGAGAGTAAAATCACACATGAAGAAATTCACAGGAGAAAATAATTTCAATTGATTTCAAGTGTTTTGTTCTTAAATTGCCAAGAAGTACTAGGAATCAACAAAGATACATATACACCATGGACTGCATAAACTTGCAAAAATAAATGAATGAATGAATGAATGAATGAATAAGCAAGCCAAAATGGCAGAGTGCTAGACTTTTAATTCATCAATTTTTACCTTTTTTTTAACATGCAGTTTCCCATAATATTTCATGCTTTGATTCTAAGACAGTCTGAACATAAAGTTGCATTAGTAAAAATTCTCTATAGAAACAGACCAACAGTGTATATGTGTATACTATTTATATATTGACAGATATGCATGTAAATGAGTGTTTTAATAACACTTTCTAGGAAAGAATGCACTGTAAAATAAAAGTATTTTGTAACTCAGTTTTGTGAAAGGTAAAAACTACTATTTTATAGTACATTTTATAAACTGTCTTCAACAAAGTCCTATATTTGTATTTGTGTATTTGAACTCTGTTCATAGTTTATTTGTTTGTTTGTTTTTTTTTTTACAGAAAAAACTGCTGAAAATTTGAACGATTTCCTGCATGAAAGTGAGACAAGTGCATATACAGTCAAGTGTATAGGCTTCCTCTCCCCCAGTTATGTGTATTGGTGACACTGGATATGAAGAGCCTGAAAGTGTACGCATGTACCATGACATTTAGATTAACATATTGTGATGTATTCAAAAATCATTATGTAGAAATTAGATAAAAATTAGAAGGGTTCCATTTACTAAAAAGAAAATTAAAAAATGGTGATTTCCAAAAAAGTAAAGGTTCTTAGATAATAAAATGTGTGTATGTACACATACATAGAATATATACACTCTTTATATATAACATTTATGTATTATATACTATATATACAAAAGTATAGTCAGGTTGACATATAAAAATAACCATCACAAAAGACTACTGCCTTTTTGCATGAGTAAAATGAACACTTTTGTAGAAGTCTTTTCAGTTTACTTCATATATTTCTCACCTCCTTATCTAATTCTGTATTTCATTCTATATGGCAATATAAGTTGATAGACCTCAAAAATATAGTCCGTTTTTAATATCACTGTTATTATTTTAAGATGAAGTAAAATTTTAAGTTCAGTCACAGAAAGGAAGAAATATCTACAAATGAAGACATCTCTAATTACTATTAAAACTTATCTTGAATCTTTCAATATATACTCAAAGTTCTCCCAAGAAATTATATTTTCAAAATGCATATATATTTTTAAAATAAAAAGTGCACACACTTTAAAGAAAAAACTATGAACTTCGGATTAGGGACTTCACGTTGAAGACAGCGATTTCGTATTCATCTAGTTGTCAAAATTGGTAATATGTTCTAGGTATATTTTGCTGGTTATGATTTTTCATTTGTTTCCTCCATGATAAATTTAACTGTTCCGTGTGACAGTTGGCTTGCTTAAATGTGGTGGCATGGGGAATATATTTTTAAGCACTTTCTTTGCATACTGAGGAAATGATAGATTTAAAATCCTCCAGCTTTACCACTTCACCAAAAAAAAAAAAGTTTAGGTAAATCAGGTTTTCTCCTACGTGAAATAATTTGAATTTGTAAACATAAATCATGTAGAAATTCTACTTAAAATCTCTCTTTATTAGAAACTCTCATTTTAGTATGGCACTCACTTTATAATTTGGAATTAAAACAGTCTATTTGGCTACACATTTACTTTCGACAAGTATATATCTCTTCATATAAAATCTAAAAGCAAAAATATCTCTTAAGTTCTAAATTATAAATATTTCCTTAATATTTTTTCTTTTCTTTCCTTCAGATAAATTTTAAAAAGCTTAAAAAAACAATTTTCTTTTTCTTTAAATTTCCCTTTTAAGTATAGGTATTGCTGATCTATCTATAACATATTCGTCGATAATTATTGACTAAATTGGAATTTTATATGGAGTTGCCCAATACAGATAAAATGCAAGAGCTTACATTATACTAGCATTATTCATTTGATTACCACCACCTTCCGATATTAATCATCAATTATATATTAAATGTCATGATCATTAACTTAAGTTCAACTAAAATTTCCTAAATGTTTTGAACTTCATTAAAGTAAGTTTTTGGATTATCATCATAATTTTTGTTTTTACTTGGCAAGAGTTTATTTTAAAATATATATTCAAAATTAATACCAGGAACTATTTTAAAGCTTTAATCTTGTAGATTAAAATAAATATGCGGTTTAATAGTTTAATTTAGTGTTATTTATACTATCACTTATTCTAGGTCACATATAATGAACTAAAGTTTTGTTTTGTTGTTGTTGTTGTTGTTGTTGTTGTTGTTTTTCTGCCATCAGCCTTCTTCAGACTATCACCATCTCTCATCTGGGTGATTGTACTAGTTTTGTTTTACTCTCATCCAATAATTGTCCCCACAATAAACAGTCATTTAAAGAAACTGTAAGTAGGATCCTATAATTTCCTTGCTGAAATGCTTTCAGTGGATTCACATTATACTTAGAATTAAACCAAAACTTTTAGCAGGGCTAACATATCTCAACCCCTATTTACTTTTCCAACCTTACCTCAAACAACATTCCCCTTTGATTAGTACATAAGTGTCCAGGAGCAACGCGTGCTCTTTCTTAGCTTAGACCTTCCCTGTATTCTGCCTCTTCTGCCCAGGAAGCCATAACTCCTTTTGTATGTTCTTCCTTTTCCTTTGTCTTGTGTCTTGACATTTTAAATCCTAAACAAGTTTGCCACGTTCTGCCCTATCCCAATTCCCACATCTATTCCCAACATCCAGATTCCCCAATAGGTTATCTTAGAAGCATTTTATTCTTTTCAAAAAATCACATAATCATTTATTTGCATACCAGATATAAATTTTTAGTCAGCAACCAAAATCCAAGTTCTATGATTTTGTAACACTCATTTCTGTACATCTAGGGCCTAGAACAGGGTCTGAGACATACAGTAGCTCTTCAGGAGTATTTCTTAGAAGGATAAAAGCATTCAACTGATAAAGCAATATTTACTTTAGAAAGTTTAATAATTCTCAAATTTAGTTTATTTAAAGTATGTTTATTTGGTGAAAAATATTTTATTTCATCTTATCAAAAGAAATAATGGTAATTAAAATTGTGCTTCTGATATACTTAGTTGTACTACAGGGTTACTGTTATTGAGCATTAAATTGGTCTCACATTCCTGAAAGCCAACACAAATTAGAGAAATACTACGTTTTTTTTAAATTTCTCTTCTTGGTGGATAAAGGCATGCCAATTAATCATAACAAATACTTGTCTCCTTTCATGTAAAAATTGAGAGAAATTGCCATGTAGGAAGCATATTATACAAAATTTAGATATTTCTTAGAAAACACAAGGAGTTTTCCTACCATTAATATAGGAGATTTCTGTAAAAGTATGGAGTGGTATACTAAAAACAACTCAGTAAACATATTTATAGGAGAATGGGAAAGTAAGAAGTTTGAATAAGTATTCAATACATATTTATATTTATTAAATGCTTAAGTACTAGTGATGCAGCAGTAAACAAAAGTTACAGTTATTTTTCTGATGGCACTTATGTAGTAGAAAAAATCAAGATCAAATTGTTGGGAGGAGAGGTTGTTAATTTATTAATGGCTCTTCCACTTTCAATGACAAACCAAAGTATAACCATGGTTCCATTAGAACTTCTTAAAACCCTCTGAATTTAGGTTCAGAGTGAAAATAAAACATTAAGGAATATGAGAGAAAAATAAACACCAAGATCTGTACTTAATTTAAACTATTTCAGGTTTACTTCTGAAAAGGCAGATATTTGATAATTGTCAGTTGTGATATATACTATACTACTTTCTGTTTTACCTAAACCATAATCTCAGTAAGAGTATCTGAAATCTATTCTCATTAATTATTTCTTCTGTGTTCGTCAACTCTGGGCACAATAAGACTGGATAGCAAACCACTAGTAAAAGAAGTGACATGCAAATTAAACTTTGATTTAGCACTCTCGTGCCTGTGGTTTGTCTGGAATTCATTTGATATAAGGCTATAATCAATTCTTGCCCATGGATTTGTTTCAGGTCTGGTCTTTGTATTTCTCATTCTCCTGGGACCAGTGGGTTTCCTGGGCCATGCTCTTCTCGAGGCAAAGGCAGAAGGAACATGGGGCAAGCCTGACCACACAAGCGCATTTCAAGACTCTCCTCACATTTCTTCTATCAATCCATTTGTCAAAGTAAGCCTCATGGCTAAAGTTTACAGAGGCAGAGGAAGAGAACACTATTTGTGAGACAATGATCTAATTTACCACAGAATCTAATAGCTTAGCTAATGGATTGTTCCAAATATTTGATATATTTTACAACATACATTGTACTGCTCTTGTGTTTGCCATTACTGCAATAAACTAAAAAGCTTATGAGTACATGGGCAGCCTAAACTGTGTAGCATTGTTCATGAGTCATAAACAAGCCCGTGAAGAACTCATTTTTGCTCTCTAAAAGACATACTACTTCAAAATTGTATTTTAAGATGTTCAGATAAACATGCAGTGGCGAGAAGTAATAGATTCCATACACCTTCACTCAGTTCCTCTCAAAGCTAATGTCTTGCAAGACTACAGTAGAATAATACAGACAAATGACCTTATTCAGTTTTCACCAGCTTTGCAGGCACTGATGTGTCTGTGTGTCTCCGTGTGCATGTACAGTCCTACGCGCTTTTACACGTAGAACACCCCACAACGAGGTACAGATTCCCATTACAAGGATCCCCGTGCTGTTTTTAGAGCCATGGCCAAGCTTTCCTAACCCCTGGTGACCACTAATTGGGTCTCTATGTCTATAATTTTGTCTGTGTGAAAATACTATATGAATGAAATCATATAACACATAGCCTTTGAAATTGGCTTTTTTCACTGAGACTGATACCTTTCGTACCTATCCTAGTTGTAATATGTACCAGCAGTTAATTTATTTTCGTTGTTGAATACTAGTGCCCCATGGTATGACGTGTAGCAACTGTGTTTAATAATTCATTCACTTACTGAAGGAGGATATTTTACTATGGTTTTGGCTATCGTGAAATAAACTTACTGTAAGTATTCATTTACAGATTTTGTATAAACCTAAGTTTTCTGTTTCTATGGTTAAATGCTCAATAGTTCAATTGCTGGGTCAGATGGAAAACACATATTTAGTTTTGTAAGAGACTTCCATATTATTTTCCAGAGTAATTGTACCATTTTACTTTCTTATCAAGGATGTGTGAGTGATCCAGATTATCTAACAATCACAGATCTTAAAATATATTCTGCAATAATGAGGTCTCTATTTTCCAAAATATAAGCAAAATTTCATTTTAAGAACACTCACTTTGTAGGAATTGAAGGAATATACATTTTTTGGAAGATATTTAAAACAAGGCTTCAAGTAGTATTCAAGTTGAAGGAAATTTCTCACAAAACTCAAGAACACTCCACTTTAATTCTATCTTCTTAAAACCCTACTATTGCCTCTAAATTTATGGAAATATATGTTTCAATGCATAAAACAAAATTAACAGGGGTTCTGGTGGTTTCATGTAATTTTACACATGTCATCATCATCTGATGATGAATAGTTTGAGATAACTATGAAATAACAGGTGACACTAATTCCTGTGTATTTTGGGATTTCTATTTCCAAAAGAAATGGTTCTGTACTTTGTATGTGCAAAGAAAGTACAAACTAAGTGC
This sequence comes from Eidolon dupreanum, assembly GCA_028627145.1. Classification (NCBI taxonomy): domain Eukaryota; kingdom Metazoa; phylum Chordata; class Mammalia; order Chiroptera; family Pteropodidae; genus Eidolon; species Eidolon dupreanum. The sequence continues at coordinate 8,012,847 of CM053512.1, read as the reverse complement.
TATATCTTTAATGTTATAACCATTAGTTTTTTGTTTTGTTGTTGTTGTTATTTATATTGATGTGGCTCTCAAATTTAGCTGTTTATCAGAATGGCCTATAAAGTTTTAATAGACTACCAAGACTCAAGTCAAAAAAGCTGACATATAGAATAAGAATCTCCAAATTTGGAATCCAAGCAATATCAAGGATTCTAGAACACAAACAAGCTGGTAAACCTCTGGCTTTGCCTTCGGTCAGCCTGTTTCTCTCAGCTGAGTGATTACGGTAGCAAGGACATCTGGATACAACAATCTAAGAATCTTGTTTTGTCACTTCTCTCTCCCACACACAAAAACTCATACCAAATTTGTATGATCTTCATATATTTGATGTAAAAGTAACCTAATTGTTTTTTTTTTGTGTGTGTGTGTGTGTGTAATGTATAGAGCAGTCCATTGTCTCAGTGTAAGCAAAATCTACTTTCCATTCTTAATGTTGCTCACCAAAGCTAAAATCGTGAATCTAGTCTACCTCATTTTGTTTTTACTTGATGCTTCACCTTTGGTTTGCTATGATGCAATCTAAATTTCTAGACAATTTTGTTTTCAAAAACTTTTTCTGTGTTAAGAGGGTAATGAGAATACCCCAAGTTTTTGTTTTGTCTTCCATGCATTAACAGAGTTCTCAGAACCTAATTCCCTTGAATCAGGGATTTCAGAATCCATGGTGAGGAAATAAGGTTACCAATTACTGTGACCATGGAGAGGATGTTGGTGGGGAGAAAGTGCAGTGCATTTAGAGAGTTGGAGGCAGTGGGTGTTTTGAATTAGGTGAATCATACTCAATTTACCATTTTATCAGTGTAAGGTTTTATTGAATGATTTACCACCTTCAAATAATAAGAGCAGAGTGGCAGATCAGAAGTATTTTGGACATTTTCCTATCCTGAATCAATGGTTTTGGGCTACAATCTCCTGTAACTCATAAATGAGATTGCAAAGATATGACTTTTAGTAGCCATTAATCAACAACCTTTCTGCAGTAACTTAAAAATAGTAGCTAGCATTTTAATGCTTACTATTAGATATAATCCTAGATGTATATCCTGGCTCTTGTTAAAGGGAGTGAAAAATTCCTAGGAATGATAAACTCGGTCTTTAAGGCAGCAAGTTTTTCTCAAGAGAATCGTGCAGTATTAATTAATCAATTACTATCCTTACTTTTTTTTTTTAAAAGCTTTTTTTCATGTGTATGTTTCACCTCCCCCCACTCCCTTATCCCAACGTGGACAGTGGTACACTTTCACTTGCCTTCAAAAAATAAACAAACAGGATCATTTTAGCTTAGCAAAAATAAGCTCAAAGAAATTAAATATGATAGTAAAATGTATGGCTTAGAAAAATAAGCATCTAAATCAGCTGTAGCGAAAACCCCTTTAATACCCAAACACTTGTAATAAAATTTGTATATGTCATTAATAGCTTCAATATAACTAAAAGAATTATACCCCAAATTTGTAAAATGTGAACATAACCTAATTAGAAATAATGCAGTATTATCTCAACCACGATTATAAAGAAATTGACAATAATTCTAGTATTTGCCAAACATGTTTATCTGAATAGAATATATATATGTATGTATGCCAAGAAAAAAAATACATACTTATAGCAATGCTTTTTAATGGATTTCAAATTTGGAAAACTTGGAAGAGTTGGATTTATTTCATTATACTTATATTTTGCATGCATGTGACTCATTATTTTTCCTTCCCTTTAGCATTCTACTTCTGTATTTTTATCTGGTGCTAGGTAAAAGGTCACTCTGAGACATATGGTCAAGTCCTTAAAATCTTTCTAGGACACTATTATTATCTGCTCCCACCATCAAGTACCTATTGTTCAGTGTTGAAACTCAAGATATGCCTTCAGACTTAAATTCAAAAGAAGAAAAAGGCTATACACAGCAGGTATACTAGGCTGAGTTGTTTAAAAATCCAGTCCTTAAGAGGATAATGAAGATAAGGTGAGTAAAACTGCTAACCTAGCAATCAGAAGAAGGTACTATTCTTGCTTTGTACTTTGTAAAAAAAAAAAAAAAAATAATAATAATAATAACTTTTTTAAAAACCTGATTTTTAAAGTGATGTTTTTAGAAGACTAATCAGAATAACATTTTCCCACTGACCTCAATGTAAGAAGGTGACAGATTGGTTCTTTTTACTTTGAAAGAAGATTCCTCCCACCATTTGAAGGAAAAAAGTAAAAAAATAATGTTAACTAAATGTTATACAGAGGAGCTGAGAAGGCAAGGGATGAAGAAAGAAATGAATAAGGATAGGAATGAGGGCTCTAAGCAAAACTGATGTTATCCTGCATTAAATATATGATCAGGGAAGAAAATTTTTATTGGCCATTTACACTGATCCAAACCTATCAGAAGCTGTTTTTTGAATGGGTCCAATCTACACAGACAAGATCTCTTCTAAAAATAGCCTGTACAAATCCATTACCTGACCCTGTATTAAAATAGTTATCCTTGAATGTGAAAGGGAAAAAAAGCCAGTAAGCCTGTATTTATTTACATCTCTAACTTAAAATAAATTTCAAAAAATGTGTCAAATGGAATTAACATATCTAAGGCTTTTGCCAAGAGTATCCTCAAAAAACAAAAATTACCCCAATTAGCAATTCTCCTGTCAATATAGAAACAGATTAAATAGATGAAGTTTTCTGCTCCTTTGAATAAGTCAAGTTCTGAAGCAATTGATCATGAAAGCACAGGAAAATAAAGTTTTGATTTGCTCATCTTAAGAATCCTGGTAGTGCTCCAAGATACAACAATTGACAAATATTTATGTCTCTGCCATTTTATCCCATTTTTAGGAGAGCAGATACCGTTTCTTACCTCTAGTCACAAAGGTGGGTGAATGAAACCACCTGAACCAATCACAGTATCCTACCCTTCAAATTTTGTGATCCAAGGATGGACAAGACAGTCCAATCAGACTCTGCCTAATTCCTTCAGGCATTCACAAAGGCTGGTAGAAACAGTTCTTATTCCTCTCTGATTAGGAAAGTGTGAAAGAGTAAGGATTTAATTGCAGAATGATTGTGGCCCTATTTTTCTACAAAATGTAGAAATCTTAGTTTCAACATAGCAGATGGAAGCTATGAATTAGACATATGCCAACACGAAATTCAGAGATGGAGAGTGAGAACAGGAGCTGAGCAAGAGAGGGAGAGGGGGCGTCTCTCAGTTACTGGATGCAGTCATTTCAAGGCCAAAATATCTCCTGATCGTTCATAGCTTGGTGGCTTGATGGAGTGCGTATTTCTGTTTTTCAACATAGATCGGTATCTCTATCACTTCTACCTACAATAATTCTAACGACTGTGTTTTTATAAAAATGATTTCCTACATTCAGATTAGCTTCAAGGATAGTTTTGTTTCTTAGGTTTTTTTTAAACAACATATGAATAATAACTACATTTTTTTAGGTTTGAAAAATAAATACATATTTTAGGAGTTTAGATTTGTAACACCTACATTACATTTCAATGTAGGTTTTCCCTCTTTTTATCGAAAGAATTCAGAAATTATATTTTTAAGTTTGTTTTTCTTAGCATGTAAAAAACTCTAGATTAATTCACATTTTCCCCAAACATTTTGAATCAAAATAATTTTAATACAAATCTTAGAAACACCACCAATAAAGTATGAATGTGAATGTTACACCAATACTATATGAAAAAGAGAAAACTGTTTTGTTTTGTTTTGTTTTCAGGTTTGATGTCTGGAATCCCACCCACTGGGTTACACCTGGGACACAGGCTGCACCCTCAGCATCATCTCAGTGAAATTAGAAAATTCATGAGACTGTTGGGGAAAAAAAATGTCCTACGCCATATTGTTAACCACATATCACACTTGATATTAGGGAATTTATTACAGAATCATACCAGATTTCACTAGAAAGTTAAACTTAGACATACAAATTTTAACAGGGGGATATGGCGGAGCAAACAATGTTTCCTTTAAAGCATCAGTTTTTTTTTAAAGGTAGGAGAATAATTTTGAATTTATGTGAACTGAAAAAATTTTATTTGGAGCTCAGCTGTGTCAATGTTGGTGGTTGGACTGAAAATATACAAGTCGTATTTTCATAATTAAATATGCATCTTTATTGAATCACCTTCTGTCTACATAACTTTTGATTATACAAATATCTATTTTATTATTTTGTTTATATACATGTGATTATGCTTTGTTGCCTTTCCACCTCAGTAAACATTCTGTTAACATGCGAGTTTGGGAGAAAATTGGCTTTGGTATTAGTTTTATTTATATTTTGATATATGTTTAAATGTAAATTTTGTTTTTTAAAGGCCGAATATTCATACATTTTAAAAGAGGAAACTATGATGTTATTGAAAATTAAATGTTTAATATAATAATAAAAATTAAAAATATCCTGAAATATTTGTGAGGTTTGATGTACTCTTAAGTTTTCCAAACCATGTGTGACAGTATTAAGACTATCACTGCATGACTCCAACTACATCTATTAAATTAGTGATAATTGGTATAAAAAGTATAGGGGGCACTTATACTCTTTCAAAAATTTTTTTGAAATTGAGAGATACAAATAATCATCACCTAGGTGTGTATTATGAGAGAAACTGTGAAAAAAGGTGTGAAAATATAGTGCTATTTAATTCTTATAGTGATATTTAATATTGATCACTGCCTTTTTTTGTGTGTGTGTGCGACTGAAGAGAGAATTATGGGTTGTAAGAAACACAGGAACATTAAAATCAACAAAACCAATAAAAATTGTTGGAAGCTTCCTTAAATCTTAACCTAATATTACTGCTTTGCACAGTAAGTCTGAAATCATAACAATGGCTTTGATGAAACTTTACATTATAGAGATGTCAGATCTTGTGGGTCAGAAAAGTAATCAGCATTAAAATATACAACTGAAAATAATAAAATATTTTTTTTTAGTAATTCTTGAGTAAAGTAATATCAAACAGTTACTTTTAAATGAGATGGCTTGGATATTAAGAATTTAGCCATATTACTAGTTTTTGTTTTATGCTTTGAAGAAGATATTTCTGAAGGAAATATTTGAAATCGTGTTAATTTTGCGAATGCTAATCATCAAAACTTATAGATTATTTTAATGAATTCAGCAGAACTCTGTTGTCTATTTGCTTAATTCATCTTCTCAGAACCCCTTCATTATTTGTTTTTTAAGTACTCTCTGAATTCTTTTTTTTTTTGGTAAAAAAGCCATTTTTCTATTCCAGAGTGTGTGGAAGGCCTTTCTTTCAGTCAGCTGTCTTACCACCTCCTGGCTTAGATAAGCAATTTCAACATCCTCTCCTGTAAATTTGAAGTTTTAAGCAAAATTCTATCAGTTTCCTGCGGCTGTGGTAACAAATTACCACAGACTTGGTGGCTTAAAACAAAGGAAACTTATTCTCTCAAAATTCAGGAGGCCTACGGTCTAAAATCAGGGTGTCAGCAGCACTGTGCTCCCTCCAGAGAGCCTTAAAAAATTCCAAGATCTACTAAATCTATCTGCTAAAAGAGTGTATGGAACAATATGTGGTATACAACTTTTTAAGCCAAGCACTGACAAAAACAAGAATCGACGCCTCGTGAGATAACTTTGACCAGGCAAGCATCTCAGATGTGCAAATAAAAGGGGGTGGAAATCGCGCAACTTTTTAACTGCAGCAAGGCGAGTGGGTGCTGACAGTGCAGAAGGCAGTGGAGTTATGAGCCAGTGGTTCTATTCTTAAAGTGTGCATGGGAGGCGATGCAATGAACTGAAATCGTAAACTGGTATACCCAGAGTGCAGGTGCTCATTTTTCAATACAGGCAAAATTACACCTGCTGCTAGTAGGGTCTTTCTTGCTAAACGCTGTAATTCTGTTTCAGTCATTCCTATTTCCATTGCATAGAAAAACCTGCCTATGCACCAATGTCACCTAATGGCTCACTCAGTCACCGCTTAACTTTTTATCATTGTGAATGTACTCATTACAGGTACAACTATTGTAGTAGCCAGTACAGAAATTTTTATTAGAGATACTGCGTATATTTCTAATATTTCTTGTTTCATTTTGTTTTTCTTTTCAGAACCAAAGAGCACTAGCCTATAGTAAAAATGCACATGTAGGGGGAGAGGGAGAGAGAGAGAGAGAGAGAGAGAGAGAGAGAGAGAGAGAGAGAGAAGGAAAGAGAATTGTCTCAATGTTTCAACAGATCACAGAGCATATTTTGCACCAAAATTTCCTCTATTGATTTTTCCTTGTTTGTTCAATGACTGATTCTGTTTCTTTTTTAATTATTAAGATTAAGTATATATTATTTAAATAAGCAATTCCCCTTTACAGAATATAACTATTAAATGATAAAAATGTTCATCAATAGGGTAATACTTAAACAAATTATATTATATAAACTACAGAAGGTTGAACAGGCTTAAAAAGAATGAATCATAAGTTTTACACTGCATATTTTACATAGGCATGGAAAAAGGATGTTGAAAGATACATATTAGGCTGCTAATAGTGTTTGGCTTCAAACTGAAATGACAAAATGTAAGTCCGAGAGTATGAATTAAAAACCATTAACTATATGTAAGTGTACATTTTTAATTGCTCACAATAAGAATGCATTTTGATAAAATTATGATAATTCATTATAAAGCTCTAAAAAAGGTGGCAAATACTTAAAGTAGTTCTGTTCCATGTGAATGCCTTCCAGATTTGTATCAGACATTTATTGAAATAAATATCAAAAAGAATATGCATAAATTAGCAAGTTAAGTCTTGCTTCTGTCTTATTTATTATATTACCTGAAGGAAATGACTTTATTTATGGATTAGTAACTTAATTTTTTTATTTGTATGTCTGTAAAGACAGCAGTCTACATAATTTTGCACTAGGCAGAAAAATGACCTTCTGAAGACTCCTGAACTCCCAGTCCCCAGAAAGTGTGAAAGTGTTTGCTTTTAATGCCAGAAAGGACTCCACAGATGTGATTAAGCTAAGGATCTCAAAATGAGAGATTATATTGGATTATCTAAATGGGCCCAACCAACATAATTACATGAGTTCTTAAAATTGGAGACACTATGTTGGCTACGGTCAGAGGAGATGTGTTCACTCAAGACTTGGCGTTGCTGGCTTTGAAGATGGAGGGAGGTGCTGAGAGGCAAGGAATGCAGACAGCCTACAGAAGCTACAAAAGGCAGGGAAACTGAGTTCTCTCCTAGGGGCTCCAGACAGGAAGCTAGCCCTGCCAAAACCGGGATTTTAGCCTAATGAGACCCATGCCAGACTTCTGACATACAAAAGTCCAAAGTAATAAATCTGCATGGCTCCGAGCAACTCAATTCATGACAATTCGTTGTGGCAGCTATAGAATCTAATGCAATTCCTAAAATTGCTTTCAGATATAATTTAGTCAAATATTCTTTCTTTTCTCTAGTTTTGAATGGTCTTTCCCGCCTTCTTTCTACTCCTTACAGTTATGGCATCCAATTTTTTTTTATTTTTATTTTTTTAGTGAGATTAAATTCCCCTAATATAAATGTTAATAAAACATACGTTTAAGAATATTCATTAATTCATTTATAAGCAAAGCTAACATTTAAAAATGTGTGAAGTATACATTTCTGTATAGAGAGTTTTGAATTTTGGACTGTTGATATTTTGTAAATATAATGCAAATAATCTTGTGTACTTAATATTATTGTTGTGTTCTTATGTATAAAATTAATAGTAACTTTTGCTGGGTTGGTTGTATATTAGAAGCAGCAAATTCAACTTCTGAGTAATTTGTGTTCACTACTATATTTTAAGGATATGAATATAAGCTTCAAGAAGATAGGTAGTTTGTCTATCTTTGTTCCCAGTAATTGAGATATAGCTTGACATGTATTATAATTGATAATTAATATGAATGATTAATATAAATAAAATTGTTATTATTGATATAGTTATATACTTACAAGTAGATGCACATACATATTATCTACAATTTTCTCAAAACAATATTTTATTATTTTATAATAATTTTATAATATTTGATATTTTAAAATAACTTTATGAATCATTGAAAGATGGGCAGTATTATAATACTAAGAGTATTTAGTGGGTGCAAAACTAAAGTCAAAGATATATAGAAAGAGGAAGAAAATTAAAACATGAAGCTTAATCTTATCTAGAGCAGAGAAAAAACCTTTTTGTTCTTCCACTAAAAAATAACCCTATGACAAAAGATTATGCATATTAAGATGTTAGAAAATTTATGTTTTAGACCTGAATTCTAAATATATCCTATTATTTATCATTTTCTCTCTACTGCCAAAGATAGTGTCCTCTAGTCATCTCCTTTTAACGAAATAGAAGTCACCTTTAATTTTAAGTCTTTTTCTAAAGCTACAGCCATTTAAATTTGTGCATTTTAAAAGAGGTCTTTCTGATAAAACATTTCATGTATTCAAATATGCAACTGGTGTATTAAGAGAAATGTAAACTATTGTTGCAACAATTTTTTAAAATTAAATTGTTTTTCTCTATTGAGTTGTCAGAACTACGCTAATATATGCTTTCTGTGGCATATTTAATTTGATAAATTTGTTTATCAATCAGTGAAACAATTAATACATACAAAGAAAAATATGCTTTCAAGTCCTTGCCATATTTATTTTCTTTAGTAATTACCATAAATTTGGTTAAAGGTTAATATATGGGTCATATAAAGGGGAATCTGCCAGTTTGTCTTTCATATTCTTCCCCATCTTCATATTGTTTTCCTTTCCTTTTCCAGTAATGAGTAGTTGAATTAAAATTGAACATGCAGAAGCATCTCTGGAGGAGAAAGAGTAGAGAGATTGAGCTGAGAGCTGAGCAAGGGGGAGTTTCATACATTCTCGAGAGCATTTCTCTGGATCATCAGGCTGCTATTGTGACTTTGGCTGTTATGTTCATTTTTTAAGCCCGATGAATTGCCCTCAAATGAGGGCACCTATTTAATCCAAGTAAAAATGATTTTCTTATTAGTGGCTAAAGGCAAATGGTATACTTTATACACCCCACTCAACCATCTGTGCAGTGGTTTTGAAATTCTTTGAGGTTTTATAAGCCTTCTGCATTATATATTAGCACTTGTGCAACAGAAGATAATGTAAAGATCTTTTGAAGCACAAAATTTAAAGCTCACCCATTCTGAAACACTGCAGGGCGTCTAGAGAAGAAGAGAAAATAGCCAAAGTGCGACATGCAAATTTCAGAGAGATACAACTTTTAAAAATAGCGGAATTTACATTTCTCAGTATTTTTAAGTCTCTAAAAAAATGTCCTCAGTTTATTTTACAACTCTGTGAAGCAAGTAAAGGCCTGGGTCATTATAGGTGTTACATGTGTTAACTACTTTTGTTTTGGTATGCTGTCCATGATATCAACTCCTACGCTATATTTTGAACATCCAAAGAGAGCGGTAAAGTATTGCATTTATTATTAGGGACTATGCCATAAAAGCATTCCACACGTAAGAGTTCTAATTTATACTGCATTCTACAAGAGCAAGTCCTAGATTTGGTGGGGCACAAAGAGACCCACAGCATCATGCAAATTCTACCCGGAGTATCTAATATTATAGATGCTAGCTCCTACTTTCTCAACATGTTAAACTATAGATACCACTCTAGATTTTTAGCTTTGCAATCCTGTTTGACATTTGTCTTTTTCTATAGGTTTTATAAGGTTGTTTTATCGAGAGAACTTTTTTGCCTGATTTAGTGGTGTGACACGAAAATTCAAAAATAATTAACAATACTATTCATGATCATTTGTGAAGTAGATGTCATGCAAAATGTGTGTCAACCCTCCTGTGTAAATCACCTCTGAGGTTCAATTCTAAATGTGTGTGTATTCTAGATATGCTCAATGAGGAAAAAGCTATATAAAGATATTTCAACTCAATTCCCAAGTGTGTTCAGCAAGTGTGCTAGTAAAACACATTCGACTGTAGGAAGAATGAGATTGACATTGAAGAATTGATAATTTAATATTGAATACATACAAATAAAGGCTTGTTCTTCCATTAGAAAGGTTTGTTCTTTCATAAAAAAAAACATGAAAAAAGATTACATATATTGTTATTAGAAATTTTACGTTTTATACCTAATTCTAAATGTATCTATTTATGTAAAAAGTTACATACCAGTATGTAAAAAAATAATGGAAATTAAGAGTAAAATTTTTTAGGTTGTACAATTATGTAAAGAAATAAGAAATAACCAAAAAGTAACTAAATACCTTTATATTTCTTCACAAGTCATAAAATTGCCATATAGAAGTTAGCTCTTTTCCCTAATAAAAATATTTCATTTGAAAATGTGGATTCTAGTTTCCCTTTCTCACCATCTGCTCCATGGCAAGCTACTTGAATAACACTGAAATCTGTCTTTCACAGAGCAGAGACTGTGCCATGACCTGGTTAGCTTTCACAAATGGAGAAACAATCAATGTTATCGCTGCGTTGATGAAAAATGTGTTTTTACAAAGTCTTCTTATTCTCGATGATCTATTTAGTCATCGACTCCTTTTTTAATAATCACATAGTTTTTTTTTTTTTTTAAATCACCACTTCCACTGTCACATAATGTTGTGAAAATAGCTATATGAGAAGGACTTTTTTTTTTCAACTGAGCCATATAATATATAAGTTGAGAATACATGGCCAATAATAAAAGGTTTTTTCATTATGTCTAGAAAATTATGTTGACTTTAACTGTCAAGAAAGAATGTTTTTGTAATAATTTTCTAAAGTCAACATTAATGAAAAACACACTTTGAATAGTCCATAAAATAAAGTGTATTTTCTTTAATAACTTACTCTAAATCTCTTTGCAATATGGAGGTAGATAGAGAACTGGTATTTCTCATTCTATACTGGATCTGACTCTCTCTCTCTCTCTCTCTTTCTCTCTCTCTCTCTATATATATCTATATCTATATATATAGATATAGATATAGATATAGATATAGTCACAGATGGCACAGGCATTTCACAAACGTTATTATTAAGGGAGTGAACAGTAAGATGCAAAACATACAATACACCCACCGACAGGAGAGTTTTGTGAATAAAGGATTAGATTGTTTCTGGGTTGAAAAAAGTATATATTATATTCTTCTATTTACTATGTTGACTGTTTTACAAGAACATTTCTGTAATTTATTTGACCATGGATGTCTGTTTGAATTATAATGCACTGATAGAAAACCCACAGGAGCTCACATGATATAATGCTTCTTTCTAATAAAGTAGGTGGCCTAATGTCATCTCACAGATGGATTATAATTACTGCAAGAAATTATCACAGTTGGAATTTGTTAGTTAAATATTGTGGGCCACAGTCTATCTTAGATCTATACTCTACCTGCTTCCTGCAGCTCTCAGCTTCCAGAGGCTGAATTTTATGAACTATAACAACGGGCCGTCTTGCCTTCTGTGATTCTTCTGACTCCTTTCTTTTAAGAACAACCATAAGCTTGAGATAATCTGAACAAATCTTTTGACTACAAAATACTATGTAAACATCATAGTGAGTAATCACATTGAACTGCAATGCTGTTTAGCTGTTTCTTAAATGCTTGTCTCTCTTGCCTCTTCCATCACTAATTTATAATTCCCTTAATAAATCAGTTTTTTTTATTTCTTAATATTCATGCTGCTTGATTCATGATTTATGATCTCTGAGAATGGCATTTATAAATACAGAAATATTATCTTTATGGGTAGGCTTAACTGGAGGAAAAAAAATAATATAAATGGCATTTTCCACTAAAAGCATCCATTTTCTAGTGACTTTAGCAACTACTTCATGTGGCTTTTGCTGCAAAATAACTGGTATAAAGTATTTGTTCAAAATCATTCTCTTCTATAGAATTTTATTCTAGAGTAGTTTTTCAGTGGATAACATAGTTATTTAACTGGATACTTTTTCCTTTAGAAAGTATGTTGGATAGAACACTTGCAAATGATTCAAGTTCAAGTCCCGACTTTACCACTAGCTGACTCTAAACATATCACATAATTCCTCTGAGACTCAGTTCTATCTTGAACAATTTATGTCAGGCTAGCTCTTGATTTATCATTTAAAATTGTGAATTTAAATAAATAAACATTATAGATCTTCTTTATTAGAGACCATATGTTGCTTTGTGTTATTCAGTAAGATAAAAAGTAAGAGCAAAAATCTCTCAAAGTCTGAACATGTTAGATGCTTCTCTCTCTCTCTCTCTCCATCTAAACATACTCATAGATACATATAAGAAGAAAATATGTAATTAAATAATTTGTTAGGGTATTGAAATTACGCATGTTCAATTTTTAAAAAGCCACTACATGCCATTTATACTTTTTATAAATAAATTGTGTGGCATTTAATTTTAAACTGATTACTTATTAAAGAATAAAGAAATAAAATTAGTTGAATTAGAAGAAAGAATACAACTCCGTATTCTCAGTGTCTAAAGTTGAATAACTTTAGATAGTGTCTTTTTATATAAAATATTTATTAACTGCAGTTGCAATAATGTCTTTCATAACATTTAGAGTTGAAATAGTTTAAACATACATGTGTTAAATAAAAGATATATATAAATTTACTCTCACTGTCAGAAAGTTGTTTTAATAACAGAAGTTGATGTTTGGGGTTAGCAGTTAGCATTCGTACATTATTCCTCTATGATAACACTAAATGCTTTATCCTTTTCCTGGCTGCATTCCAAGCTGGGTAATCCTATTCACCTAAATTTCTGATGCAGTTTCAATATGATGTTGCACGCTTCTTTACTTTCTGTCATGTGCGGTTGTGTAGTGTCAAGCATTTTTATTTCTGAGTATTTTGCAGTAATCCCTTTGTTTGGTTTGTCTTTCAGAACATGCTTAAAAAATCTTACCAAGCTGTTGGAATCTTCAAGATGAGAGGTTATAAAACCATGAATGTCAATGTCAGAAGTCATTATCAAGTAACTAAAGAGGATTATGTTTATAGTGGATAGGTTTCATTTTTGTTGAACCATGCGGGAATTATTGTTCATTTACATGTTCACACTTCATCATTAGTTTGTCAATAAGCAAACATAATTTTGTTGTCATCAGAATGCACTAAATTTTTCTTTTGCTTAGTTTTTCATGGTCAGGTTAATGATAACTTTTCTCTCTACATGGATTTAATGTTTAAAGATAAATAACAATGACATTTGAGTCAGCAATCTTTACCCAGATGATTCAGATAGTGCTGACTGTAACTTCTATGAAGTATCATGAGGAAATATTCAAAGGAAGACTTCCTGTGTGCCACCAGAGTTTACTTAGCAGAATGGATAGAGCTAACTTCTATAGACTATTGAATTTTTTCTGGCATTTTTTTTTTCTTGTACAATGCTCTGCTAACAGATGGACAAAATAAAAGTTTATCCTCAGGAATTTGCCCTGAAGAATCAGATCTGCATATATAATGTAACATAACTGCAGGTTTTTTTAATGATGGCATCATATGTAATAGCGAACCCCTAGAAATCTCTTAAATAACCATATATTGGTGGCTTGAATAAACTATGTGCAAATAAATATAAAGAGGAGCGCATTTAATAGAAGGTCTAGGGCAGGCATAAAAATGAAGGTCTTTGTGAGCTAGCACGCAGTGATTTCTAGGATGTATTATATGTTTATATATTTTGTTAAGTACAAAAGCAACATGTAATATAATGTACTTAGTATGCAGCTTTTTGTAAAAGAAAAAAGTCAAACACACACACACACGCGCGCCAGGTTTAAATTCTAACTCTAACACATAGTACTAATATAACCATTGTTCTTTTGATAAGTTTTTAGGCATTCTCTTCCATTAAATTAAAGTGCCTGAAATAAAAATAACTCAAAAATGATTCATACTCTAAAATTCTTTTCTGTAATGATATTTCAAAGAATTTCCTGCCTTATATAGATGTAACCTGGAGCTAAAGAAAAAGTAGAGACTGAATATTCTTCTCAGTATTTCTAGGACAGCATAAATATTATAGGAAAAATTAATTTCCTTAATGACATATAGAACAAAGTATTCCAAAAACGTTTTTATATATGACAAATAAATATGATTTGTTTTCTACTGTTGAATGTTAGAAATCATCATAAGACCTATGATTTTATTTTTCCCTCCCAAAACATCATTCAAAAATAACTAGAATGATCAGAAGTCTACAAATTTAACTAAAGTTTCATATAAGTAATATGTTTTAAAAGTCTTCTATTCTTCCTTTGTAATATAAAGTCTATAAAATGTAGAGGGAAAATCATACTCTGCAAAGAATTCTTTGGTGAGTAGAACTGTTACACAAACTTCACGCCAGTTTAAAAGAAGCTTAAGATCTATCAGGAATGAGACAAGGCCGCAACTTCAAAGGATGGCTTGCAAGCCTGAATACCAACTAGGACTCCCATTGGGGAGGAATGACCTTGTGAGAACAAAGGAGCACCTGACTTACCTGTGAGGGTGGGTTGAGCCAAGAAACACAACAAGACATTCCTTTCAAAGTCCCAGAAAAGCTCTTTCCCAAATAGTTTATATCAAACGGCACAATGTTTTGCTATAATTACTATATAATAGTGTGTCTAAGTAAAATCTGAGTGATGACTTCAGTAATAAATATACACCTATTCAATATTTTTAATTTAGAATACTTTGGTATGTAGAGATATTTTAAGTATATAGATATAGAAAACTTATTCCTTACTTGTAGCGGACCATTTTCTAAGTGATGTCAAATCATCATCATCTTACTTAAATATTATCTTTTAAGTAATATTTAATTAATTTTGATAAGTTTTCAATAGATGATAAATGTTAACAGCCATTTACTTAGTTTTTAGCAATTATGGTATAGAACATATTTGTTAAACTAGATTCTAACTTATATTTGCAAATTAAAATGATTGACCAATAATGAGTTGCTTTACCTCAGAGCATCTTCAAATGCATTTTACACTTGTTCTCCTGAAATGGGAACACTCAAATATGAAAACATGCTACATGCCTTCCAGTCATTGGAAATAGTGGGCACTAAAGAGTAAAATAGAAAAAAAAAATCTAAAAATCTACATTAAATTAACACTTGTGCTGAAAACCACATTTAAGAGAAATATAACAGAAGGAATAAAAGTGGCAGGTCAAATTCATAAACAAAAAAGCACTTCCAAGCATAGAACTATCATCCCTTTTAAGATCAGTAAAGCAAGGATTTAACCTTGTGACCACTGCAGTATAAGTTATATAATTACATCTTTCAAAGTCAACACTTTCACCTTGCGAGGCATAATAAGGCCATGCAGATGCAGGTTTAAATCAGTAATTTCTGCATTCTGCTTCCTCTCACGTTGGCGATAATAAGATATGGCAGTGGAGCATGCCTGAGCCTCCATTTAATTATCAGTACAGTCTTTCATTTAAACAACAAAATAGTTAGCAGTAAGCTTATAAATGTGGAAAGCATGCAAAATAGAAAAGGTAAGTCCTTTAAAAACCTTTAAAAACACCTCACGCATAAAGGGCCAAGCACTCAAAATGTGTTTCTACGACCCTATAAAGAAATCAAAACTAATAGAAAATACATGACTGGAAAAGATAATTGGATCCTTCTTTGTAGAGAATGAAACCAGTTTGCAAAAATGTCTTTAAATGTTGAAAATACAGTATAGAAAAATATGAAAAATAGTTTAAAATTGAAATCAACTTTCACTGCTTTATGCAGATTGTCTCTTAGATTCATAAATGTGTTTCGAATAGAATTTGGCTTCACTTATTGGTATAAAACTACCAGGAAAACAAATCTTAAAAGATCAGCTATTGTTAACATTAATAATATAATCATGGTTCTAATTTTTTTATTTTTGAAAGGATAATATATTCCTACTTTTCAAAATTCAAAAAGAACATAAAAGATGTCCAGTTAGAATTCCTGCACCATTCCCCATTTCCCCCTTACTTCCCAAACCTATTGGTAACTTTTTAAAAATCACTTTCTCATTCAAACTTCAGAAAAATATAAGAATACATTTATTCTTAAAATATGACTTAATATTATTATATGTCCTAAAACACTTTATGAAATCATATAGAAAGGCACACATCAACGTACATAATACATCTAGGATATCACTTAAAAATCAATCAGAGCACTTGTAATAAAGAGTAAATCTGGCATTACTGGGTCAGCCTTTAATCAGCTCCTTTTCCTGGCTTCTCTTCATCACCTCATTCTCTAAATAATGAAAAGCCCAAGGTCAGGCTGGGGACTACTGCTCTTTGTCTTACTTCCTCTGCAATCTCATCTAAGTGCTGGTGGCATGCATTTATATTGTCTGACAAGCTCTTCCTTATGAAAACTTTATACCAGAATATCTAGCGGTACACTCAACACTTCCACATTTCAAACTTAGCCTGCACTAAGCTAAGCCGATATTCTCTAAAGCAACACCACCTCTAGCCTTACCCATTTCAGCTCATAACCAACTCAGTTCTTGTATTTGCTTCGGCCTTTGGAACTGTCATTCTCTTATATGACCCTTTTTCTCACCTGCACTGTACTCCATCCAGAGTAACCTGGTCCCTATTATTTCTCTGACCTCGTCTCCTAAGCTCCCAGCGTTCGGTCATTCACTCTGCCCCTGTTCCTGTATCTCAGTTACACCCGCTTTAGGGTGCTGACAACTGCCAACCCTCTGCTTGGAATACTCTTTCCCCTGACGTCTACATAGCAAGCTATTTCACTGTTCTTGTGTCTTCATTTAATTCTGCAGGCTATGCTTATATATATATACCAGAATTTAACCACCTGTCACTGTCCTGGCCAAAGCCACATTTTTGTGTTATATAATCATCTTCTATATAATCATCTGTCTCTACCCTTTGCTACTTTCCATGAATTTTCAACATAGCAATGTAAGTGATTTTGTTAAGATGTAAATCAAATTAGACCATCAGAATAGAAGTCAAAGTTCTTTCTATGAATTATGAGGCTGTTTAATCTGGCTCCTATTATTTCTCTCACTCTGTAACTGTATCAAGTCTCCCCGTTGTTTCTCGAACGCTCCAGGTACGCCCCCCTTCATCTCAGAGCATTAGTGACTGCTGTTTGCTCTGTCTGAAATTCCTTTTCTCGGTTACTTTGGGTGTTTATATATTTTTAATTATGTTTAAATATATATGTGTACATGTGTGTGTGTGTGCGTGTATAATTTCTGTCTCCATGGGAATGGATTCTCATGATGACATCCTGTTTGTCTTTTTCCCTTCTCATTACAATATTTCCAGGGCTGAGAACAGTGTCTGATTATCAGTTGACATTCAATAAAAACTTATTGAATCTAGGATTTCGCATAGGAATAGGTGTATTTACATGTATGTGAAATAAAATATGTTTTATAATTAGCTTAATCTATAAAATTAACAAAACATTCTGCTTTTTTTTTTATAAACTTCCATTAAAAACTATTCATCCATATTTTGCTAAACTAGTAAAAGAAAGTGAAAAAATTTTGTTTTGAAAATCCAGTTCTTACATCAAAAAGAAAGCAGATTTCTTCAATAAACAAACCTATCGAAGGTACACGTTATCCTAGTGGCTAATCTGGAGGACTTTAGAACAGAACCGCTGTTATTCTGATATATTTAATTAGCTTCACACTTAATACGCAATTTCCAAAAAAGTTTAACTGAAAAAATATCATTTGTCAAATATTGCAAAAATGCAGAACTAAGATAGTTTTTCTGTCCTTTAATCATTTATGAAAAATAGCCTAAAACAATGACCTTTTGTTGTTTATTTTTTATGTCTTTGCAGAAATGCTTTATGAAACACTGACAAAAAAAAGAATTTTGAAAAGGTCAGTGATGTATAGACACGCTGTTGCTGAATAATTAACAGAAGTTTCTTTTTATATCTTGATGGGATATCTTGACCGCTAGTTGCTAATAACAACATGTTGAAATTAGGAAACCGTCAAAGGGAAGTTATGTTCCAATTTGAAGAACTATCGATCATTTCGATCTGTCAACATAGTAACCGAGTTCATTAGATTCTGACACTTTGATACTACCTAAATCTTAGCAGCTATTGAAATAGCAATGATACTAGCAGTAAATGAATAATAAAGTAAGGGATGAAAGTTTGCAAATTTCTGAAACTATGCTGCACGGATAGTTATCATTTAGCAGCATAGCATTTCTCTGCAATTGTATTACTCTAAATTAAGTAACATCAATTTAAGAAACCACAGCAAGAGGAATATATAAAAACACAGACGTGTGAATAGCAAGGTCAAAATCCGGAGGCTCTTAGAATAAATTCAGCGAAGAGGATGATTGTATAGCAGATAATGTTCAATAAATGAACATTTAAAAGTTAGGACATATATAAATCCAGCTTTCTGGCTTCCACTGAGAAAGGTTTGGAAAACTGATTCTCATCCTCTTATGGTGAGAGCTGGTTCTAATTCCATCAGATTTGGAGCTTTATTTTGAGCACTGCAGTCTTCACTCCTTACTAATCTTTCCCACACTAAAGATTACTGTCATTTTTACCTTTATCATCTCATTTGTTTTCTACTACTTGAGGTAAGTAAACAAGAAAACAAGTCTATTATATTTATGTATTTACTGAAAGAGAAACAGATGACCAAATTAGGCAAAGATAAACTAATTAAGTCATGAGATTAAAAAAAAGAGTAGAGAACTTTTGTGTGTTTATGTATAAATGTGAACTAAAACAGCTTTTCAAAATATGCAAATGAAAGTGTGCTGTAGCAAATATACAATTTAGTTATACATAGATCTAATAATCCTTGTGAGAAATATGACTAATATCTAGAAAAATGTATTTAAATTTTGTTACACTAAAAAGAATAAAAAAATTTAATTAGAACTTATAGAACTGTTAACTTGAAATTTAATATTGTAGTAAATTGTGATATATGTTTATCAGTTATTTATAGAATAATTAAATGAAAATAAATAAGGAGATAATCATCTTGAAGAAACCTGATATTTAACTTGACCTAATCTCCATTTGTGAAACATTCCACCAAATAACAATAAAATTCGTTTCTCTGCTTATCTTCAATACTTCTTTGACCATAATCGATAAAGTTAAGTTTTCCTAGCACTTTAAGGCAGTGGAAGCCCAATGGAAACTGGAAGATATTTATTGGGAGATTCTATTTGTTGGTTATGGACTCAGAAATATCTTTCTTAAAGTCATTGCTTTAGATATTGATATGAACATCGGACATAGAAATGGATACACAGAATGCAATAGCCATGCAGAACTCTTCAGGATAAATAACTTGTAAAGAAGAGTTATTTTCTAAATTGAAGTATTCATCTTTAAAGGTAGGTTTTCTTTCTTGAGATTAAAAAGAGAATGGAACAATATAAGTTGTAGAGGTTGTCTTTTTTTTTTCCTGGTAAATTAATAAAACAAATCAATCTTTCTTGTGATAGTGTAGTCTGCCTATATTTATCTCAGCAGAACACTAATAGAAAATTTTTAGATTAAAAGAGTTGAGAAATAGAGAGGGCAAAGGAATAACTAAGCAGAAAAAAGCAAGAAGGAGCTAATTTTAATGTACATTTTATTCACATTACTGAATTCTACTTTGCAGCTATTCTATTTGCGTTTTATTTGAAATCTTCTAATTTAACATAGTTGTTATAATCTCAATAGCACCATAATTCTTCCTTTTCTGTGATGTGAAACATGTTTTTACAAAATGCTTTGAAGAACTATATTATCCTCGATATCCCTTCTACTATTTTTCCCACAATTAAATCCCTGAAAAGCAGGTGGTACCTGGAACCCCAGCGAGAGGTTACATTTCTCAGTTTCTCTGTAACTATGTTATGACTAGTCCTTATGTTATGACTAGTCGTATGTTATGATTACCTATGTTATGACACCCCACATTCTACCAATGCGGTGTGAGAAATTCATGCAATTTGCTCTGTGCCTTTAAAGGGAAAGAACATGCACTCTTCCTCCATATTTCCCCTTTCTCCTGGACTGAGAACGTCTTTGACCATATGAACCTGACCAGCTCTTTAGAGAACGTTGAGCTATGACTTAGAAAGTCTAAATACATTAAGAATCCCCTGTATCACCATGGACCCCTTAGCCCATGCTATTGAAGAGAGAGGAAATGAACTTTCTACCTTCTATTAATTTTGTTTATTTATAATTTGTTGTTGTTGTTGTTACAGCAACCAGGCCTAACTCTTATATAATAACAAACAATAAACTATATTTTTTTTCTAGATTCAAGTTTTAGCTATAAAGATGATTATATTTTTAAGCAGTTCTATTTCAGATGGGATCTTATTATGCCAACTATATTTTGTTTTAAATCACACAATCATTTGGTATGAAACATAGTCTTTTTTTGAAAAATTATTTAAAACAAATTGGGAATCAGGGTAATTGATATTGCCTTAGCAAATTAGTAATATAATAAAGTCGCCTTCCTATTTTCCAGTGGCATTTTATGAAGTTTTCTGATATCTTGATCTAATTTGTACATTGCTTCCCATTGGAACAAAATCACTTAAAAAAATAAAATTCTGCCAGGGAAGTTTGGTTGTCCATTGATAAGAATAAATTTTGATATATTTACTATTACATAGGCCTTTAAAATTTCCTTCAAAAATCTCCTGTTCGTGTTAATATTATTTCTACACCAAATAAAAATAAAATTATTTGCAAATGTAAAAGACACACAAGAAGAACAAAATATTTCAAATAGCTTTGAAACTCAAATATTATCATATTGGCACATTGACACTTTCCCTTGTTACTGCACTAATGATTTTTATTATATGATGATACCATATTCTAAGCAGTTATTTCCAAATCATGCTCAGCATTTACTTGCTCATCTTACTTATTTGAACAGTCATAAGCTTTCTTATTAAATTTAACTTAAGTTGGAATAGTCATGCTGGTAGTTTTTAATAACTATTAATGTATTTATTGAAGGAGAATTTAAAAGCACAAAGTTTGAGCGAGATTTTTCCCTAGATCATATTTAGCAAAATGATATAAAATCTTTTTGCTATTAAAATTATTTCCATTAGCCTAAAGATTTTTTTAAATATTGTCTTTCTCAGTTAGATAATTAATTCTTATTTTAAAATTAAAAAAAAACGTGAATAGAAAAATTTTAAAATTAAAACCTTAAAGATATATTTACACACTTCCTTGGCTAAGCTACCTCTATTTAAATTTTCTAAATCTTCTAGAATTTCAATGCATTTTAATAGTTAATTTATAAATACACATTAGTTTCTTTCTATTTAAATGAGTATCTATAATTTCCTATGAGTAATTTGTAATCACTTAATGTTTTCAAAATATTTTTATGTTTAAATTGCTTATTCATGAAATTTCACGTGGAAAAAGTTTTCATTTTTCTTTGTAACAAACACATATTTTTGCCACTTTCTGGGTACTACAATGAATATTATTGTACTTTGAAGAAAGTAGAAATAGTGTTGTGGAATGAGTTCTTAGAACTGTGCGAACACATTTTAAATTTGATAGACACTGCAAAGAAAAAACAAGAAACAGATAATTGCACTTATTTAAGCATTCATCAAACTTACACAAGTGTCCAATTCCTATACCTATACTATCTAGTCAAAACCTGATATCACTTTATCTTTCTCGTGTCTTTATTTGATCTGATAAAAATTTGTGAAGATTTTATTTCAATTTCATGCTATTTATATTACTCTAGCTTTCAGAATGTTTGATTTTTATTCACTTACACTAAATATATATATATATATATTAAATAACAAAATATTTTAATATAAATTTTTACTTTTCTTTTAAAATGAAAAAAAGTCAAGCATTAAATATCTGATCTTTTTTACTTTCTAAAATACTGGCAGAACTTCAACTTGATAATATCTCTGTTTATTGTTCTGTTTATTTACTATTCTATATTGTATTACTGCAAGTAATTTGTATTTCTCTGGGATATCATCTATTTTCAATTTATTGCCATAAATTTGTATATAATATCATCTTATAATTTATTTTAGTGTTTTCTTTAAGAGTTATTGGCATATGGTAGGCACACTATGAATGTTTGCTGAATGTAATTAAGAGTTCTGTTGAATAATAAACAAAATATTTTCTGGTTCATTAAATTGCACTAAAATTGCTTAATTTGTGGTTGTTTTCACTTACCAGTAATAGTTCATTTATTTTCATTATTATCAAAGACATTCAAATATTTGTATTTCCTTCAGGAAAAACAGACAGTATTTTCCTTTAGGTTTTCTATGAAATATCTTTCAGTTAACTACTTTTTAGATAATTTGACATTTTAGTTCTGATTTTCTCTTTGGTAATATTTCTTAATTTTTACAATATAAAATATAATTTGTTTCTGTTAATAAGTTATTTAGAAAAAAACTTTAATTTTCCTGAAAATAATTTTTGTGGCTATATTTAAAATTATTATTGACTCAAGTTAATTATATCACAATCAGAAAACATAGCCCATAAATTACTATTTGGGGTAATTTATTAATAATTTCTTCTTGGCAAGTATATGACAAAGTTTTATAAATGTTCAAGGTACACAAGAAAATAATTATTCCCTGGATGGTAAAATAGGTTATGCATATTACATGTCTCTACATTTTGGTCCATTTTTAGTCAATTTTACTCGCTCAGACAGTCTGAAAGATGTAAAAACACTTTTTCACTATAATTGATTTTATTTCCACTCTGTGGTTTCAAAAAATAAATCCTCTATATCAGAATTTAGCTGTATAAATCTAGGTGCCATTTCGATTTGTTCATAGTATTATTATGTGTATTTTATCTTAATTTACTTTTCTTTGTTAACTTCCATGTCTTTTCTATTTTATTTATTTATTTATTTATTTATTTATTTATTTATTTTCGTGTGTGCCATCTATATTGTGTTTTTGTGACTCCAGCTTTATTTTTGTTAAAATTTCCTGGTGTGTTTGTTTATTTTATTATAAGCCTTTTTCTCCATATTTTTTCCAATATTTTTCTCCTTAACAAACAACATTGAGCTTGGTTTGCATTTTCAGCAATATGAGGATCTTATTCGTTCTAAAGAGGGGTGGATGGAGGGAAATGCCACCTGCACAGTTAGTGAAGTGATTGATATACAGAGTTCATTACTTTCATTTTAATTTGTTTTGTCTATTTCTTAATTTTTCTATAGTTATTCTCATTGCTTACTTTCCTTACTTGTTACTGACTATACTGGATGTATCCTTAAAATAGAATTGTGGAACATATTTCAGTTTATGTTTAAAGAGTACTGGGATGTTTCACATACAGGAAACAAGCATTAATAATCTATTGTATAGAGTAGTATCAGTTAGTCAGATTATTGATAATAGTGGCATGGAATAAAGTACCAGAGAGGAAAAAGCCTTTGGTAGTCCAAGACCTGGGACACTTAGTTATTGCAGGGAAAACAGAGATTATACAGGTTATACTGTCAAATGACTTCTTTTGATTATGACCATTAATAAATCTGAAGAAACGATAAATTGCAGACTGTGAATTTCTGACTCCAAAACACGAATGAAGAATGAAAAGCCGTCTATGACATATTTCGAGGAGTTCCTGGTCTTCTATAGTTAATAGGCAAATCCAGGGCCTGGCTTAAGGGCCGTGAAGCAAAAATGTTAACATCTCTAGGTGTTCACTCTAAGGCAATTGCCTTAGAAAACAAAACAAAACAAACACAAAAAAGAATTGGTTGGGGATATTTGGATTTAATAGATTAGGATCAGACTTTTGAACCTCTTATAACCTGCTTTGCCAGTGGAAGTAACAACCTACCTCTTTGGAACAAGTTAATTTTCCCCCAATTAAAAAAAAATGTTTTATTCCTTTACCAAATGCAGTTCCCTCTCAAGGGGATTCAGATACCCATAGACAGCCAAACATACCATTGGCATTTCTAGCATCGCGACAAAAGTCCCATCATGTAAGAGAAGATTCCAACTAAAACAGAGATTCAAGGCCAACACTGAAAGTAGATAGTCTCCACATGGAAATACCTATTAATATGAGTCAATGGAAGCCTGGAAAACCTGTATCAAAATGAATTCTAAGAATATCTGACAAAGAAGGATGACTTAATCTTGATTTATGCTCTATCTATTGATATATTGTCTCCTGCACAAAAGAACAATTGATAATTTTCTAGCTTACTTAATTATAATCTATATTCAAAAGTAGCTTAAGAATCAATGGAATGGCCTGCTTCTACTATATAAAAGAGTCTGAAGGCTCAGGATTGCAGGAATGCTTGAAGTAGACTATTATATTCAGTCCAATTAGCCATTCTTAACCATACCTTTGAGAGAGCATGGAAAACATAAATTTTGCCAAGTCTTTAATAAATTAATTGTTGAATGAATAAATGAGCTTCTGCCTTTGAAAAGCTGTGAAGGAGGTTTACGATTTATGAACAACATTACTGTGGGGGGTATTAAAATGGGCTTTAATTTCATGACATCAGTGAGAATACTAAAAGCCCAAAGTAGCAGAGGACAGGCACTAATGACTAGAGAGAAAGTGGGAACAATAACCTTGGTAAAACAGAAGTATAAGCAATGTTTTGTTCTGCTGAGATCTGTGGTGAGATTGAAAAAAAAAAAAAAATCCATTCAGCTAATGGCTAAACCAACAGTTACATTCTCTGCTGAACAGAAAAAAAAAAAAGTATCAATAATATCAGACAAGATTACTCCATGACTATGATAAAGACAAAAATTTAAAAAGCAAGACGAAAAGACAATATCACAATTATATCTGAATATAGAAAATTGAAATTACATTATATAGTCACAAAAAAAAAAAACAGATAAATCTTCTTTTGTCTAACATGATTGACTATGCTTCTTTTTCAATGAAAACACATATTCTGCTTTGGTTCTTCCTATCTCTTAGACAAAAATTATTAAGATAATCAGTCAATGAATTGATCTGCCCCCAACACATTTTTACCAAGATGTTTCACATTTCCTCTGGTACATTCTCCTTTGCCATAGTGAGATGGCAAATTTGTTTATTACAGATATGTTCCTGGTGGTCTTGGTTCCAGAGTTTTATCACAGGTAGTGTTTCCAATAGAATTCAGCTGATATACTTAACATAAGAATATCATAACATAAGTATATAACATAAGTATATATGCCCCTTCACATAGGGTATCATAACATATCCCTGGCATAAGAATAGTTAAAAACTGACAAACACTTGAAGATAATTGAGTAGGTTTTACAGTACTAATTTGTATATCTCAGAGCATATTCAGTTGAACAACTTTAAAAAGACTGTACATGTTTTTAAAAAAAAAAAAATAGATTGGATGTTAATCCAGTTTTGCAAATGGCAAAAGGGCAAATCAATAGAATTAATCATAACCTTGAGACAGTCTTTAGGGATAGCCTGTGATGTTGACGTTTTCACAGCCCTTTTTACTCTTTTGGGATGGCTTAATACCAGAAATTGCAGTTCTCGTATGTAAACAAATAATAGGCTGGCAGATTGTTTCACTACATGAATTTGAGCATTTGGCTGAACAATATTAAGAGAATTTAAATTGAAAAAAAAAAACTTAAATACAGTTCAAAATAAAATAATGGCCTTTAAAAGAAAGCAGTTTAATGAGTCTGCCCCTCTCTTAAGGGGCATCAATAACAAAACAACAAAACATTTTTTATAGAAAAACATGCTAACTTTATTAATGAAATGGCCAATGGAAAATTAATCAACTCATCCTAGTAGGTAAAAAAAAAAAAAAAAAAAGTAATAAAAGCTCCTAATCCTGAGGGAATATGAAAGCATTCCAAGAAGGACTGTAGTACCTAACGTCCACTGATATTAAACGAGGAACAGAGACCAAGAGTATGGTTGTCAGGATGGTGGGTGCAAAGGGGAAGGGGAACACAGTCAATAATATTATGATAAGTTTACATGGTGGCAGACTATTACTAGAATTAGTGGAGTGATCATATGGTAAGGTATAAAAATGTTGAATCACTATATCGTATACCTGAAACCACTATAACTAGTATAAGATTATATAGCAACTATACTAAATTTAAAAAAATAAATTAAAAACAAACCCAACAACAACAACAACAACAAAAAACAAGGAATGACTTTCCAATCATTCTTTGTACCACTTTTTCTGAGTCATAAGTATATTTCAGGTGGTAGAGATTTTAAGTGCCCCTAAAATTCTCTCCTTTAAAAATCTGTAACATAATCCTTGGCCCCTCACTGGCCAACATATATTCCTTCTCTGTGACACCACTCTAGAAAATTTAATAACAAAACTTCTATAGAAATATGACATCAAATCAAAGCTCTTCACAGACTCTTTCTAGAAACACACTAGGACTCTTTCCATCAACTGGACCGAAACAGAAAGGACAGCCTATTGCGGAAGACTTCATTAAAAAGGACTTATAAACTTTCCATGAGATCTTTAACAATCTTATGTGACCTATTAAAAGCTTTATGGGTTTCTGAACTATAAACAAGTTAGAGATCTTCCACTTCCTGACAGGCCCTGGCCCAAATACAACTCAGTCTTTACTAGTTGTTGTGGCTACCCACTTTTGTTGGGTTGGTAGACTTTTGTTCTTCTTCAGTTTTCACTTAGAGCCACACATTCATATTTGTTTGCTTTCTCACAGGAAAATTAACAATGTTCTTAGATTGAAATGACACTAAGGTTTACGGAAACCCCCCTTTTAACTATGAAATCCTGAATCAAGACCTACAAACTTAACATTCTCTTATGACTCATCCTGAATACAATGCGTAAATGATGTATAGTTATTCTCACAAAAACAGACACGTTTCTAAAATAAACTCTTTTTGTTAAATGCTTTACCTCAGAAGAAAAGACTCAAAAGAACAATTGAAATTCTACTAGAAAAAAATTATTATTTGAAACTAATAATCAAATTCAGCAAAGTTTTAGGATACAAAATCAATTGGGTTTCTACACACTAATAATAACTATCTGAAAAAGAAATAAAGAAAACAATTATTTGCAATGATATAAAAAAAAAAACAACAGAATACCTAGGAATAAATTTCACCAAGAAAGTGAAAAATCTAGACATTGAATCTATAAGACATTGGTGAAAGAAATTAATAAAGAAACAATAAATAAAAAGATATCTGGGTCCATGGATCAGAAAAGTTAACAATGTTAAAATATCCATTCTACCCAAACCCATCTATATATTAAATGTAGTCCCTATCAAAAGCCCAAGAACATTTTTCACAGAAATAGAAAAGAATCCTAAAATTTGTATGGAACCACAAAAGATCACAAATATTCAAAGAAATCTTAAGAAAGAACAAAGACAAAGGCATCATACTTCCTGATTTCAAATTGTATTATAAAGATACAGCAATCAAAATGGTATGATACTGGAATGAAAACTGACACACAGACAAAGAGAACAGAATTGAAAGCCTAGAAATTAACCCATGTGTATATAATCAAGTAATATTTGACAAAGGATCCAGAAATATTCAATGGGAAAAGAACAGTCTTTTTAATCAATGATGTTTAGAAAAGTGAATATTCACAGGCTACGAAATAAAATTTGATCCTGTTTTACACCGCACACAAAAATTAGTTTGAAATGGATTAAAATCTTAAAGATGAGCCCAGAAACTGTAAACATTCTAAGCAAAAAAAAAAAAAAAAGGTAAAAAGCTCCTGACATTAGTCTTGGCAAAGATTTTTTTATATATGACACTGAAAGTGTAAGCAATGAATGCAAAAATAAAGAAGTAGTACTGTATCAAACTAAAAAGCTTCACACAGAAAAAAAAAAAAGTGAACAAAATGAAAGGCAACCAACAAAATGTGAGAAAATAATTGCAGATCATATATGATATGGGTTAATATCCGAATATGTAATTAACTTAAACAAATGAATAGCAAACACACGATATAATATGATTTTAAAATGGACCCGAATAGACCTTTTCCTAAAAATTACATGAAAAGTCTCTCAACATCACTAATCATCAGGAAAATGCAAATCAAAACCACAATTAGATATTACCTCGTATCTGTTAGAATGGCTATCATTGAAACGACAAAAAATAACAAATTTTGGTGAGAATGTGGAAAAAAGAGATCCCATGTACATTGTTGGTGTATTTCCACTAAGAGAAAAACTATGAAGATTCCTCAAAAAATTTCAAAAGACGAACAAACAAACAAACAAACAAAAAACTACCATATGATCCAGCAAACCCACTCCTGGACATTTATCTGAAAGAAATGAAATTACTATCTTGTTGAGATTTCTGCACTCCCATGTTTATTATAGCATTATTCAGAGTATAAAAGACATGGAAAAAGCCCTAAATGTCCATCGGTGGATGAATGGATAAAGAAAATATGATATATAAATATATCATATATAATATTACTAATTCATAGAAAAGAAGGAAATCCTTCCATTTGCAATAACATGGATGAAACTTGTGGCCATTATGCCAAGTAAAATAAAGCAAAACAAGAAAAATACTGTATGATTTCACTTACATGTAGAATCTAAAAGGGTGAACTATATAAACAAAGAGTAGATTGATTGTTGCCAGGGACTTGGGAGGAGGGGAAATGGGGAGATGTTGGTTAAAGAGTACAAACTTATAGGATAAATGAGTTCTGTGGCTCTAATATACATCATAGTGACTATAGTTAATATGACATAGTGTACTTGAAAGTTGCTAAGAATGTAAACCTTAATTGTTCTCACCATAACAAACAATAACAATAACTGGTAATTATGTGAGGTGAAGAATCTGTTTACCTTATTGCAAATATTTCAGTATATATTTTTGTATCAAATCATCATATTGTATATATTGGACTTACACAATATTATATGTGAAGGGTATCTCAGTAAAGCTGGGAAAAAAAGATTCTTGACTCAAGCAGATGATGGGACAAAGTGGACGTTTTCCACATAAAATGATAAAACATGATGTTCAATAAGTCAACTTGCTTGTTTCCTTTTGATTTACTACTTATTTTAATTATTGTATTTTGGTACCTTTTTGTGATCCCTTGGTCTCCAATGGCTGTTTGTACATATCTTCATCATATCATTCTTCTTTTCATCTGGCTTTCCTCTGTCACCTGTGGAAAAGCAAAACTCTCTTGTTTCTTCTGACTATAGTTTCTGCTCTAAATCTAATTGATGCCCAAATTTGTCACCTTCCATGTGATTCTGATGACACAAATTTAATACCTATCCCATTCACCACTCAGAAGGTATATTTTGTTCAACAGGTTCCTTGTGATTTATAAAGTGTCCTATCATTATGAAGCTAAGCCTTCAGTCATAAAAATTTGTTTACACTTTCACTATCAGTCAAGAAAATACTTTCACTGAAATAATATTAGAATTGTCAACAGAATACACACACACACACACACACACACACACACACACACACACACACAGACACATCTCACTGGGTATAAATACATACCATTGCTCACATCTTATATGCAATATGACATATACGTGTATATATCACAATGGAGCAGCCTTGGACCTTGGCAGATGTCATGCTAGAGTCCCAGCTTCGATGGCAGAAGGCAGCGTCACTGCTGGAAGGACCTGCAGCCTTCTGCAGGGCTACAGATTTGCTCACTGGGTGTGGACAGTACTGTCCCCTGTTCTGGTGTCGGGAGGTCCGGCGTCTTCACAGTTGGGGGACCAGAGGTTCCCCTGCGCCCGGCTGGGCTCCCGGAGAGACGCACCGCGGCACCGTGACACCCAGACGGGGGAAGTCGAGGAGGATTGGGATTTGTTCGATAGGTGGTGTGAGCCAGATTCCTCACTGGCTAGTCTGGCACGAGGGTCCCTGCCACCAGGACCCCCCTGTCGGTGCCTAGAATGCTCCGGAGGTCCCCAGGAGCTGAGGTCTGGCCTCCTCTGGGGACAGTGGTGACAGCAGCAGCGCCTGGACCAACGTTGCCAGTCTCGGAGCTGCCCCTGACACGCAGGTCATTGCAGACCATCCTCTTCTGCCCCTCCGCGAGGACTCACTCACTCCACACACACGCGAAGCCATATAAGGCCCCTTGTCAGCTCCAACTGTTCCCTGTTTGCCTCCTGGGAAACTCCACACTCCACCCACCTGGCCCAGCCCTCAGCTCTGGCCTGCAGGCGTCCCCCATCAAAACCAAGCAAAACAAACAAAACAAAAACAAAAGTCGTAGGGTTTCCGCTCCACACACATCCCACAATTTCCTGTCCTTACAGAGACATCTCATGATTCTCCCAGCCTGTTTTCATTGCTTTGTCAAAATAACAAACTTAGCATGTGATTAACTATAGCTGTGTTCTTATGGGTCTTTGGTCCCAGGCTTTATCAATGCCAAAGGCTAGTGGAAGATGAGAAATGAAAAGGCAGCAGATGGATATTCTGGTAAAGTGGTGCTAATCATGTATGGGAGAAAATATCCAAGTCTGGCTACTAGAGACCTGACTGCCTCACTTCCCAGACTCAAGCCAGGTTACGGACAAGTGTATACTCAAGCGGAGCTGGGTGTCTTTGAAACAGGCCTGAGAGGCCACTGTAATTGCAATATTACATTTCCCCAGGCCAATCTGTGGCTATTTACTTGCTTCAAACTCTGCCCATAGGGCTTTTGCTGAAGGTCCTATCTATTGCCAAGATTGCCCTTTAAACATCACCTCTGGTGACGGGCCAGATTGTTTGACAAAGAGAGCACAGACAAGGAGTCACGTCCACAGAATATTTTCACTATGTTTTCTGTAATCCAAAAAGCAGCTGGTCTGACAGAATTATGGTGTAACCCCGGAATGCTCAGTTTCAATGCCAGCTGGCAGACAACTCCCTGCTTCCTAAATAATTCACTTTATAACATAATTGGTAGCCGTATATGATGCTGTTTCTTCCATAGCCAGAAACGTAGGTCCACAAACCAAAGGATGCAAGGTGGGAAAAGCCCTTCTTACATCTATATCACACAACACACTAGGAACAGCAGTTTGCAAGTTCTATCATGTAAGAGAGAAATGCTTCTACTATGGATGATGGCAATTACTTTATTCACCTGCAAGCCAAGACGACTCTGGCCATTACTGGTTCCTCACATCACTAAACCAATGAATAGGGAAGAGAATCATTGAATTGGGTCGTAGCTGATTGGTTCTGATTCCTAAGCGAAAAGTGAGCTGCTCTTCTCTACGTTGGAACCAAGATGATCACCGAACCCAGAGGATTCACTAGGGCACGTCTTACCATCTCTTGCTCAGCAGACTTAGGTAATAAAAACCTAGAGACTGTATAAAGACAATGCTAATGAGAGCTAGATCTTAAAAACAAAAAAACAAAAATATAGCAAAAAAAAAACTAGGTCCATCCTAGGTGCTGACAGAGGATAAAGGAAACAGAGTGTGTGGTAGAAAATGAAGCCATGGATATAAATTTAAACCTTATAATGAGTTACAGTGGCTATGTTTTATGTTGCTTCATTCATGTCTCTTTTTTATTTGTACTTCATGTAAAGAATGCCTCTCAAGATACAGTAGCTAATGAGATTTTTTAGATCCACTGTGTTGGGGATACAAAATTTTCACTCAATGAATATTTTCTGTCAGACAAAAAGCCAGCAGTAAAAAAGATATCTTCTGTTTGCCACCCTAGAGTTATTCTCTACTTTCTGCACCATGTTCTATGACTCAGAGGATATTGGCCACACCTGTAATTTACCTTACCTTAGTTTATTGTTCAGTTTCAACAAAGAAAGTTACTGGCAGGAGAACCAAGAATGGGAAGGGAGGGGTATTTGCTTTTGTAACTCCAGTCATGCCGTGTCTTTTTTTGTTAGCCATGTCAATCTTACAAAAGAGAGACTTCTTGTATGGTGGGTCTCTATCTCTCTCCATCTCTTTCTGTCTCTTCCCTTTTTCTCCCCTACCAATCCAAATTTTCTGAGATTTTCAAATATAGTTTAAAATTCTTTGTTCTGGTCCCTTATTTTGTTTGCATTAGAGAATATTAACTCTGCTTCAAGAATATTAAGCATTTGTATTTAAATTGATATTGGTATATTCAACAAATATTTATTCACTGAGCATCTATTTCATGCAAGAAACTGCTCTAGTCATTACAAATACAACAGCAAACAAAACATGCAAAGTCTACTCATGAGGGGCTTATGTTCTAGTAGAGAGAGATGTAATACAAATGTGTAGTCAAATAAATATAACATTTATGTAATTGTACATTATTTTCATCTATCAAGCTTTAACTACATTTACAAATGCATTTTTCATGTCATCACACATTCTTTGAAACTCACAGAATGTGCAAGACAAAGAGTGAAAATGTATCAAAACCAAAAATTTCTCTCTCTTTTATCTTTTTTTTTACCTTAGATTAGTATTTTGCTATAATAATCATTTGATATACTCGTTAAGAATTTTATCCAGCAACAAATAACCAAATAGCAGCGCCTTAAGAGAGAAATAGAAAAAGAAAAAAAAACTCTGAAACCCATAGCCTTGTGTGACAAAATGGCCATTGATCACCAGGGACCTAATCATTCTAGTTCACCACCCTAACACGTGGTTTCCCTCATCAAGGCCACCTATATTTTAAGATGACTTCAATGTTTAATTATGTATACATTTCACTCTGTGAAATGGAGGAGAGGAGAAAACAGCAACAACAAAAGGGGGCCTCACTTACCTATGTCGACTCTCTTCGGCCGCCCGGAAGAGCAAATGCTCTTCAGACACTTCCATTCGTACCTAATCAGCAGCCTTGGCCATATGGTCTCGCAGCTTTAAGGAAGGCTAGGAATATATATATATTTTTTAAGCTAAATATGTTGTTATTCAGAATAATATTGTGGATCTCCTAAAATGAACAGCCACTAAGGCCTTTTATTTGTCTGGGACCTAATGATGCAACAATCAACCAGACAGACAAGATGAGCCTGTTTCAACTTTAAGTTTACCTTCTGAGGGAAAAAATAAATTTAAAAAATATATATATATGGGACTAAATTATATATGGACGATGATATAGATCTCTGTCTATATATGTTCATATAAATATAAATGTATGTATATTTATATTTACATATTTCTATGTATGTATAAATATAAATATTTGACCCAATATATTAAGAATTAATTACCATTATAAAAAATAAGAGGGGATAATGCATAGAAAGCAAATGAAGGGCTACTTTTATTAAGGCAGGCAGGGAAAGCTTTTCTGGGGGAAATTTCACTGAGTGCAGTGCTGAGTGTTGAGAAGATGGAAATCATTCACAGATATGGAGGAGTTTTCTGAGCACAGAGGCCAGCGAGTGCGAAGGAACTGAGTCTGGCCCCGCTAGGAGGGATCAAAGGCTACACGGCTGGAGTTCATTGAGCAGGGATTGAGACGACAGACAGGGAGATGACATCACAGCAGTGCCGAACAGCCAGACCGTGAAAGGTCCTGTGAAAGATGATAGATTGGGCATCTTCCTAGGAATGATGGGAGGCGACTAGCATGTTCTAAGCGGAGATGCGTCATGCTTTGACTTATCCTTAAGAAAGCTTGCTGACTGGTCTGTCCGTGGGGAGAGGGGCAAGTATGAGGGATCAGAGACCCTCAGGAGGCAATTGCTGTAATTCAGTGAAGACATAATGAGTCACACCCGGGACATGTGGGTAGAAAGAGAAAGATAAGTGTGTCTCAAGTACTTTTCTCAGAAATAGTAATAATATATGTTTTGAGTTATAACATTATTTTTTTTCTCCTTCCCCCTTTCCCTTTCTCTTCCTCTTCTACTAAATTATATTATTTCTTTACTGAAAATTTAAAAAAAGTAAGATTATTATTGTTAGCTTCATTGTTTCAAGAATTTAAAAATATCATCAAGGACCTAGGTTCTTTCTTAAAGATTTTAAAATTGTGAAATATTTCAGATATACAATAATCTACAAGTAATAATACAGTAGATATACAGGTGCCCATTGATCTTCTTAATACATAATAGTTTTAAAATGTATTTGAAGTGTTTTAACCTTCTTCAATCCTATTCTCCAAAGATCAGCTGAATAAAAACTATAACTACTATAAGTAATCATTTAGTAATATATATGCAGTAGTAATAACATTTTTTATAAAAATACATGTGCATATATATTGAACGCTTATAAATATTTATATATGTTTATATAAATGATGTCACATGGTATATAATCTAGCTTTCCCCAATATTAATTTTATATAACTACTTATATATAAAAATGCCTAAACTTTAGCTTTGTATACAAACCTGATGGTCAATAGTGTGTTGGTAAACATTTAACAACCAACTTTCCATGTATGTACACATACACACACACACAAATATATACACCCACAGATACACACATGCACACATGCACACATATACACACACATGCAACATATTAAGAATGTATAGCACACGACTTACAATAATAATAAAATATAAAATATACTTTATTAAAAATTCCAAATAATTACTTGTTTCTCATAAAATGCTGTTGTTGATTTTGGCTGAACTTTTATATCCATAGACAACCTAAACTTGTACCTGCTAAACAAATATAGTTTTAACAAGAAAGCTGGTATTTTCTTTAGCAGTAAGAGGAAAGTGAAATAACAAAGGCCTATGTTAGAACATGTTTTGTTGACCATACGCGTAAATTCATTGAAACAGATTATAGTTTTCAAATAATGGAAAGTTATCTCCTGAAGTTTTTTTGTACCATTCACAATGTAATGGTTAGAGATATGACAAAGTTTTAAGTTTAATATGTATTATTAACACATTCTCCAGACCTAATTTGTAGCATTTTCCAATTGCAGGTTGTCAAACTAATAGCAGCAATCAGGCTGTGAAAGGCTTTTAGAGCCCAGAAATACATGCTCTCCAGTGTGGGCTCAGATGTGGCCATAAGGGGAAGGTCCAAGAAGAACCTCCCAGAAAATCAAACCAGTTACAGCCAGA
The DNA here is from genome assembly GCA_028627145.1 of Eidolon dupreanum. Taxonomy (NCBI): domain Eukaryota; kingdom Metazoa; phylum Chordata; class Mammalia; order Chiroptera; family Pteropodidae; genus Eidolon; species Eidolon dupreanum. Next base: position 7,977,645 of record CM053512.1, on the reverse strand, counting down.
TGACCAGACCAGGTATATGCTCTCCTTTTTGACAAGAAAATCTTGGGTATTCCATTAGATCTGGAATTTGCCTCTGAGCGATGACCGTGACATGTTTTATTCTTCCCATTTCTAAACAGTTTTACTGTGATAATCAGTACACAGTTGTATATCTGATATACTGCCAGAAGATAATCTGAAGAAATTCTTTGAGCTGGAAGCAGTAAACGAAGGAATATATATTTTTTTATCCATGGAGTGAGAGAGTTTATATTTTTCAAAAAGATGAGACAGGTGTGCAGAAACAATTGAGACTACAGAACACTTTAGTTGTACCTCAAGAAACATGTTCCAATTTTCTTTGGTATTTAAACTCTCAAATGTTTTATAAGGCGTTTGTTCACGCAGCAGAAAATGACTTGTGGCCATGTGTGCGATATAACTGAAATTTGTCCAACAGGATGTGTGGTGAACTTTTGAGAAGTATGATATCTCTGATGTGTTCTCTAGGGAGGAGGTGAGACTTCTTCCTCCCTCTGCCTCGTTCTTCTGTTTGGAACAGGTGTAAGCGTCATGGACCATGTGGATGACGGCAGCATTCTAGGACTGGTTTAACCTTTAAACACTTACAGAAAAGCAGCAATGGGTGGAGGCTGCCTCGGCAGTGTGTATTCCAACTGTCCTGTGAAATGCTGTCTTCCACATGTCATCAAACAGACCCTGGAGGAAACCAGCGATACTTGTCAAAGGGAACATGGGGAGAGGCAAGAAAAACATTTTTAAAAGCTTTCCTTCGATCCATTTTGTTACATCTGCCTCTGAAATCTCTTTTCTGGATTCCGACAACTCAATTCCCACACAAATATTAATTCACAAACGTCTTTAAAATCTCCAGAGATTTTTCACATTTTTGGATGCTGCTAGAGTTCTTGGAATTCACGTTGACTTTTCTTCCGGCTTACAGATTCTCTTCGTTATTGATCTTGAGGGAAGGAACCAGCCACCTGTGGTACCTTGGCACTGTGTTCACAGAAACTAAAATATATAGGTCTGTACATTTTCTCTCTCAAAAATAAGAAAGGTACTTAAGAATTTAAAGAAAACAGAAAAGGCCATCATGTTTACACTTCAACTTGAGTTACTCTGATGACAAGCTTTTGAAAGAGATTTCAAATACTTAAATGACCGAATTTGGAGAGTTGCCTAGTTACCAATTTGGCCAACTGATCCTAATTCCTATGAGTCTATATAGGCTGGCAAATATAATAAACCTGGATGCAAAACAGAACTTATACTATTAAATAAGTTATTAAAAACCACAAAAGATTAAGACAATTTAGTAAAGGCCCATCCATATAACTTCCCCTGAATTTTATTATGGTTAATTGAAAAACTATTAGTGTTGTCAGTGCCGTCCTCTTTCTGGTTAGTGCTTTGTGGCTTGTAAAAGCCCAGCTCCCTTTCAAAGTCACCTCAAATATTAATGTTTGCTTGACTTTATTTATAGTCTATGAAAATTAGAATAATTTATTACATTCATTCAGTTTCTATTTAATATAAATAAAAGCTTAAATCTAATAGTCAAATGTAGTTCTAAATTAGTTCCTAGTTATATAAGATTGACCAAATTTTATGTTGTGCTATTTTTGCATTTTATAAATCAAAAAGTGATTTGTTACTTCCAATTTATTATGGTGTCCAGAAAGCAAGTCTCCCTCCTAAGTTAAAAATGATCTTTAATTAAATTTCTCTAAGTGTTTCTGATGCCTTTGGATTTACTGCACTTGCTCTATGAGTTCTATGAGCAAGTACGTAGAATAAGTATTTCTTCTAATATATGTGAAAGCTGAGTTTTTCTATCATGAGTGTATAAGAAAAATAAGAGACTCAATCACCTTGCGAATGAATTTTACATTTGGCAGTCTTTCTGCTCAACTGAGATCAGTGGGTTTTTAAACATTATTGGGTCAGGATATTTTATTAGAAGCTCTGCACTTACGTACATGCTTAAAACAATTTATCATTACCCTTTCCATCTGAAGAAGTTTTACTGACTGAGAGTTAATTTACTGTACAGAGAATGATTTGGTAGGGCCTGAAGCTTTTGCACATAAGTTAGTTAACAATACAGTTTTATTCATATTTCTTTTTTTCTTATATGCATGCTCAATTTCATTGAAATGAATAATTAATTAAGTAAACCATTTGGCTGCTTGAATTACAGATGAAAAAATACTAGAATGCCTGTTTGTATTTATTATCACTCCAGCAGTCAAGTATTGTGCAAGTATTAGAATGAAAAAGTTCTGAGTAAATAAAAAGTGCATGAATAAATGAGTGTATTTCAATATGCTTACAGAATAGAGAAAATAACTTTTCAACTTCAGGATATTGAAAATGATAATGAGAAAGCGGAATAAACACATCAATTTTTTAGTTACAACTTTTAATTATTGTCGCTTTTGCTGTTTTCTTTCTGTGCCCAGCATCAATGGTGAATCTAAACAGTTGCCACATCTTGCTTCTGGCAGGCTCAATTTTAAGAGAAACTCTAAAATCGTGAACTTAATTTACCATACGACTTGGATTATTCTAATAAAGGCATCCTGAGAACCTTTTAATAGAGAAATTCGTTAGTTTAATCCCACTGAATTCTGTGGCTTTCTGTACAATCATGGAGCTCGCTCATTGGTCTGTGAAGCAGTTATGTTATGAAGGCCAGCTATGTGCAAGAGACTGGAATAGTGCTGGGGAACAAAGATGGGGAAGGAAAGACTGACGTCCTTGGGGTTTAGCTGAGCCCTTAATGCCAGTTGAAAAGACTCTTAGAACATCAAACCTCAATTTCTGATTCTCTTAAAGACTTTTGGTGCATTTTGCTTCCGCTTAATAATTCTCTTATTCATTTCATGTTCAATTTATTATTTTCCATTTGTTTCCAAAACTACATAAACTTGTATTTCAGTTTTATAAGTTTGTAGACTATTTCTTTCAATTCTCATAAGAGTTATTCTCTCTCCACACATCCCCTGCCCTTACTAACCTATGAATTTTTTTTTAAGATTCCAAATACACTTATTTTTATACTCAAGCTAAATAAATGAAAGAGAAAACTAATGGCTAGGAACCTGGCCAAAATTTGTGGTAATGTTTGGCTACTTCTAGGCTTATAATTAAGGTTAAGTTCACAATATTCCTTTACAGACTACTGCACCAAAGTAGAGGGCAATATGCCAGTTTTAAGCACAGGCACAAACCTGAGATCCTAGAGGCAATTATTATTAATTTGAACACTATAAATTTCTCATGCCTTCAAGATGGACACACCAGTTTTTCCCAAACGTATTCCATTATTTGTGTTATGTTCAGTGTTCAGAAAAATTAACTTTATTGAATGCCTCTGATTTTATTCAGTTTACATATGCAAAACAATTTAACTGACTCTGCAAGAAATCTGTGGCGATCCTCATTTTAACAGATGAAGTAACTGACACAAAGAGAAATAAATTAAAGTTTCTCGAGCCAGAAAAAAATGCTAAACAGAGGATCAAAACATTTCCAGTGGTGGAGCAATTCGGGAGAAACTGTTACGGCGTCCGTGCCTTCTGGGCATCTGAGATGTGACAGCAGATTCGACAACTGGAAATTCCAGTGAAATAGAGTTCAGTTAAAACTTTGGTAAACACGTTAAATTTATTCACAAAAATAAAATAAGACTCAAGAAAATAAAGCAGTAATATTTGCATGTAGGCTAGTGTAATCATTCAAAATATGAATATTCAAGTCGAGAGACCCGGGTCCCAGCACTGCCGCTGCTTCTAATTAACTGTATAATTCCCACTTAATTTACCTGTCCAAAAGTCAGGGTCTGTATCTGTACTAAGTATTTAATTCTATATCTATATGATAAGTTTGTTAAAAGAACTAAATGAAAAGCACATAACATAAGGCCCATTACATAGTAAGTGCTCAATAAACAGTAGCTGTTGCTTTGTGGCAACTGTTTAGCAATGGAATAAATACATGCTTTCTTTTTCCCTAACTTTGTAAAATCAGGTCTAAGAATGAAATTTATTCACACCACATTAAAAAAAATGCCATCAATGTGTAAGAATACACTTGAGAAACAGGTTTTTAAATTTTTCCTTCAATAAATACATGACTTTTAGAAGTCAGTTCAAAATAATGGAACGGATGCCTACCTTGTGCTGAGCAGCAAAGTAACGAATTAAGGGCGGGAGATGAATAGTGCATCATGCTGACCCTCTAAGTAGTAATGGACCTATGTGGAAATCAGAAATATCTGCGAATTGTTTCACACAATCCCAATATAAAGATGGGCACGTGAAAAAGAAGCAGAAGAGGGAAGAGTTGTTGGAGAGAGAGAGAGAGAGTTAGTTAATAAGTAGGGATCTGGAGTATATCTGATGCCATCCAAAGAAATAGTACAAAGACATAAAGGGAGTAAGACAGGCTGTGTTTAAGGGATGCAAAGGCGTAAAGAGAGGCTTAGATAACTGAAAAGTCCAAGTTCAGACCACATTTCTCTGAGATCAGCTCTTCTCTGCGTGGCTTCATGCTCAGACAGGCATGTCTGGCTCGCTCCTTGAGGTGTGCAAAAATGGTACTAGAAAATCCAAGCGTATATATATCTCAAGTTCAAAAAGAAAGGGTTATTTATGTCCTGATAATTCCTGAATTATCTCTAATCTTCTATAATTAGATCTACTTGGTTCACCTGCATGTTTCTCAAAGAATCATTGTGGGATGTGGGATGAAGAAAAGATTTTTCTATACCTAGCTCTGCGGAATGGCCCAAACAAACTATTTGGATTTACTGAGAAAAAATGAGCGGCTCTCTACACACAGTTGATTTGTCAGAATGCCAGAGACCTGAGCTCAGACAAAATAACAAAGAGTTTGAAACTACAGATATTTAACATCCATATCCATGAATAAATAAAGATATTTGATGAAGAAGAAGGTACAGTCAAGTATAATTTGCAACTTCTACGTGGGTCTAATTTGGGGACAGGAGCAAAGATCGGACAGTTGTAGGGAATGAAGGCTTAAGGTATCCCAGATATCTCAGAAGTTATGCTAAGTGCTTTGTTACATAAATTATTTCTGTTTAATACTCATGACAACATAAAATAGAGTATGCATTCTATTTGACAAAAAGTATATACTGAGTCTTATAAATTTAAAGAAATATTTCAAGGCCCATCAGTAAGATTGGAGCTAAAATTTATATCCTTCTCTGACAAGATAAGAAATATATCCATATTTGCATAAAAAGCAAGCAACAGAATGGAGTTAGAACACCCTGCACAGAATACGTAGGAGTATTATATTGAGATAAGGAATGTAAAATATTTAAATAACATTTAATAATAGTAACTTTATTAACAAAACTACGTCTTTGATTTTAAAAATGCTGCATCTTTCAACAATGGAAACTTTTAAAAATCTATGTATATATTTCAACATATATTCACTTACTATGCTAATGTTTTTCTTCCTCCACACACGTGTATATACTTGGTATGTAAAATACTGGTAACATATTTTAATTAAACCAGTCTCAACTGATTGAGAAAGTTTTATATATTATTTATGATCCTTACTGTTCTTCATTGTCTGCAGGCATCTGACATCACAAGTTATCACTCCATAATCTTTTCTGCATATTTTTTTATTAATTAATGAGCAAATGGCACATGGTTCTTCTGATTCTTAACCATGGAATACCTTCATATTTAGTTTCACACTTTCTCTTCTCTCCACATTTTAGCTGAAAATGCTTTTAATCAGATCACCAAACTCCTGCCAAATCCATCCTTCCTGGACCGTGTTCGAAACATTCGCTCCTTGCCAATTCTCCCAAACCAAATTCATTTCTTCAAACCATCCTCCGAGCCAGCACTTCATTTCTCATACTCTCTTTTCACTTGCAAAGTCACACTATTCATTGCGAAAATGAGATAAAAACACCATCTGTGTCCCTTATAAATACATTTAATTTACTGGATAAAAGTGCAGGTTTATTCTAAAGACATCATTTCTTCCTCTACCAGTCAGAAAGGGCTAGGGATTGACAGGTATGATACATCTTAGCATGTTCTCTGTCATTTCTTCATAAAACTTTTCTAAAAATCAAGGCTTTTCCGGATTAGCTTCCTGTGGTTTTGTCTTTTAAAATTCAGAGAAATTGTTACCTAATTTCCCAACAAATTAGGAGACTCTGCCATAAATTATAATAAAGTAGTAACTTTATCCTTGTTGTTCTTGACGGTGCTGTTGTTGCTGTTTTTTGCCCTTTGCTTCTGAATGTCCTAAGAGA